>CM069305.1:40180000-40497500 GCA_035609425.1 Epinephelus awoara | reverse complement strand
GGAGATTCACATTGCCTGTAACTCCGCAACCGAACGTCCTAGAGGGGCGGGGGTGGGCTCGTTGGAAAGCCCGCACCCCAATTAGGGGGGGTGGAGCTTGGTCCCGCCCACTACGACCTTCCTATCTCGAGTTACGGCGGACCGGAAGCGGACACCGGAAATGGGCCTTTCGGCCCAAAACCAGCCCGCTCACTTTTCGTGACGTCACTAACTTCCGGTGGCCACGCCCCACCCCCCCGGGGCCCCGCCCCCGGTAACTAAATCCCACCTGGGCTACCCGTCGGTACCGCCCCCGTACCTCTACCTCCGGCCGTTCCCTTGGAACCTTCAAAGTGAGCCCGGCTCACTTCGGGTCAACACCCCCTACTCTAACCCCCTAACCCTAACCCAAACACAAACAACCCCAAACACCAACAACCCCAAACACCAACAACCCCGAGCCGCCACAACCCCAAACACCAACAACCCCAAACACCAACAACCCCGAGCCGCCACAACCCCAAACACCAACAACCCCCACCCAGCCCGTGCTGGGGCATCAACACCTAGGGCACCCGCCTACTAGGGGCAAACCCCTTAGGTTAGGCAAGAGGGGGGTGCGCTCTCCCCGTCTCCCATTCGTTTACATGGAGATTCACATTGCCTGTAACTCCGCAACCGAACGTCCTAGAGGGGCGGGGGTGGGCTCGTTGGAAAGCCCGCCCCCAAATTAGGGGGGGTGGAGCTTGGTCCCGCCCACCTGCAACCTTCCTATCTCGAGTTATGGCAGACCGGAAGTGGACACCGGAAATGGGCGTTTCGGCCCAAAAATAAGCCCGGTCACTTTTTGTGACGTCACTAACTTCCGGTGGCCACGCCCCACCCCCCGGGGCCCCGCCCCCGGTAACTAAATCCCACCTGGGCTACCCGTCGGTACCGCCCCCGTACCTCTACCTCCGGCCGTTCCCTTGGAACCTTCAAAGTGAGCCCGGCTCACTTCGGGTCAACACCCCCTACTCTAACCCTAACCCCCCTAACCCTAACCCCCTAACCCTAACCCTAACCCCCCCTAACCCACCCACCACCTTAGGGTGGTGGTACCTCAGGGGGTCAGCATGGAAAGGAATACCCTGGAAGTGAAGGACAGTGCACCATCCTCTCTCCGGCTGGAGAGGGGATTTCTTACCCCCACTCCTAACCAGCCAGTGCCTCCTTCCGGGATTCCTGACCATGCTGACCCCCTCCAATTTATCCCAAGTTAAGACCCCCCTCCCCAATATCCTAACCCTTACCCTAACCATCCCTCCCCTTGCCTAAACCTAACCTTCCCTAGCCCTAACAAATTAAAGAAAGTCAAAAAAGACACTTACAAGGACGAATAAGTAAATAAAAGTCGAAATAGACATAAACAAAGAATAAATAACAGAAAAGGGGACGAAAATAAAGAAAGTCAACAGAAATAGAAAGTCAAATAGGACACAAATAAAGCACAAATAAGAGAAAGAAGGACGAACACAAAGAAACAGTGACGAACATAAAGAAACAGAGTTGACACACAAGACAGACACTATAAATAGAGGGCAGGTAGAGGGTAGAGAGGCAGATGGGGAGAAGGAAAGACAGGGAAGAGGTTGAAAGGAGAAAGGAAGGGGAGAGCAAGAAAGTAAAATAATACACAAAATTAAAACTAAAAACAGTAAGAAAGTAAAATAATACAAAAGAAAAGCTAAAATCAAAAGGGAGAAAATGGGAGAGAAGCCAAGAGAGGCCCTCCCCATCATTATTTTAGTCGGTGCGCCTGAGGAAGGCCAAAACAGGCCGAAATATAGCGCAAGGCCCGACTACACTAAGGCTCATAGCCTAATTTTTTGAACACCCACCACCTTAGGGTGGTGGTACCTCAGGGGGTCAGCATGGAAAGGAATACCCTGGAAGTGAAGGACAGTGCACCATCCTCTCTCCGGCTGGAGAGGGGATTTCTTACCCCCACTCCTAACCAGCCAGTGCCTCCTTCCGGGATTCCTGACCATGCTGACCCCCTCCAATTTATCCCAAGTTAAGACCCCCCTCCCCAATATCCTAACCCTTACCCTAACCATCCCTCCCCTTGCCTAAACCTAACCTTCCCTAGCCCTAACAAATTAAAGAAAGTCAAAAAAGACACTTACAAGGACGAATAAGTAAATAAAAGTCGAAATAGACATAAACAAAGAATAAATAACAGAAAAGGGGACGAAAATAAAGAAAGTCAACAGAAATAGAAAGTCAAATAGGACACAAATAAAGCACAAATAAGAGAAAGAAGGACGAACACAAAGAAACAGTGACGAACATAAAGAAACAGAGTTGACACACAAGACAGACACTATAAATAGAGGGCAGGTAGAGGGTAGAGAGGCAGATGGGGAGAAGGAAAGACAGGGAAGAGGTTGAAAGGAGAAAGGAAGGGGAGAGCAAGAAAGTAAAATAATACACAAAATTAAAACTAAAAACAGTAAGAAAGTAAAATAATACAAAAGAAAAGCTAAAATCAAAAGGGAGAAAATGGGAGAGAAGCCAAGAGAGGCCCTCCCCATCATTATTTTAGTCGGTGCGCCTGAGGAAGGCCAAAAACAGGCCGAAATATAGCGCAAGGCCCGACTACACTAAGGCTCATAGCCTAATTTTTTGAACACCCACCACCTTACGGTGTGGTACCTCAGGGGGTCAGCATGGAAAGGAATACCCTGGAAGTGAAGGACAGTGCACCATCCTCTCTCCGGCTGGAGAGGGGATTTCTTACCCCCACTCCTAACCAGCCAGTGCCTCCTTCCGGGATTCCTGACCATGCTGACCCCCTCCAATTTATCCCAAGTTAAGACCCCCCTCCCCAATATCCTAACCCTTACCCTAACCATCCCTCCCCCTTGCCTAAACCTAACCTTCCCTAGCCCTAACAAATTAAAGAAAGTCAAAAAAGACACTTACAAGGACGAATAAGTAAATAAAAGTCGAAATAGACATAAACAAAGAATAAATAACAGAAAAGGGGACGAAAATAAAGAAAGTCAACAGAAATAGAAAGTCAAATAGGACACAAATAAAGCACAAATAAGAGAAAGAAGGACGAACACAAAGAAACAGTGACGAACATAAAGAAACAGAGTTGACACACAAGACAGACACTATAAATAGAGGGCAGGTAGAGGGTAGAGAGGCAGATGGGGAGAAGGAAAGACAGGGAAGAGGTTGAAAGGAGAAAGGAAGGGGAGAGCAAGAAAGTAAAATAATACACAAAATTAAAACTAAAACAGTAAGAAAGTAAAATAATACAAAAAGAAAAGCTAAAATCAAAAGGGAGAAAATGGGAGAGAAGCCAAGAGAGGCCCTCCCCATCATTATTTTAGTCGGTGCGCCTGAGGAAGGCCAAAACAGGCCGAAATATAGCGCAAGGCCCGACTACACTAAGGCTCATAGCCTAATTTTTTGAACACCCACCACCTTAGGGTGGTGGTACCTCAGGGGGTCAGCATGGAAGGAATACCCTGGAAGTGAAGGACAGTGCACCATCCTCTCTCCGGCTGGAGAGGGGATTTCTTACCCCCACTCCTAACCAGCCAGTGCCTCCTTCCGGGATTCCTGACCATGCTGACCCCCTCCAATTTATCCCAAGTTAAGACCCCCCTCCCCAATATCCTAACCCTTACCCTAACCATCCTCCCCTTGCCTAAACCTAACCTTCCCTAGCCCTAACAAATTAAAGAAAGTCAAAAAAGACACTTACAAGGACGAATAAGTAAATAAAAGTCGAAATAGACATAAACAAAGAATAAATAACAGAAAAGGGGACGAAAATAAAGAAAGTCAACAGAAATAGAAAGTCAAATAGGACACAAATAAAGCACAAATAAGAGAAAGAAGGACGAACACAAAGAAACAGTGACGAACATAAAGAAACAGAGTTGACACACAAGACAGACACTATAAATAGAGGGCAGGTAGAGGGTAGAGAGGCAGATGGGGAGAAGGAAAGACAGGGAAGAGGTTGAAAGGAGAAAGGAAGGGGAGAGCAAGAAAGTAAAATAATACACAAAATTAAAACTAAAAACAGTAAGAAAGTAAAATAATACAAAAAGAAAAGCTAAAATCAAAAGGGAGAAAATGGGAGAGAAGCCAAGAGAGGCCCTCCCCATCATTATTTTAGTCGGTGCGCCTGAGGAAGGCCAAAACAGGCCGAAATATAGCGCAAGGCCCGACTACACTAAGGCTCATAGCCTAATTTTTTGAACACCCACCACCTTAGGGTGGTGGTACCTCAGGGGGTCAGCATGGAAAGGAATACCCTGGAAGTGAAGGACAGTGCACCATCCTCTCTCCCGGCTGGAGAGGGGATTTCTTACCCCCACTCCTAACCAGCCAGTGCCTCCTTCCGGGATTCCTGACCATGCTGACCCCCTCCAATTTATCCCAAGTTAAGACCCCCCTCCCAATATCCTAACCCTTACCCTAACCATCCCTCCCCTTGCCTAAACCTAACCTTCCCTAGCCCTAACAAATTAAAGAAAGTCAAAAAAGACACTTACAAGGACGAATAAGTAAATAAAAGTCGAAATAGACATAAACAAAGAATAAATAACAGAAAAGGGGACGAAAATAAAGAAAGTCAACAGAAATAGAAAGTCAAATAGGACACAAATAAAGCACAAATAAGAGAAAGAAGGACGAACACAAAGAAACAGTGACGAACATAAAGAAACAGAGTTGACACACAAGACAGACACTATAAATAGAGGGCAGGTAGAGGGTAGAGAGGCAGATGGGGAGAAGGAAAGACAGGGAAGAGGTTGAAAGGAGAAAGGAAGGGGAGAGCAAGAAAGTAAAATAATACACAAAATTAAAACTAAAAACAGTAAGAAAGTAAAATAATACAAAAAGAAAAGCTAAAATCAAAAGGGAGAAAATGGGAGAGAAGCCAAGAGAGGCCCCTCCCCATCATTATTTAGTCGGTGCGCCTGAGGAAGGCAAAACAGGCCGAAATATACGCAAGGCCCGACTACACTAAGGCTCATAGCCTAATTTTTTGAACACCCACCACCTTAGGGTGGTGGTACCTCAGGGGGTCAGCATGGAAAGGAATACCCTGGAAGTGAAGGACAGTGCACCATCCTCTCTCCGGCTGGAGAGGGGATTTCTTACCCCCACCCTCCTAACCCCTAACCCTAACCCCCCTAACCCTAACCCTTTTAACCCTCACCCTGATCTTTATCCCTAACCCTAACCACTAGTAACCCTATCCTAAATTAACCCTGTTTAAATAGTTCTAAAAAAAGTCTAAAAAAAGTCTAAAAAATACTAAGCTAAAAAAATACTAATTGCCTAAAGGATAAAAATATCAATTCATAAGGAGTCTAAGTTTGGAACATGGCATTAGGAAGAACAGGAAGAAGAAAAAGGAAGGAGACAGTAAGAAGGACAAATAGAAAGAAAAGGAAAGACAAGGGGGAAGGAAAGAACAGTGTACCGGACCTGAAGAAGACACAATAATAGGTCGAAAACGTTGTCAACGGTACACTTGATACTTGATATAACAAAGGCTGAAATAAACAGACGAACAGAGGATAAAAATAATCACAGAAAGGGGACAAAGGAACAAACACAGATACCAAACAAGGGGAACTTACGAAAAGTAAAGTAAAGAAAACTAGAAGCACAAGTAAGACTGAGAGACAGACAAGCAAAAAGCTAAAGAAAGCAAGAGCAGAAACACAAACAGAAGAAACAAAGTATTAAAAGCAGAAATAGAAACAGAAGAAGCAAAGTAATAGCAAGCAGAAGCACATATAGAAGCACAAGAAGCAAAGCGATAGCAAGAAGCAGCAGAAGCAAAGCAAATAGCGAGCAGACAGATATAAAAGATAAAGACTCGCACAGAGCATAAGAAAGGACGAACAGGAAAAGAAGACAAGAAGAAAGAAGAAGAACAGAAGCACAAAGAAAGCAAAGAAAGCGCAAGCAAGTGAGAGAAGGCAAAGAGGGCCAGTCTGGCAGGGAGTCCCGCGGGGGAAGGACAGTGCACCGTCCTGATGACAGGACTTTCCTTCCTCAACTCCTAACCCGCGAGTGCCTCCTTCGTGGGCTCCCAGCTGGGCTGGCCCCCACGCCACACAGAGGGAATGCCGAGTTCTAAATTTAGACTCCATTCCTACCTAAAACCTAAATCTACGTCTACCCTGATTCGACCCTTAATTCGATTTTATTCTATTTCATGCTTTATCCCACCCTTTTAACCCTCACCCTGATCTTTATCCCTAACCCTAACCACTAGTAACCCTATCCTAAATTAACCCTGTTTAAATAGTTCTAAAAAAGTCTAAAAAAAGTCTAAAAAATACTAAGCTAAAAAAATACTAATTGCCTAAAGGATAAAAAATATCAATTCATAAGGAGTCTAAGTTTGGAACATGGCATTAGGAAGAACAGGAAGAAGAAAAAGGAAGGAGACAGTAAGAAGGACAAATAGAAAGAAAAGGAAAGACAAGGGGGAAGGAAAGAACAGTGTACCGGACCTGAAGAAGACACAATAATAGGTCGAAACGTTGTCAACGGTACACTTGATACTTGATATAACAAAGGCTGAAATAAACAGACGAACAGAGGATAAAAATAATCACAGAAAGGGACAAAGGAACAAACACAGATACCAAACAAGGGGAACTTACGAAAAGTAAAGTAAAGAAAACTAGAAGCACAAGTAAGACTGAGAGACAGACAAGCAAAAAGCTAAAGAAAGCAAGAGCAGAAACACAAACAGAAGAAACAAAGTATTAAAAGCAGAAATAGAAACAGAAGAAGCAAAGTAATAGCAAGCAGAAGCACATATAGAAGCACAAGAAGCAAAGCGATAGCAAGAAGCAGCAGAAGCAAAGCAAATAGCGAGCAGACAGATATAAAAGATAAAGACTCGCACAGAGCATAAGAAAGGACGAACAGGAAAAGAAGACAAGAAGAAAGAAGAAGAACAGAAGCACAAAGAAAGCAAAGAAAGCGCAAGCAAGTGAGAGAAGGCAAAGAGGGCCAGTCTGGCAGGGAGTCCCGCGGGGGAAGGACAGTGCACCGTCCTGATGACAGGACTTTCCTTCCTCAACTCCTAACCCTAACCCCTAACCCCTACCATATTTTTATTCTAACCCCAGCCCCGCTATAATTTTATCCTAACCCTAACCTTGTTGAACCCTAACCTTATTGAACCCTCACATATTTTTATTCTAACCCCAACCCATCCTTTATTACCCGCTTTTGAATTTGAATTTTTATTTTATCCTCTTGTTCACATGCATGTACATTTTTACACATGTGTATATAAAAAATAATAAAATAAACACATTTTATTTTATATTTTCTTTCATCTGGATGTCTCTCACTGGTGTGGGGGGAGGGCATTGTCCCACACTTGGACGGGCTGGATGGAGAGTGCACTGACTCCACCATCCTACCGGATGGTGGAGTCCAACATTTCTTTTTTCCTAACCATTTTTACCCCTAGGGGCCTTAACCCTAATATATGCATAAAACACATTATTCAACATTAAAAAGTACATTTACATTTATATTTGGTTAAAAACACACAATAAATAGCAATATGGTAGTTCATAGTTACATAAATAAGACAATTCATTTCATTTCAAGCACTCTAGGGGTTAAAAATACATAGTAGGGTTAAAAAAAGCAATTCATAGCAATTGGGTTAAAAGTGAAACTAAACAGAGGGTATAAATAGGAGCGAGCAGCAGCCAAGGGCTCATTCCAGCTCTGACTTTCACAGGGGTAGCATCGCTCTCTACACAGCCAGATCTTTTTGTTGCAGCTAGCTTGTGTGCCTGACCTGAAGAAGACCCTTTAAGGGTCGAAACGTTGTCCTTGGCACACTTTTTTCGTTATTTCTATTTGTTTTAACATAATTACATTTGTTTTTCTTTTAAAACCAATTTCATTTTATAGGTATTTCTTTCCATATTAGGGAAAGCATTTTCAGTTGGCATTAAAAAATAATTTCTTTTACTTTTTTTAGAAAAAACTACACTAAAAACACTAAAAATCGTGTTTCCTCTCCCAAATTTGGGAGAGCGTTTTTGGTTTGCATTAAAAACTAATAAAAAATAATTTAAATTATATTTCCTCTCCTTCAGTTTGGAGAGCGCTTTTTGTTCACGTTTAAATATCCAAAAATACATACAAATATCTTGTTTTTATTTCATAAAAAAATAAATAGAACACAAAACACAATATCACATATATAACAAAGCCTACATTAACACACTATACAAAAAACAAAACAAGAGGGACAACAACATGGATGGTGGGTGGACTGAGGTCCGGTATGGGAAGAGGCGCCAACCCACCCGCCAAGGTAGAAGGGACCAGGGGTATGGGGGGCCCTTTTGGAGGAAGGACAGTGCACCCCCCTTCCCCTATAAGGGGAGAAGGGCTCAGTTCCCCTATCCTAACCCCCCTAACCCCTAGCCCTTGTATTAATACAAAAAATAGAAAAGTATTAAAAAAAATAGAAAATTATTTGAAAAAGACTAAAAAAATGTTAAAGCTAAAAAAATGCATGTTGAAAAAAAGTCTAAAAAAAGATTCATAGGTCAAATTTAGGACACGGTACAAGGAAGAACAGGAAAAGATATGGGAAGAGGATAGTTAGAAGGACAAACAGAAGAGAATAAGAAAGCTAAGAAGAGCACAGATATTGAAGCAAAGAAATAGCAGAAGGACAAATAGAAAGCAAAGACTAAGCAAAGAAGCAACAGATATAAAAGGACAGACACACAGAGCATAGGGAAGCTAAGAAGAGCACAGATATTGAAGCAAAGAAATAGCAGAAGAACAAAAAGAAAGCAAAGCAAGAACAGAGTATAAAGACTAAGCAAAGAAGCAACAAATACTAAGAAGCAACAGATATAAAAGGGGAAGATACATAAAGCACAGAGAAGCTAAAAAGAGTACAGATATTGAAGCAAAGAATAAAGAGCACAAACAAGTGAAGAAGAAAGACGAACAGATCTAAGACAAGGACAAAGAATGAAAACATAGGGTAGAAGGACCAGTGCAGTGTACCCGACCTGAAGAAGACCAAATAGTCAGTCGAAACATTGTCAACAGGTACACTGCACAAACATTTATACTTGATATAACAAAGGCTACACAGACAAGAAAGGGGAGAGGAAAGAAGACACAAGGACAGACAGGGAAAGAAGAAAAGAACAAGAAAGAATAGAAGATAAGAAGCACAGAAAGAGCACACAGAAGCACAAATACGGAGAGAGGCAAAGGGGGTCCAGTTTGGCAGGGGGTCCAAGGGGTGATGGACCGTGCACCAGTCTTGTCCCCTTACGGGGACAGGACTTTCAGTCCCCTAACTCCTAACCCTAGAGGTCCCCATGATGAGCCAAGTAGGTCATCACAATATATATTTTTTCCGTATAGTGCCGCTGGCAGTGATCCCCCCCAGTATAGGCCAAATATATACGAGGTACGCAAGGTTAAATAGAACAGTCACCGGTTAGAGGTAAAGGATGGAGGATGAGCATAGGGAAGGAAAGAAAGAAGGAAAGGGAAGAAGGATAGTAAGGTTAAATAAATTCATTAATTAGTAAAAACACAAAGACAATTCATAGGGGAAAATAGTTTATTTACAGGGTTATAAAGTACATTTAAAGACAAACAAGTTCATAAATTATGCTAAAAAAGTACATTTAAGACAAACAAGTTCATAAAAGTAACACAAATAATTAAAAGACACTAAAGTCACAAGAAAGATAAGTCAAAAAACACAATTAGTTAAAAACATAAGCTAAAAACAAGTTAATTCATACATAACATCATTGACAGACAGGGGAGAGTATAAAAGGGAGACAAGCACAGACATATTCAGTTGGCACAAACCTTGGAGGGAGCAACATCTCCCTACCATACTTACCTGATACCATATACTTACCTGAAGGTCGGCTAAGCCTGAAGAAGTCCCAATGTAGACGAAACGTCGCGACAGCCACCTGAAAAAGAGAAAAAGAAAACAGAGGTTAAAAACAACACATATACAAACAACAACACACAGAGGCCAAACAACAAAATACAAAAACAACCTAAAAAAATGGAAAAATAAAAAACAGCAAAAATAGAAAAAGAAGCAAAATAATACTTGATATAAATTTTAATTTTAAGATAAATAATTTCTAACTATAAAACAACTACGTTATTAAATAAATACACCGCTCTCAAACAACCTAAATAATAGAAGATGGGGATGGGCGAGAGGCCATCCACAGTGATGGACCGTGCACTTCGGGAACCACAGCCGTGGTTCCTGTTCAGTCCCCTAACTCCTAACCCCCTCACTGGAGGAACACCTTACCTTGACCTCTCCTAAACCTAACCTCATTGGAGGAATTGCTAAAATGACAGATTGGCTACTGGACACACACCGAGGCATGATCAACCTCGGCTGGGCCCTCCTTGGGTGAGAGTGTCTAGTGATAATGGCCGAAACACTCTGTGATCCTGAGGTCCACTACTGACGATGTGTCCTGAAATTCAGATTTAGTCTTAACTTAAAACCATATAGGTACAAAAAACAAACAACTTACCACATCCCTATTTCTAGTTGCCACAATACCAGGGACCTTGATCCATTAATAACAGCCACAAAACTCAAATTAAAGACAGTTGATAAAACTTACAACTCAACAACCTTAATCCCAGAAACAGGGAAGCTACAATAACACACTAATATAGTACCATGAAGACATCTATTAACACAAATTACAACAATCCAGTTTGGATAGTAGAGAAAACCTCCAAGTCAATACCCTTATCCCCATAAATAGGGAACCTTTAATGACACACAAACAACAAGCTAGAAGTAACAATAGGATAGAGAGCTGCGGATGACGGGCGCCGGCCAGTGCATTGCCTTTGACTCCCCTAGTTTCAACTGCCAAGTCGACGGACGAGGCGGGGGGAGTCACCGTGATAGTTTTAAACCCCTAACAACAAAACAACTAAACACAAGCCAAAACACATGGAACAACAACAAAGCAACTAAATAAAACACAAATCATACTTGATAAAAAATTTTAATTTCAGATAAATAATATAAAACTAGAAAACAACTACGTTATTAATTACATACACCGCTTTCTAACCTAAATATAAGAAGAGGAGGATGGGAGAGTGGCCATACGTAGGGTGGAGAGTGCACTAACAGGATTTCCTGTTCCTTATTCCTTTACCAAACAATATTTTTCTATGCTTGAAATTACTTACAACTACAACACTAATTTACATCGAGTGTAATGAACATCTATAGTAACATTATCTGAAAAATGGAGCTGACACTTTGTCAAATGCACCTCTGAGGTGGAAACCAAATGCTCCTGAAATTTGGTATCTTCATCTGTGTTGGAATACCCAGTATTCAGATCAGATCAGAATTTAATACAATCCAGCCAAGATAATCCTATCAGATCACTTTGACATACTGGGCCCTGATCTTTATGGTCCTGAGCTAAGGATTTATACTGTTAATGTTTGACTTCAGTTCGTTGTTCCAAAGTTCAGACCTTCTCAGTGATTACATTTCCTCAAATAACACTTCAGTGGGACGATTAAGGCAGTCAAACCAGTATCTGCAGACCGTCTGCTGTGAGTTTCATGTTTGTTAATTTTCTAGATCAACTCCCTGATAAATTTCATCAAAACTCAATTGTTAATGCTGATTATTTTTATCATCACAATGTAACTGAACCAACAATTTTCCACCATGTTCCTATCAGCATGTGTCAAATTTTACTCTGCTTTTATGACAGCAAACGTTGTAGCTGTATTTAGGGCTTTATAAAACAACAAATATGCTTCAGATATAGACATTAAATGTAAGCTTCACCCCACTCGTTTCATTACTAAGCTGTTTACACATTTATTTATTGATTTCTTTATTGGTTTCCTTTTTTATGCAGACCATAAAAAGGTAAATCCTAATTTTGGTCTGATCTTCACATTGAAAACTTTGTCAATGTAGTGGTGACGTTAAGTCATGTGCTCATGTTTTTTTTACGGCGTAACAGTTGCTTTTTACTCCTGCTGACTACATTTCTTCTTCAGTAATCATGAAGTAGTGTTCATTAGTGATGCTGGTCTTACTGAACTGAACATGGAACAATCACACACGTTACAGAAGTAAATGATCATCACAAATCCAAATCAATATAAACAAAAACCTTTTTAGGCATTTTATTTACAAAACACCACTATACTGTACATGCAGAATAAGTAATATATCCTCACTGTAACCTTGTCACATGCCCACGTTTAGTCATGGACTTTTGACGTCCACATATAACATCCACGTCAACATTTAACATCCAAGATATCCTGGGTGTATTACTCAAGTTGACCAGGCGTCCCCTTTTTCCAGAGACAATCCCCGATTTGAGTGACCTGTGCCTGGTAAAACCTGTCCCCGAAAATGTCCCAGATTTTGACATTGAATGGGGGAACAATGCGTGCAGACTCAAACACCAGTTATTACGGTAGTCAGTAAATGCATCGCCAGAGAAGACGTCGTATGAGATACAAACATTATCAGGAAGCACAACCAGACGCAGCAGCATCAACAACAACAACAAAAAGGACAGAAGAGGAGACCAGCAGCCACTTACTGTAAATGGTATGTTGTGTATGAACTTTATTTTGCGTGAGTTGGCAGTAGACTTGACTCTGTGTGTGTGTGTGTGTGTGTGTGTGTGTGTGTGTGTGTGTGTGTGTGTCTGTCTGTCTGTCTGTCTGTCTGTCTGTTTGTTTCTCAACTGAGGTAGGCAAAAGTAGGCTAAGTATGATTGTAACATGCAGTGCACTTGTTTAATCTGAATTGAAGACCTAACGTAACATTATAAAAGTCAGTGAACGTTAACATTATGCTACTGTTTTTACATCTGTCATTGGAGAAGCTGTGACGTTAGCGTGAGATTACCAGGTGATGAAATTGTTGTAGCTCTGTTTTAGAAAAGGAGGAGGTGGAAGATTGCTTTGGTAGCATAGCATTTTCCTGGAGGCATATGGACCTGAGACTGTGTTAAAATAATAAATAAATAAATAAATAAATAATTAAATGGTTAATAGTTGTATGTGTTAACTATTGTGGGTAACCAATGAATTTAGTAGTTATAAATGCAGACCATCTGATTAGATGATGCCCTATGTCACTGTTTTGTACTGTATGTCACTGTTGTTACTGAAGGTGTAACTTCTTATATTAGATTACCATGAGATGACAATATTATCTCTATCTTTTGTGAGTGCACTTTATAAATGTAGGCTATTCTTTGACTTTAATAAAGTAGCATTTTGTTGATGTTCTTTAGCCCTGCTGATTGTATGAAAAAAATCATATCTGCAGTAGAAAGTTGCACTTTGAAAATTTGGTTTGGTACATAGTGGTACATGTTCTGAAATGTTTAGGGATCTCTGATGTACCACATTTCAAACAGATTCAGTTACATAGAGCATATAAAAAAGAGCACAATGACTAAATTATATAAGTATATTACCAAAACTGATGTTACTTCTTTAAGAAACTATTCACTTACTATTGGCTCTGTTCTTGCAGTTTTTCGCATGTTCTCCTCTGCTCTTATTCTACCCAGGCTCCTGAGGCAGAGGCTACAGAGGTGGATGAATGAGGGGATCATTGTGATGTCAATTCAATCAATTTTATTTATAAAGCCCAATATCACAAATACAATTTGCCTCACAGGGCTTTACAGCATACGACATCCCTCTGTCCTTTAGACCCTCACAGCGGATAAGGAAAAACTCCCCAAAAAAACCACTTTACCAGGGGAAAAAAATGGTAGAAACCTCAGGAAGAGCAACTGAGGAGGGATCCCTCTTCCAGGACGGACAGACGTGCAGTAGATGTCGTTCAGAACAGATCAGCATAACAAATTAACAGTAATCTGTATGACACAATACAGTAATCTGTATGACATCCTCGGAAATGACAGTAGCTTACAACAACATTCATGAAAGTAATAATACTGTCGTTATAGTTCTGGCTACTGTGGTACAATATCTTGAAAGTATATATTAGTATCAGGCAGTCTACATGTATGATAATATCATATGTCTATAATAGCAGTAGAAGTATGACTAATGATTAATGATGGCAGCAGCAGCAGGCATCTGGCAGGACCACGGCAGCAGCACAACCACACACGTCACACTATCCAGGCACCGCTGCAATACGAGTTAACCTGAGAGACAGTAGAGCACAAAGGCTCCGGAGAAGAAACCGAGTTAGTGACATCCAGAATGGCCGAGTAAAATAGATACAGTAATAGGATACGAGAGAGAGAGGGAGAGAGAGAGAGAGAGAGAGAGAGAGAGAGCGAGAGAGAGAGAAGGTGCCCGGTGCATTAAAGGTGGTCCTCCGGTAGACTAGGCCTAAGTCAGCCTAACTAGGGGCTGGTACAAGGCAAGCCCGAGCCAGCCCTAACTATAAGCTTTATCAAAGAGGAAAGTCTTAAGTCTAGCCTTAAATGTGGAGACGGTGTCTGCCTCCCGGACCGTAACAGGAAGATGATTCCACAGGAGAGGAGCCTGATAGCTGAAGGCTCTGGCTCCTGATCTACTTTTGGAGACTTCAGGGACCACGAGTAACCCTGCGTTCTCAGAGCGCAGAGTTCTGGTGGGATAATAAGGCACTATGAGCTCTCTAAGATATGATGGAGCTTGACCATTTAGAGCTTTATAAGTTAACAGTAGGATTTTAAATTCAATTCTGGATTTTACAGGGAGCCAGTGCAGAGAAGCTAAAACAGGAGAAATATGATCTCGTTTCTTAGTTCCTGTTAGTACACGTGCTGCTGCATTCTGAATTAGCTGAAGAGTTTTAATGATTTACTAGAGCTACCTGATAGTAGAGAGTTATAGTAATCCAGCCTCGAGGTAACAAAAGCGTGGACCAATTTTTCTGCATCTTTTTGGGTCAAGATAGGCCTAATTTTTGCAATATTACGCAGATGAAAAAATGCAGTCCGTGAGGTTTGTTTTAAATGAGAATTGAAAGACAGATCTTGATCAAATGTTACTCCGAGGTTTCTTACGGTAGTGGTAGAGGACAGAGCAATGCCATCGAGAG
Source organism: Epinephelus awoara (assembly GCA_035609425.1). NCBI lineage: Eukaryota > Metazoa > Chordata > Actinopteri > Perciformes > Serranidae > Epinephelus > Epinephelus awoara. The sequence goes on along the minus strand of CM069305.1, from coordinate 40,482,343 downwards.
AAACTATGTCATCAGATAAAGAGTCTCTGAGTTGTTTGGGGCCAAGAACAATAACTTCAGTTTTGTCTGAATTTAACATCAGGAAATTGGTGCTCATCCAGGTTTTTATGTCTTTAAGACAATTATGAAGTTTAGTTAATTGATCCCTTTCTTCTGGCTTCATCGATAAATACAACTGTGTATCATCTGCATAACAATGGAAATTTATAGAGTGATTTCTAATGATGTTACCTAAAGGAAGCATATATAGAATAAATAGGATTGGTCCAAGCACAGAACCTTGCGGAACTCCAAAACAAACTTTAGTACGTGCGGATGATTCATTATGAACGTCAACAAATTGAAAACGATCAGATAAATAAGATTTAAACCAGCTTAGTGCAGAACCTTTTAGGCCAATTAAGTGTTCCAGTCTCTGTAACAGAATTTCATGGTCAACAGTGTCAAACGCTGCACTAAGATCTAATAAAACAAGTACAGAGACGAGTCCTTTGTCTGAAGCAATCAGAAGGTCATTTGTAATTTTCACTAGAGCTGTCTCAGTGCTATGATGCGCTCTAAATCCTGACTGTAATTCCTCAAATAAATTATTATCCTGGAGAAAATCACACAGCTGGTCTGCGACTACTTTCTCAAGGGTCTTTGACATAAAGGGAAGATTAGATATTGGTCTATAGTTGGCTAACACCTCTGGATCCAGGGTGGGCTTTTTTAGTAGAGGTTTAATTACAACTACCTTAAAAGACTGTGGTACATAGCCTGTTAATAAGGATATATTGATCATGTCTAATATATGGGTGTTAACTAAAGGTAAGACCTCCTTGAGTAGCCTAGTCGGGATGGGGTCTAAGAGACACGTTGATGATTTAGATGATGAAATCACTGCGGTCAATTCTTGAAGAGAAATTGGGGAGAAGGAATCTAAATAAATATTAGGTGTTACAGCTGTGTTTGAGGTTAGATAGGTACTATCTGAGGACAGATCGTCATGAATTTTGCCTCTAATAGCTAGAATTTTGTCATTAAAGAAGCTCATAAAATCATTATTGCTAAGGGTTAAAGGAATACAAGGCTCAATAGAGCTTTGATTCTCAGTCAGCCTGGCTACAGTGCTGAAAAGAAACCTGGGGTTATTTTTGTTTTCTTCTATTAAAGCTGAGTAATAGTTTGCTCTGGCATTGCGGAGGCCCCTCTTATAAGTTTTGAGACTGTCTGCCCAGATTACACGAGATTCTTCCAGTTTGGTTAATCGCCAATTCCTTTCAAACTTTCGCGATATTTGCTTTAATTTACGGGTTTCAGAGTTATACCAAGGAGCGAACTTTCTTTGTTTTGTTAACTTCTTTTTAAGAGGAGCTACAGAGTCGAGTGTTGTTCGCAGCGAGCTTACGGCGCTATCAACAAATTGATCAATTCGGGAGAGGTTAAAATCGGTACGGGAAACCTCTGTTACTAAAGGACTTGGGATTGAATTTAACGACGGAGTAATCATTTTCTTAAATTTTGCGACAGCACTATCAAAAGTAATCAAATAATGATCCGATAGCGAGGGATTCTGTGGAAAGACTGTTAGGTTATCAATTTCAATTCCATACGTCAGAACTAGATCGAGGGTATGGTTAAAACAGTGAGTGGGTTCACGTACACCCTGACTGAAGCCAATGGAGTCTAATAATGAGATAAACGCGGTAGCCAGGGAGTCATTATCAACGTCGACATGAATGTTAAAGTCGCCTACAATAATAACTTTATCTGATTTTAGAACTAAACTGGATAAAAACTCTGAGAATTCAGATATAAATTCAGAATACGGGCCAGGAGCACGGTACACAATAATAAATAAAAGTGACTGCGAGGTTTTCCAGGTCGGATGTAAAAGACTAAGAACAAGGCTTTCAAAAGAATTATAATCTAGTTTAGGTTTGGCACTGATTAACAGACTAGAGTTAAAAATGGCTGCAACTCCCCCTCCTCGGCCGCTGCCTCGAGGAATGTGGGTATTATTATGACTGGGAGGAGTGGATTCATTTAGACTGACATATTCATCAGGACACAGCCAGGTTTCAGTGAGACTGAGTAAATCAATATTAAATAAATCCGCATTTAATTCTCCTGTTTTGTCTTTCTGTCACAGAAGAGGTTTTAATTTCTATGAGGTTGTTTTGCACAACTCCTCTTTGTTTAATTTTAGATTTAAATAATTTAGGTGGTCGAGGGACAGACACCGTTGGTATAAAACTATGAAAACTATGGCTGGGTAAGTGAATTAGAAGCTCAGAGAGGCGTATAGGACTGCAGCTCTCTGTCCTGGTCTCAACTCTGGGTTGTCAGGGATTTAATCTGCTAATAAAATTTTCCAGGTTCCTAGAAATGAGAGCAGCTCCATCCAAAGTGGGATGAATGCCGTCTCTCCTAATCAGACCAGGTTTTCCCCAGAAAGTTTGCCAATTATTAACGAAACCCACATCATTTGCTGGACACCACCTGGACAGCCAGCGATTAAATGATGACATGCGGCTAAACATGTCATCAGAGGTCAGATTAGGGAGGGGTCCAGAGAAAACTACGGAGTCCGACATCGTTTTTGCATATTCACACACCGAGGCAACATTAATTTTAGTGACCTCCGATTGGCGTAACCGGGTGTCATTGCCGCCGACGTGAATAACAATCTTACTGAATCTACGTTTAGCTTTAGCCAGCCAGCAGTTTTAAATTTGATTCGATGTCGCCCGCTCTGGCCCCAGGGATACATTTGACTATGGCCGCTGGTGTTGCTAACTTCACGTTCCGCAAAATAGAGCTGCCAATAACCAGAGTTTTATCGTCAGCGGGTGTGACGCTGAGTGGGGAAAAGCGGTTGGAGACGTGAACAGGCTGGTGGTGAGCCGTGGGCTTCGGCTTGGAGCTATGCTTCTGGCGCACACTTATCCAACGACCCGGCTGAACCGGAGTTACCGGAGGACCGCTAGCAGGAGCTAAGGCTATGCTATGTGGCTCCGCACCGGCTACAGGGGACTGGCTAACTACCGCAGCTGCAGAGTGATTTTCCATGGTGCGGAGCCGCGCTTCTAATTCACTAAGCCTCGCCTCCAACGCAGCAAATAAGCTACACTTGTTACAATTACCACTGTCACTAAAGGAGGCAGAGGCATAACTGAACATGTGGCACACCGGGCAAGAGAGAGCAGAGGGAGAAGCCATCGCTAGCAGTAAAGCTAATGTAGCTACCAAGGCTAGTAACATGCAAACAACAGCTAAGAGATTAGCGAGAAAGTCGTAGAAAGGAGGAGAGCTATGAGTGCTTAAACAGAACTATTGTGGGTTAAGACTTGGAGTAGATGTTTTAAGCAACTGAAGTGAGAAAGCAGAAAGCAGGCTAGTAGGATTCACCAGAGCACAGAGAGTACAGAGACGCTGCCACAGAAACACAGGAAATGACACAACTTGCTTACCGCAATACGTCAGCACGTCAGCACGTCAGCATGTCACGGATTACTGTTAATCAATTTTATTTATGAAGCCCAATATCACAAATCACAATTTGCCTCACAGGGCTTTATAGCATACGACATCCCTCTGTCCTTTGAACCCTCACAGCTCATCAGGAAAAACTCCCCCAAAAAAACCCTTTAACGGGGAAAACAAACGGTAGAAAGCTCAGGAAGAGCAACTGAGGAGGGATCCCTCTTCCAGGACGGACAGACTTGCAATAGATGTCGTACAGAACAGATCAACACAATAAATTAACAGTAATCCATATGACACAGTGAGACAGAAAGAGAGAGACAGACACAGAGACAGAGAGAGATGCAGGACAGACGGTAATGACAGTACCTTACAACAACATTAATGAAAGTAATAATATTATAATTAATAATAATATATTAATATCTGATAGTATACATGTGTGACAATAATCATATGTGTATAATAACAGTACAAGTATGACTAATGATAGCAGCAGCAGCAGGAGGCATCTGGCAGGACCACGGCAGCAGCACAACCACACAAGTCACACCATCCAGGCACCGTTGCAATACGAGTTAACCTGAGAGACAGTGGAGCACAAAGGCTCCGGAGAAGAAGCCAAGTTAGTCACATGCAGTAACAGGACACGAGACAGAGAGAGAGAGAGAGAGAGAGAGAGAGAGAGAGAGAGAGAGGTGCCCGGTGTATTATATGTTCTCTACGACATCTATTGCACCTCAGTTGCTCTTCCTGAGCTTTCTACCATTTTTTTCCCCATTAAAGGGTTTTTTGGGGAGTTTTTCCTGATCAGCTGTGAGGGTCCAAAGGACAGAGGGATGTCGTGTGCTGTAAAGCCCTGTGAGGCAAATTGTGATTTGTGATATTGGGCTTTATAAATGAAATTGATTGATCCCTTTTTTTTTGCCACCTTTTCTGTCATAAATATAAGTTCAGTATTCAGTTATGAGTTGAAACTTTTGACCAAAAAAATCCATCCTAACTCAAGCTAATAAGATTAAGATATTTTTGTTTTCCTCAGTGGCTAGATGGTTGGTGATGTCACACATTTGTTTGATTGCAACCTTTTTTGTAATAAAAGCTGGTCAAAGTACATGAAAAAGTACTTGTCCCCCTTTTTTTTCCATAATGATAATATTTAAAGATTTTTCACCGCCGCACTGAAAATCTCCCCGACCTTCATCTCACAAATCTGGTCACCCTAGTGTTAGTTGTTGACATTCTGGGACACCATGTCAACTTCAGCCTGTTACGAGCATTGTCTGTTTTAAAAATACACCTCTGTTTTCACAACAAATAGTACACTTTGCATACAGTCTCTTTCAAAATAAAAGCACTACGTTGATACAACTTACTTTTTTCCTTCAACACGCGTGGTTATATTTAATCAACACACACACGGTTACATTTAGCCATAACACACACAAGGTTAAGTTAAGCTGAAACACACACCTGGTTACATTTAGCCAACACACATACATGGTTGGGTTGAGGAAAAAAGAACAGGGTTTGGCTTTACAATCTGACAAAAAGTGAACACCAACCTCCTGAGTGAATGTCAATGGTTTTTGGACCCATCCACCACCCCACTCACCTGCCCTACTCAGAATTCTGCCACCTTAACTTGCATTAACTTGCGTTACTGTCCCACTGCATCTCACCCTGACGTCACCACCCACCATTACACAATAAGAGCGACCACCCACAAATCATGCCGAGGTGAAAAGATGGCTTCTTTCATTGGTGTCTGATGCCAGAAGTCACTTACCAACTGTCACTATTCGACATCTTTGGGGTGACATAATTGTAAGAACATAAACAGCGCCACCATGTTTTAAATGAGTATCATTTGATGTGCCTGACTAAAGGGCAGAATTTGCAACCCACCTGCCAAATTTGGTGAGTTTTTGATTCATGAAAAGAATAAATGGCCAAGGTAACAAAGAAAGGCAGGTGAAGAATAATGTCAACAAAAACAACACAGCTCCAGCAGCAAGTGTTTCTGCCTCGACTCCTTAAAAATGTAGGAAAAATGTTTGATCACAGTTAGATTGTGGAATATATTTATATTAATCAAAACCTGTTTTCTTTTATGTTTGAGTCTAATTGACGGTGACAAGAACCGATGTGTCCTGTGTTGTAAAACTTAAGATGAGTGACTGCATGTTGATGTGTCTCTGTGAAGGTGTGGACTCTCCTATGAATCAGGGTGAGGAGAGACAGGAGGGAGTCCCTCCCTCTAAAACCACTCTGTGTGGGAAACATGACAGCCAGACCAAAGCTCAGAGGTGAGACCAGCATCTCTATCCGTCCATGACTCAAGTCATTCCACCATCATTGTTCACAGCTCTGTATCTGTGTTCAAAAGATCAGACTCTCCTGTGTCCAGCTCTGTGTCCATGCAGAGTGACCGGTCAAAGGGTCGACCTGTTGACTTCAAACATGGACAACAGTCTGCTGATCCTGGGTAAGACTCGAGAACTGAGAGTACAGGATTTGTCTGACACAAATTTTATTTCAGCAGTATTTTATCCTACTTACCACAACATGAACTCATCTGTGCTTTAAACATCTTTATAATTAAATCGCTATTTGTAAGAGAGACTTATTAATGTAAAGGATTTATAAAGCCCTTTTTAAAATGATTGTCCTGTGTTTCTAGAAGGACTGACCAGCAGAGACAAGGCTCTCCTGTATCCAGCTGTGTGTCCATGCAGAGTGACTGGTCAAAGGGTCGACCTGTTGACTTCAAACATGGACAACAGTCTGCTGATCCAGGGTGAGAATCCAAACACTGAAAGAACAGTTTTCATCTGTCAGAGACTATTCTACATACTTTTCTATGTAGTATTTATTCATATATGTACATAACCATTGATAAGTGTGGTACTTCAATCAGGATCAAAATGCACAGATGTGACAACACTGCACCAGAAACTGAGTGAACTCTTTGTTGTTATGACTCCAGTGTGCACTGGATGCTGTCAGGTGCTCACCATAAACTGTTTGGTTCCCATGGGACCACGTCCTGTTCGTTAAACAGTGGAGCAGCTCTTTCTCTTTGCAGGGCTGCTGAAGTGGTCGTGGGCCTTTGTCCATCCAGTTTACACATGTTTTGGGGGCTTAGGGAAAACTTATGACGGGGTCCCTTGGGCAGTCCTGTAGGGGGTACTGCCACCAGAATGACAGCTGTGTCCATGTCCTCAGCACAAACTCAGATATGTTTCCAATAGAGGTTGTTTCTCCATCAGGGTTGTCCCTTGTCTCTGATTCTGTTTGCGATATTCATGGATGTCAGGAGAAGAAGGGGTCTGGTTTGGTGACCACAGAATTGCATCTCTGCTCATTGCAGATGATGTGGTTCTGTTTGCTTTATCGCACCGTGACTTCCAGCATGACCTTGAGTGATGTACAGTCTATCATGAAGTGCTTGTCATGATAGTCAGCAACATCTGAAGCCTGAAGCTTGACTATTCCCTTTGGGTTGGGACACAGTCACTGCCAAGTCAAGTAAATAAAGTATCCCTGGGTCTTATTCATCAGTGAGGGTAAAATGGAGCATAAAATGGACAGCTGGTAGGGAGCCCCAGGGCAGACCCAGAACACACTGGTGGGATCATATTCAACATCTGGTTGTGGAGCTGGAAAGGTTGCTGGGACAAAGACAATCTGGACTACTTTGCTCACCTGACTGCCCCTGCATGTGACCCAGCTCAAGATAAGCAGTCGAAAATGAATGAATGGGTGGGTGAGTGGATGGATGAATGGATGGATGGATAGATAAATGAGAGGATGGGTGGGATTCTATGTCATAGGAGCTTGTGGAAATGTTGCTAATGTTCCTTCCAGGGCTTCATTTTATTTAAGTGAGACAATAAATATTGTGTTTATATTTCAATTAGGAGAGGCTTCTTTTTGGTTTTAGTAAAAAAGAGACTTTTTACTAGCTTGTGCACATGAGGATGAAGATGTGAAAAGTCTTTGGTGATTAGACCACTTCAGGATGGTGTGCTTTAAGGAGCATGATGAATCCGTAGTCAGCTGACAGCAGCAGAGTAGAGAGCAGATTTAAAATCTTGCAGTAACATCCTGATTGGCTGATGGAGGTCATGGCAAAGTTTGATTGGATATCTAGAAGAGTGAACACCCAAAGACAGCTGATTGGAGGAAGCAGTGGTGTGGGAGAGGGAGAACTGTGAATGAATGAGCACAGGAAAGTCTTCCTGACTGAACTTTCACTGAGCTTCATATCTTCTTCCCCGGTAAAGGTGTTTTTGGGGAGTTTTTCCTTATCCGCTGTGAGGGTCCAAAGGACAGAGGGATGTTGTATGCTGTAAAGCCCTGTGAGGCAAATTGTATTTGTGATATTGGGCTTTACAAATAAAATTGATTGATTATAAATAAAATTGATTGATTGATTGATTGATTGTCTTGTGTTTAAAGTACAATCCAACAGCAGAAGAAGAGCTTTCCTGTGTCCAGCTGTGTGTCCTTGAAGAGTGACCGATCAAAGGGTCGACCTGTTGACTTCAAACATGGACAACAGTCTGCAGATCCAGGGTAAGAACTCAGTAGTTTCTACATACAGAAGTTTTGGATGCATTTATCAGCATGTTCTTTCTGTCAGGATGAGACAACACTGCAATCATCACATTGTCAGTGAAAATTATAAAAACTTTGCTTCAGTGTTAACAGGAAATAAATAATGAGTATATCATTAATCTTTGCAGTAAAGCTTGTGGTGCTCATCTGAAACAATATGTTATTCACCATATCTGCTTTTGTCCTGTTTGGGACTACATAGTATTTCAATGAGACATTAAACAATATATTTAAGCTGTAACATCCTGTGTTTGGAGGACGATCAAACAGCAGCAAGACTCTCCTGTACCTAGCTGGGTGTCCATGAAGAGTGACCGGTCAAAGGGTCGACCTGTTGACTTCAAGAGTGGACAGCAGTCTGCTGATCCAGGGTGAGAACTGAAACCTTGATAAAAAAAAAGTAATATTAGTAAACAGTTACGCATCCAGGCAGAGTTTATTATCAGGTGTGGATTACTTGGTGTTGTGTTTTAACAGGGTGCTTCTACAGAGACCACATCCCTCTGAAATCAGCTGGGTGTCCATGAAGAGTGACCGGTCAAAGGGTCGACCTGTTGACTTCAAGAGTGGACGGCAGTCAGCTGATCCAGGGTGAGAACTGAAAGCTGGATATAAAAAGTAATATTAGGGAACAGTTAAGCATCCAGGCAGAGTTTATGTCACATGTCAATCAATCAATCAATCAATCAATTTTATTTTTAGAGCCCAATATCACAAATCACAATTTGCCTCACAGGGCTTTACAGCATACAACATCCCTCTGTCCTTTGGACCCTCACAGCTGATCAGGAAAAACTCCCCAAGAACGGGGGGGGGGGGAACGGTAGAAACCTCAGGAAGAGCAACTGAGGAGGGATCCCTCTTCCAGGACGGACAGACGTGCAATAGATGTCGTACAGAATAGATCAACATGATAAATTAACAGTGATCCGTTTAACACAATGAGACAGAAAGAGAGAGAGAGAGAGAGAGAGTGAGAGAGAGATGCAGGACAGACAGTAATGACAGTAGCGTACAACATTAATAAAAGTAATAATATTATAATCAATGATAATATATTAATATCTGATAGTATACATGTGTGACAATAATCATATGTGTAATAATAACAGTAGAAGTATGACTAATGATGCAGCAGCAGCAGGAGGCATCTGGCAGGAACACGGCAGCAGCACAACCACACACGTCACACTATCCAGGCACATGTTAATTACTTAGTGTTGTGTTTTAACAGGGTGCTTCTACAGAGCTCAGATCCCTCTGAAATCAGCTGTGTGTCCATGAGGAGTGACCGGTCAAAGGGTCGACCTGTTGACTTCAAGAGTCAAAGGTAAGAATGAACTCAGAACTATTAATCACTATGCTGAGAACACTGTCATGTTTGAATAGATCAGAGTACAAGACTTGACTTACCTTCCTCTGTTAAACACACTTTTACAGTCAATGATCCATTCAGACTTTAATGTGTTCATCTTGTGTTTCTACCATACAAAATCATCACTGTGTGTTAAAGATACATTTTTAAAAAATGTGACAATATTTTCACAGAGTTCAGCAACAGAGCTCCGAGGTTTCCAGTACTCAGTCTGCCCAGCAGCATCAAACTCACCTGGACTCCATATTCATGGTGTGTAAATGAGCAAGAACAGCTACTGCTTACAACACACACTGCCATTCAAGTCTTAGTAGTCTCCATTGTGCACCCTCTGGACCAGCAGCCACATCATGTGGTTGACAAAAATTACTTGGACTTGCCCAAAGCTCCATTCAATCAATCAATCAATCAATCAATTTTATTTATAAAGCCCAATATCACAAATACAATTTGCCTCACAGGGCTTTACAGCATACGACATCCCTCTGTCCTTTAGACCCTCACAGCGGATAAGGAAAAACTCCCCAAAAAAACCCTTTAACGGGGAAAAAAAATAGTAGAAACCTCAGGAAGAGCAACTGAGGAGGGATCCCTCTTCCAGGACGGACAAACGTGCAGTAGATGTCGTACAGAACAGATCAGCATAACAAATTAACAGTAATCTGTATGACACAATACAGTAATCTGTATGACATCCTCGGTAATGACAGTAGCTTACAACAACATTCATGAAAGTAATAATACTGTCGTTATAGTTCTGGCTACTGTGGTACAATATGTTGAAAGTATATATTAGTATCAGGCAGTATACATGTATGATAATATCATATGTCTATAATAGCAGTAGAAGTATGACTAATGATTAATGATGGCAGCAGCAGCAGCAGCAGGAGGCATCTGGCAGGACCACGGCAGCAGCACAACCACACATGTCACACTATCCAGGCACCGCTGCAATACGAGTTAACCTGAGAGACAGTGGAGCACAAAGGTTCCGGAGAAGAAGCCGAGTTAGTGACATCCAGAATGGCCGAGTAAAAAAGATACAGTAATAGGATACGAGAGAGAGAGGGAGGGAGAGAGAGAGAGAGAGAGAGCGAGAGAGAGAGAAGGTGCCCAGTGCATTATAGGTGGTCATCCGGTAGACTAGGCCTAAGTCAGCTTAACTAGGGGCTGGTACAAGGCAAGCCCGAGCCAGCCCTAACTATAAGCTTTATCAAAGAGGAAAGTCTTAAGTCTAGTCTTAAATGTGGAGACGGTGTCTGCCTCCCGGACCGTAACAGGAAGATGATTCCACAGGAGAGGAGCCTGATAGCTGAAGGCTCTGGCTCCTGATCTACTTTTGGAGACTTTAGGGACCACGAGTAACCCTGCGTTCTCAGAGCGCAGAGTTCTGGTGGGATAATATGGCACTATGAGCTCTCTAAGATATGACGGAGCTTGACCATTTAGAGCTTTATAAGTTAACAGTAGGATTTTAAATTCAATTCTGGATTTTACAGGGAGCCAGTGCAGAGAAGCTAAAACAGGAGAAATATGATCTCGTTTCTTAGTTCCTGTTAGTACACGTGCTGCTGCATTCTGAATTAGCTGAAGAGTTTTTAATGATTTACTAGAGCTACCTGATAGTAGAGAGTTATAGTAATCCAGCCTCGAGGTAACAGAAGCGTGGACCAATTTTTCTGCATCTTTTTGGGTCAAGATAGGCCTAATTTTTGCAATATTACGCAGATGAAAAAATGCAGTCCGTGAGGTTTGTTTTAAATGAGAATTGAAAGACAGATCTTGATCAAATGTTACTCCGAGGTTTCTTACGGTAGTGGTAGAGGCCAGAGCAATGCCATCGAGAGAAACTATGTCATCAGATAAAGAGTCTCTGAGTTGTTTGGGGCCAAGAACAATTACTTCAGTTTTGTCTGAATTTAACATCAGGAAATTGGTGCTCATCCAGGTTTTTATGTCTTTAAGACAATTATGAAGTTTAGTTAATTGATCCCTTTCTTCTGGCTTCATCGATAAATACAACTGTGTATCATCTGCATAACAATGGAAATTTATAGAGTGATTTCTAATGATGTTACCTAAAGGAAGCATATATAGAATAAATAGGATTGGTCCAAGCACAGAACCTTGCGGAACTCCAAAACAAACTTTAGTACGTACGGATGATTAATTATGAACGTGAACAAATTGAAAACGATCAGATAAATAAGATTTAAACCAGCTTAGTGCAGAACCTTTTAGGCCAATTAAGTGTTCCAGTCTCTGTAACAGAATTTCATGGTCAACAGTGTCAAATGCTGCACTAAGATCTAATAAAACAAGTACAGAGACGAGTCCTTTGTCTGAAGCAATCAGAAGGTCATTTGTAATTTTCACTAGAGCTGTCTCAGTGCTATGATGCGCTCTAAATCCTGACTGTAATTCCTCAAATAAATTATTATCCTGGAGAAAATCACACAGCTGGTCTGCGACTACTTTCTCAAGGATCTTTGACATAAAGGTAAGATTAGATATTGGTCTATAGTTGACCAACACCTCTGGATCCAGGGTGGGCTTTTTCATGTTCATGGTCCTCCTCTGTCCAACATCTACATGATCACACTAACTCAGATTGTAGAAACCAACCAAATATCTTATCAAAATGCAAACAATTCACTTATTCATATAAAGGTATTACCAGGTGAACTGGGTCCCAGACAAGCACTTACATTTTTCTGTTTGTAAACAAACAGAAAACAGCTTGTTTATGGAGCCAAAGAAAAAGAGTGATTAACGTCAAACTAATATTAAAGATACGTAACCAAACCAGAAATCATGGTGAAGTCTTGGACTTTCATTCATTCATTCTCTGTAACAGCTTATTTTGTTAGGGGTCGCGAGGGTGCTGGAGACCTTATATCTCACCCCATGTCAGCTGGGTAGTCCTGGACTTAAGACCTAAATTTCCATAGCTACATTAAGACAATGACAAAATCATCCCACTATCACCATACAAATACTTACGATGCATCGTTCATCTGAATTTAGGAAATCTAGAATTTATCTTCAGCAGCCTGAACAGTGGTTTTCTCATCAGAGATCTGCTGGAGTTCTCATTAAGACCAGGAGAGACCACATTAGTCCAGCTCTCGGTCTTTACACTGGTTTACTGTGTGTTTACTGTGTGTCAAAGAATTTACTTTAAAATATAACTGTTGCAATTATGGCCAAAGTACATTTTTGATCTGCTTCATTGGTATGAAGCATCTCGACCTCCCAGGTCATCTGGACAGGTGTGCTTACTGTTCCCAGAGCCTAAACTAAACAAGGACCATTTATAATCCATGCTTCATACAGGTGGAGCAAACTCCCAAAATACTTGAGGTCTGCTCTAACTTTACTTCTTTTAAATCTGGGCTGAAAAACTTTTCTGTTTGCAACTCTATCATGTTAAATTCAGTTTGGGGATATTCATTAATATATTGCACTGTACTGTGATATTCATCATCCTGTTTTATCAGTTTTACTGTATTTTATCTTACTGTTTTTATTTTCTTTCTTTTCTTTTAACTCTGACTTATGTTTTTTTTTTCTTTTCTCTAATGCATTTTATATTCCAAGTAAAGTTCTTTGTTGAAGGTGCTGCACAAATGAACTGACCTTGTAACATATTTGTGTTCTGCTACTTTAAATGTGAATATTTATCTATTCCAGCTGCTTGAGGAGAACATTGTCAGTTTTGTGAAGAATGAACTGAATAAATTCCAGAAGGTTCTGAATCCAGATTACCCAGAATACTCCCAGATTCAGAGTGAGAATAAGGAGGTCTTGGATGATGGTGATGAAGAGCAGAGGAGGGGCAGCAGGGAGGCATTTCTGAAGATCACACTGCACTTTCTTAGGAGAATGAAACAGGAGGAGCTGGCTGACTGTTTGCAGAGAAGTAAAAGTCTTTGAAATATAATAATATGACCAGAAATAAGTCCAGCATCACAGACATGTATGTTTCCAATCTTTGTTGTAAATCTCAGGAATTCTCCGTCCATAAAGGACGAGCTAAATAAGTTAAACTGAGTAGAAGAATCTGTGGTTGAACTTTGAAGTTGACTACTGTGGTTCCAATTACCTTAGAGTGGATCATCCAATATGTTCTCATCCAACCTAGTCAAATGTTGCTGTTTTGTCAGTGGACCTCCACATCTAAAAACAACTCATCAGGTACCCTCCTCCATGAGAACACCTATCAATTAACAAGAGTTACATGCATTATGTCATTTTAAAATAAACTTATGTTTTCACAGGAAATGCTCCGTTAATGCTCATTACATGCACCCAGTCTTTTCTAAGATTAACTCAGAACTTAGGTCAAACACTTCATGTTTTAGAGTAATGTCCTGACGGTTATACAGCAAAACTCGAGGAGTGGGTTCCCTTGGGACTCTTGAGTAAGAATCCAGAGTCTATTCGACCCTACACCATCCTCCCTCCCACCCTATATGGACTTTCTCACTCTTTGTACCTGCCTCCACCCACTGCATATCATACCGCTGAGAAAGGTGCCTCTGTGCATCCATGTCTGATGATGTCCACTGACAAGACATCGATCTTTAACAAGTTGGGAATATGAATGGCTCAGTCACCAGTGTGCTTCTTTTAGAGGCATCCATACTTAATGATTATGACCATTGTTTTGTTTTCTACGCACTAATTTTTCTCAGCAGAAAGTCTACATCTAACTATCTGAATTTAGTGTTTGCACATATCTGGTTTATGAGCATCAACACATTTTCATTTGGATTTTTTTTTTCCCATTCAGGAACTGGTGCTGCAGCTCTCTTATGCCAAAGGAAATTTAAATCTAACCTGCAGAAAAAGTTCCAGTGTGTGTTTGAGGGGATCGCTAAAGCAGGAAACCCAACCCTTCTGAATCAGATCTACACAGAGCTCTACATTACAGAGGGAGGGACTGCAGAGGTCAATGATGAACATGAGGTCAGACAGATTGAAACAGCCTCCAGGAAACCAGACAGACCAGAAACAACCATCAGACAAGAAGACGTCTTTAAAGCCTCACCTGGAAGAGATGAACCAATCAGAACAGTGATGACAAAGGGAGTGGCTGGCATTGGGAAAACAGTCTTAACACAGAAGTTCACTCTGGACTGGGCTGAAGACAAAGCCAACCAGGACATACACTTCACATTTCCATTCACTTTCAGAGAGCTGAATGTGCTGAAAGAGAAAAAGTACAGCTTGGTGGAACTTGTTCATCACTTCTTTACTGAAACCAAAGAAGCAGGAATCTGCAGGTTTGAAGAGTTCCAGGTTGTGTTCATCTTTGACGGTCTGGATGAGTGTCGACTTCCTCTGGACTTCCACAACAATGAGATCCTGACTGATGTTACAGAGTCCACCTCAGTGGATGTGCTGCTGACAAACCTCATCAGGGGGAAACTGCTTCCCTCTGCTCGCCTCTGGATAACCACACGACCTGCAGCAGCCAATCAGATCCCTCCTGACTGTGTTGACATGGTGACAGAGGTCAGAGGGTTCACTGACCCACAGAAGGAGGAGTACTTCAGGAAGAGATTCAGAGATGAAGAGCAGGCCAGCAGAATCATCTCCCACATCAAGACATCACGAAGCCTCCACATCATGTGCCACATCCCAGTCTTCTGCTGGATCACTGCTACAGTTCTGGAGGATGTGATGAAGACCAGAGAGGAAGGAGAGCTGCCCAAGACCCTGACTGAGATGTACATCCACTTCCTGGTGGTTCAGTCCAAACTGAAGAATGTCAAGTATCATGGAGGAGCTAAGACAGATCATCACTGGAGTCCAGAGAGCAGGAAGATGATTGAGTCTCTGGGAAAACTGGCTTTTGATCAGCTGCAGAAAGGCAACCTGATCTTCTATGAATCAGACCTGACAGAGTGTGGCATCGATATCAGAGCAGCCTCAGTGTACTCAGGAGTGTTCACACAGATCTTTAAAGAGGAGAGAGGACTGTACCAGAACAAGGTGTTCTGCTTCATCCATCTGAGTGTTCAGGAGTTTCTGGCTGCTCTTCATGTCCATCTGACCTTCATCAACTCTGGAGTCAATCTGCTATCACAAGAACAAACAGGCACCACACGGCTGCCTAAAGTCTTCAGAGACAAACCTAAACCAACATATCTCCACCAGAGTGCTGTGGACAAGGCCTTACAGAGTCCAAATGGACACCTGGATTTGTTCCTCCGCTTCCTCCTGGGTCTGTCTCTGGAGACCAATCAGAAACACCTACGAGGTCTGCTGACACCAAAAGGAAGTGGCTCAGACACCAATCACAAAACAGTCAAGTACATCACAAAGAAGATTGGTGAGAATCTGTCTCCAGAGAGAAGCATCAACCTGTTCCACTGTCTGAATGAACTGAATGATCGTTCTCTGGTGGAGGAGATCCAACGGTACCTGAGGTCAGGAAGTCTCTCTAGAGATAAACTCTCATCTGCTCAGTGGTCAGCTCTGTGCTTCATCTTACTGTCATCAGAAGAAGATCTAGACGTGTTTGACCTGAAGAAATACTCTGCTTCAGAGGAGGCTTTTCTGAGGCTGCTGCCAGTGGTCAAAGCCTCCAGCAAAGCTCTGTAAGTGAATGACTCATTGAATATATGAATATCAATATTTGATATGTCTCAGAGGATAAACAGTATTTTTATTGAAACTTGACCATCACCAATTTTTCTTCAGGCTGAATGGCTGTAACCTCTCAGAGAGAAGCTGTGAAGCTCTGTCCTCAGTTCTCAGCTCCCAATCCCTCAGTCTGAGACACCTGGACCTGAGTAACAACGACCTGCAGGAGTCCAGGTTGAACCTGTTGTCTGCTGGACTGAAGAGTCCACACTGTACACTGGAGACTCTTAGGTCAGGTTTAATCTTAAAAATGTAGGGGTGGGAATCACCAAAGGCCCCACAATACAATAGTTACACAATTCTTATTTATATTTATATAACGAAAACATATAGTTATATGGTTTCCATGTACTGATACCATATTGCCACGCAAAAAATTGTGAGAGTATCAATTTTCCACCACCCTTAGTAAAACGAGACAGTTAACATATATTAAGTTTGCAAGAGAAATGCTTTATTTAAGTGAAAACAAAATCTTTTTTTAAATTAATTTCTTTTTTAATACATTAAAGCACCACATGCCTGTGTAGAAAATGAGATGGTTTAGATTAATTAGGGTGGTAGCACTGGAAATTTTATGGTTTTGACACTTAATCATGTTTGCCTTGATTCTCACACATACAGGTATAAATTGCATTAACTATTCAAATAAATTGCAGGAAATATTTTCATTTCTTGATAGCCTGGGCATATGTAAACTGTCATGGCGAAGCTGTGAGGCTCTGTCCTCAGTTCTCACCTCCCAGCCCTCCAGTCTTAGAAACCTGGACCTGAGAAACAACGACCTCCAGGATTCAGGAGTGAAGCTGCTGTCTGCAGGATTGGATAGTCCACACTGTACACTGGAAATATTCAGGTAAGTGATTTGCAGTTTGATAAATAAATTAGCATTTAAATGCTTTTCATGGTGGATGATGTCAGTGAGGATTCCTGTCTATTTGCTAACCAACCTTTTTCAGTCTGTCAGGATGTATGGTCTCAGAGGAAGGCTGTGTTGCTCTGGCCACAGCTCTGAAGTCCAACCCCTCACATCTGAGAGAGCTGGACCTGAGCTACAATCATCCAGGAGACTCAGGAGTAAAGCTGCTAACTGCTGGACTGGATGATCCACTCTGGAGACTGGACACTCTCAGGTACAAGTAAACAGAAAAGAGGTCAGAATTTATAGGAGAGACAATTCAGTGAAGTAAATATAAATGTTCATTACAGATCACAGGCATGCAGGTTAACAGATCAGGGTGATGATCAAACCCAAACTGACTCTTTTAGTCCGTGGAATATTTCAATTCAATTCAATTTTATTTATAAAGCCCAATATCACAAATACAATTTGCCTCACAGGGCTTTACAGCATACGACATCCCTCTGTCCTTTAGACCCTCACAGCGGATAAGGAAAAACTCCCCAAAAAACCCCTTTAACGGGGAGGAATAGCAACTGAGGAGGGATCCCTCTTCAAGGACGGACAGACGTGCAGTAGATGTCGTACAGAACAGATCAGCATAACAAATTAACAGTAATCTGTATGACACAATACAGTAATCTGTATGACATCCTCGGTAATGACAGTAGCTTACAACAACATTCATGAAAGTAATAATACTGTCGTTATAGTTCTGGATACTGTGGTACAATATGTTGAAAGTATATATTAGTATCAGGCAGTATACATGTATGATAATATCATATGTCTATAATAGCAGTAGAAGTATGACTAATGATTAATGATGGCAGCAGCAGCAGCAGGAGGCATCTGGCAGGACCACGGCAGCAGCACAACCACACACGTCACACTATCCAGGCACCGCTGCAATACGAGTTAACCTGAGAGATAGTGGAGCACAAAGGCTCCGGAGAAGAAGCCGAGTTAGTGACATCCAGAATGGCCGAGTAAAAAAGATACAGTAATAGGATACGAGAGAGAGAGAGAGAGAGAGAGAGAGAGAGAGAAGGTGCTCGGTGCATTATAGGTGGTCCTCCGGTAGACTAGACCTAAATCAGCCTAACTAGGGGCTGGTACAAGGCAAGCCTGAGCCA
This sequence comes from Epinephelus awoara, assembly GCA_035609425.1. Lineage (NCBI taxonomy): Eukaryota > Metazoa > Chordata > Actinopteri > Perciformes > Serranidae > Epinephelus > Epinephelus awoara. Next base: position 40,464,183 of record CM069305.1, on the reverse strand, counting down.
GCCCTAACTATAAGCTTTATCAAAGAGGAAAGTCTTAAGTCTAGTCTTAAATGTGGAGACGGTGTCTGCCTCCCGGACCGTAACAGGAAGATAATTCCACAGGAGAGGAGCCTGATAGCTGAAGGCTCTGGCTCCTGATCTACTTTTGGAGACTTCAGGGACCACAAGTAACCCTGCGTTCTCAGAGCGCAGAGTTCTGGTGGGATAATAAGGCACTATGAGCTCTCTAAGATATGACGGAGCTTGACCATTTAGAGCTTTATAAGTTAACAGTAGGATTTTAAATTCAATTCTGGATTTTACAGGGAGCCAGTGCAGAGAAGCTAAAACAGGAGAAATATGATCTCGTTTCTTAGTTCCTGTTAGTACACGTGCTGCTGCATTCTGAATTAGCTGGAGGGTTTTTAATGATTTACTAGAGCTACCTGATAATAGAGAGTTACAGTAATCCAGCCTCGAGGTAACAAAAGCGTGGACCAATTTTTCTGCATCTTTTTGGGTCAAGATAAGCCTAATTTTTGCAATATTACGCAGATGAAAAAATGCAGTCCGTGAGGTTTGTTTTAAATGAGAATTGAAAGACAGATCTTGATCAAATGTTACTCCGAGGTTTCTTACGGTACTGGTAGAGGCCAGAGCAATGCCATCGAGAGAAACTATGTCATCAGATAAAGAGTCTCTGAGTTGTTTGGGGCCAAGAACAATAACTTCAGTTTTGTCTGAATTTAACATCAGGAAATTGGTGCTCATCCAGGTTTTTATGTCTTTAAGACAATTAAGAAGTTTAGTTAATTGATCCCTTTCTTCTGGCTTCATCGATAAATACAACTGTGTATCATCCGCATAACAATGGAAATTTATAGAGTGATTTCTAATGATGTTACCTAAAGGAAGCATATATAGAATAAATAGAATGTTCCAGTCTCTGTAGCAGAATTTGATGGTCAATTGTGTCAAACGCTGCACTAAGATCTAATAAAACAAGTACAGAGACGAGTCCTTTGTCTGAAGCAGTCAGAAGGTAATTTCTAATTTTAACTCGTGCTGTCTCAGTGCTATGATGCACTCTAAATCCTGACTGACATTCCTCAAATAAATAATTATCATGGAGAAAATCACACAGCTGGTCTGCAACTACTTTCTCAAGGATCTTTGAAAGAAAGGGAAGATTAGATATTGGTCTATAGTTGGCTAACACCTCTGGATCCAGGGTGGGCTTTTTTAGGAGAGGTTTAATTACAACTACCTTAAAAACTGTGATACATAGCCTGTTAATAAAGATATATTGATCATGCCTAATAAGTGAGTGTTAACTAAAGGTAAGACCTCCTTGAGTAGCCTAGTTGGGATGGGGTCTAAGAGACACGTTGATGATTTAGATGAAGAAATCACTGCGGTCAATTGTTGAGGAGAAATCGGGGAGAAGCAATCTAAATATATATTAGGTCTTATAGCTGTGTTTGAGGTTAGATAGGTACTATCTGAGGACAGGAGGTCATGAATTTTGCCTCTAATAGTTAGAATTTTGTAATTAAAAAAGCTCATATCATTACTGCTAAGGGCTAAAGGAATACAAGACTCATTCTTGGCAGAGCTTCATTTGTGCCTCAACTTTATTTGTACAGTACATCACATTATATTATTCTTTCTTTTGCAGACTAAAAGTGAGGAAACAGAAAAGTTAAGACAACTGAGAATGATTCTTAGTCATACCAGCAAGCTGAGAAACACTTAACACATTTAACAGCAGTTACGACTCGTCTCATTTAGAGCAAATGATATTAAATAATCCAAGATCATACACGATGTGTTTCTTCCTCCAGGCTGGACCATGCTGGGAAACAGAGGTTAAAACCTGGTCTGAGAAAGTGTGAGTGTGAAAACAGTTTGATTCATAAACATTAAACATGACATTTAAATATCACATTACAGGTAAATGTTTACAACTATCTTTATATTTTTCTTTTAAATTGAATTTTGTTACTCAGTCTTTGGAACTTTATATAACTTCCAGTATGTCAATAACTGAATAGATTATAAACTGCTGCCATCGTGTCTTCTTGTCCCTGTCAGATGCCTGTGAACTTACATTGGACACAAACACCACTCACAAAAAGCTCAAACTGTCTGAAGACAACAGGAAGGTGACCCTGGTGGGAGAGAAAGAACAGCCTTATCCCAGTCATGCAGACAGATTTGACGGCTGCTGTCAGCTGCTGTGTATAAATGGTCTGACTGGTCGCTGTTACTGGGAAGTGGAGTGGAGAGGAGAGGTTGATATAGCAGTGACGTACAGAGGTATCAGAAGAACAGGAAATATTGCTGACTGCAGGTTTGGAAGAAACAATCAGTCGTGGACTCTGAGCTGCTGGGATGGTGGCTACTCCGTCTGGCACAGTAACAGAGAAACAGCCCTCCGTCTCTCCTCGTCCTCCTCCTCTGTCTCTGGTAGAGTAGCAGTGTATGTGGACTGTCCTGCTGGGACTCTGTCCTTCTACAGGGTCTCCTCTGACACACTGATCCACCTCCACACCTTCAACACCACATTCACTGAATCTCTTTATCCTGGGTTTGGCCTTGGGCTTGGGTTTGGGGTGGAGTCCTTGATGCTGTCACTGGACTCCTCAGTGTCTCTGTGTCCACTGTAGGACAACAAGTCCATCTCCGATGACACACACTCTCACCCCTGAATCTTTTTTTTCTTTATTTTATATGGAGCAGTTTTGATACTGACCACAAAATATCACGCTGTTCTCACTGCCAACTCATCAAATACTGCCAATGCTTAGTCAGTGGACCTCAGCATCACTCACAGATGTACTTTTACCTAAGTTCTAAGTTTATCTTGAAAAGGACTGGATGCATCCAATGAGCAGAAACTGAACATTTCCTGCCATAACAGATATGTATTTTAAAATTACACACTGTCCTTGAAAAAACAACACTGGTGTAGGAGATTGTCTAACGCATCATGATAGACAAAGAGACTAAGAATGTGAATTTTGTTGTCCAGTGTCAAAGTCCAGCACTTTTTACACCCACCATCCATCCTGACCACCGTCCTACCACCATCTGCAGGGTACATCAATGTAGCATTTAATTTACATATCAAAGATATGTAAATACTCAGGGCGTGGTGATAATATTTCTCATTACAACATAAAAAGATAAACAAAATGAATTCTACACCACGGCTGGAAAAGAAGAAACATAAAATAAATTGCTGGAAACATCTGAAAATCTGACAGAGATAGAAGCTGAACTGCTACCAAAAAAGCTGGAAGCTAAACTGCAAAACTTGGGGCTGCAGCACCTCAGTCCATAGGGACTTGGGTTGGGAACCGGAGGGTTGCCTGTTCGAGTCCCTGTCCCCCCAAATATGGAGCGTGGACTGGTGGCTGGAGAGGTGCCAGTTCACCTCCTGGGCACTGCCGAGGTGTCCTTGAGCGAGGCACCGAACCCCCGAACCACTCGGGTCCCCTGACCAAGGGCAGCCCCCTCACTTTGACATCTCTCCACTTTGTGCATGTATAGGTCCTGTTGGTGCATGTGTGATTTGACAGGCAAGAGTGAATTTCCCCTCAGGGGGATTAATAAAGTAAATAAACTTAAACTAAACGTAATAATGTCAGAGGTTAAATTAACTGTAAAAGTCAAAAGCAGAAATTCCAATCAATCAATCCATTTTATTTATAAAGCCCAATATCACAATTTGCCTCACAGGGCTTTACAGCATACAACATCCCTCTGTCCTTAGGACCCTGATCAGGAAAAACTCCCCAAAAAAATCCTTTAACAGGGAAAACTGTTTAATACTCTACTAAGGATAAAAAGTAGGAAAAAATTAAGAGCAGCATCAACGTTAATGAGCTGAATGTTTTGACATTTGGATTATTTCTTCAGCTGAAAGTTTGAAGAAATGGCCGTCAATCAAACAATGTACAAAAGTAGCAGCTCATTTAGTAACAGTAGTAGTAGAAGTAGTTGTTACAGAAAGTGACCACGATGAGACGGTGTATCATCTCTAGTCAACAACTCTCTGTACTTCTGATCTGTAACGCTGACAGGAAGTGACCACCATGAGACGGTGTATCATCTCTAGTCAACAACTCTCTCTACTTCTGATCTGTAACGCTGACAGGAAGTGACCACCATGAGACGGTGTATCATCTCTAGTCAACAACTCTGTACTTCTGCTCTGATTTGCAGCTTTTCAGACTTATTTTGTGGCTGAATATAATTTTTAGCTTCTTAAAATCTGAATGAGGATAGTGATAGTGAGATACTGGCTACAGTGATGAAACAAAACCAGCATCAGATGGACTGTATTCATAATCAATACGCCACAAGAGTATAAAACAAACTTTGCTGATAGTTCATGTTTTGACAAGTACACGTGAGAAAATGAATAACATTTTTTGTTTCAAATCCAGACAGTGTTTTGTTTACTTCTGAGTTGTTTATTTCCTGTGATGTATTCAAGTGCATCTTAAAACTGTACAACATATCAGGCCTAACCCTTGTCTTCTTTTATTGATCCTAAACATCTGATATCTTGTCATGATTTATCATCATCAAGTGTCACTCATAGCAATCGCATCAAATGTATACAATTAAAACAAATAATCTTGTCTGTTGTTGATGATTGATGATTGATTGGTCATCCATTCTTGTGTGATTCTCCAAGTTTTCAGCCATCGGTTTTCTTTATCTACTGTTCCATAACATTCTTCTGTTGTTTCACTTTATCTTGATTCAAGTCAAGTATCGTAGCTTGTTGTTTAGCCACTGTGCTAAATGCAACCGACATGACGTTCAGAGATTTCCTGATCCCGTTTAGGTCTTCCTCAACTGCATCGCTGCAAGTCTTCAGTAACATTTTTGTTTACGTCCTGTTAGAGTAGCTTTAGCTCTGATGCATTCACAGACCTTGATAATTTATTTAGCTGGTTGTTTATCTGAGTTTTGCTTTCATCACATTCAGCAGTTTAGTGACTTTAGTCTCCGTCATTGAAAAAAAAACATTTTTTTATATATATATATATTTTATATTTTATATAGCCAGCTTAACATTTTATTATGATACGCCACGCCCCAACCCTGGACTCATTCAAATCATCTCTCAAAAAACATCTGTTTACTCTGGCATTTGGTCTCGATTAGCTAGGCTGGTTTCTCTGTAGCTTGTGTTGTTTGTCCTTTGTCTGTTGTTTTCGTTTGGTTTGCTGCTGTTCTGTAAAGCGTCCTTGGGTGTTTTGAAAGGCGCTATATAAATCTAAGCTATTATTATTATTATTATTATCCAGCTGTGTGTCCTCCAAGGAACAGACGGGTCGTTGTGTTTGGTAGGATTTAATGACACAAAATATTGCATTTATAAAACTGCAAAAAGAGCACAGAATACAAACAAGTACTAAATAACATGTCAGAGAAAGGTTTACTTATTCTTATGTCAAGTATGTCAAAATATGTGATAACTGATGAAAGTACAACAGGAAACATCACTATCAAGCACTTATACATCCACATGTAGTACTGTAGTTCTGTAACAAAGTAAACTAACCATAATCAAAAATACTGCAGTCAAGTCCAAAAATTGTGACATAAAAATATTAATATAAATGTAAATAGTAGATAACTTACAGATGAAGCTGTTCTGTGGAGTTTTAGGCCAAGGATTATGCAGATTGTTACAATCACATGCTCACTGTTTCCTGTTTGTCAATTAGCTCACTTCCTCTTCAGTGCAGATACTTACAATCACCATAGGGTGGTGCTAGAGACCATATAAGAAACCAAAACAGTAATTCTAATACATTGTGATTTATGAAAACAGAGTTGATGTCAGAATGTGCGCAGCTGTGGAGAAACTCTGAGCCATGAGCAATTCAGACACAGTGAGGTGGTGAACTGAGATTGTATTGTGTATTGTTAATTTGTTATGCTGATCTGTTCTGTACGACATCTACTGCACGTCTGTCCATCCTGGAAGAGGGATCCCTCCTCAGTTGCTCTTCCTGAGGTTTCTACCATTTTTTTTCCCCCGTTAAAGGGTTTTTTTTGGGGAGTTTTTCCTGATCAGCTGTGAGGGTCTAAAGGACAGAGGGATGTCGTATGCTGTAAAGCCCTGTGAGGCAAATTGTATTTGTGATATTGGGCTTTATAAATAAAATTGATTGATTGATTGATTGATATTGTATGTGAGATCAATTATTATACGTTTAACCACGCCTCTCACCTCATAGTTCACTTTCATTCAGCCCAGCAGCAGTAGGGTGACCAGGTCCCAATAAACCAAATGTAGAACAAGGAGTAGGTTTGTGAGGGACAATGTGGGACACCCGCTCCCAGCACCAAGTTTCGTCATCAGAAATTAAATACATTCATCAGAAAATATACAGAGTCTACTGTATATTACTGTAACACTGGACTGTTTTAATTATTGAAGTATTTAGCAATACAGAATAGTGTGTGGTCAGTGGGATGTGACGATTCTTAAAATAACATCTACAGCCTACAGATGTGAATCAATCAAATCAATCCATTTTATTTATAAAGCCCAACATCCCTCACAGTCACTTAGCACATACTTTACCGGGAGTTAAACTATAACTCCTCCTGGTCACTTACCACATACTTTCTGGGAGTTAGAGTATCCCTCGCGGTTACTTAGCACATACTTCCCCGGGAGTTAGAGTATCCCTCATGGTCACTTAGCACATACTTTCCCGGAGTTTCCCTAAACTTATGGTTTAATTTCCTCATATGAATCTGTATATGTATGAAGTGCAATAAAAACAAATGCTTTTGCCCTTTGCTCATGGCAGTTGATTCAGTCACTTTTATGTAGCCTATGTGTCATCAGGCAATTGCACCCACACTCCAGGGTTTTAACATTTATGTTTTGTTTACATTTCATTAAACGAGTTTGAATATGAATATGTCAAGAAATGGGTCTATATTCTGCAAATTGCCTAATTAACGGGCAGGCTGGAGTACAAAGCAAACTTGCCTCTCTCAAGTGCACATCTATGGAAGTCTTGTAGTGCCATCCGAGAACGAAACACAAACAATACAGTCATGTAATAATATAGCCTACATATATCTTAAAATACACAATAATGAGCTATGAAAAGTTATAAAATGTTTTTATTATTTAAATACACAGAAACACATGGTAGGTGCTGTTCTCACATCTACAGCGTACTTTCACCAAAACTTACAGGGAAACTAGGCAGTACTTGCCACCTAACTATATACTAACAAAAGAGACCGGGCTAATAGGCTATTAGGATGTTTGCACTGTTTGCCTGTCCTTACTCTGAAAGTACTAGATAATTTCCCCAAAACTTACAGGGAAACAAGCCAATACTTTCCACCTAAGTAAACACTAACAAAAGAGACCGGGCTGGATTATGAAGTTTGCACTGTCTGCCCGTCCTTAGTCTGTAGCTTGGCACTCAGATGTTAACCCTTCAAAAATAGTTAGTTCAATGCTTCACAAGATAACAATATTACCAGAAAATAATACAAAGATGAATCAAAATGTCCCTGACAAAAAATAACAGAGTTCCACTGGTTGTCTTATTCAAACTCAGTTTTGTTCTTCTGTTATAAGCTGTTCAACTTAACTATGAATAACAAAATCATGTATGCGATTAATACACATATTTCAAAACTGTGGGCTACACCAGTACACATACTGTGTTATGCTTGACTATTCATCGTTTATAACATCCATAACCAACTGTAATGGTGCAAATGTATACAGTACACTACTAACACAAATACAAACGGCAACGACCTCGAGGCAAAACAACTGTAGCACTTTACAGTTACAAGTAGGTCGCAACGCCAAGTAAGTGTGGTATAGAGGGAAGCACACACTTTACATAGCGGCAGGCGCCGATATCATCTGCAGCACGAGCTGACATCGCTAGCTGTGTTAGCATTAACTCACCAAGACGTTGATAAATGTGGTAAAACTCCCATCGCACAGGTCCTCGGTTCCTCCCTCACGTCTCCTGCGAGTATCTAGGAGTGTTAGCTTTGTGTTTACATCAACATTTCTCACCGTAGACATTGTGTAATTTCACTTTCACTTTTCTCTTTGTCGTCTGCTTGTGTCATTCCTGCGCCTATAAGTACAAGCTCCTTGCTGAGAGGTGGGACTTTCTACCTTTAACCAATGGGAAGTGTGCACCTCCCTGTTTGACCAGTGACAGCTGGTCTAAGCACAGTGACTGTGATTGACACCTTGTTTGATCAATAAAGTCTAAAGGACAGAGGGATGTCGTATGCTGTAAAGCCCTGTGAGGCAAATTGTATTTGTGATATTGGGCTTTATAAATAAAATTGATTGATTGATTGATTGAATAAGACTATGCCAGAGCGATGTAGTTAGATTGACAGATAAAAACAAACAAACAAACATTCAAGCAACTTGAAGACAGAGAGGGATGATACGGGAATATTGTAAGAAATAAACTCTACATACAGAGAAAGTATACTGCACTTTCTATTCAAACTCATTCAATGAAATGTAAATAAAACATAAATATTAAAACCCTGGAGTGTGGGTGAAATTGCCTGATGACACATAGGCTACATAAAAGTGACTGAATCAACTGCCATGAGCAAAGGGCAAAAGCATTTGTTTTTATTGCACTTCATACATATACAGATTCATATGAGGAAATTAAACCATAAGTTTTGGGAAATTACATAGGTGACGAGTTATACTCTAACTCCCGGGAAAGTATGTGTTAAGTGACCACAAGGGATACTCTAACTCCTGGGGAAGTATGTGGTAAGTGACCGGGAGGAATTATGCTCTAATTCCCGTGAAAGTACATGTAAGTTCCCAGGAGTTATACGCTAACTCCTGGGAAAGTGGGCGAGAGGTACACTCTAAAACGCGGGCTGACTTATGAAGTGTTACTGAGAATTCATGTCAAATGGAGGATAAACCATGAACATAAACTACAGATCGCCTGTAAAGCATTTTAATAAATTAATCTATCATAATTAAAACAACTGGAGACTGAAAACAAACTGATATATGGGTCTGATCACTTTAATAAATTGATATCATTCCAGACAGGATGTAAGTGTGTCTGTGACTTCCTGTACGGACTGAAGGCTGCTGGAAACTGTTTGACTTCACCGCGGTTTTTTGTCACCGCTCCCCGCTGCAGCCGCCTGCTCTCGTCTACTTTCCAGGCGAGGCGCAGTTGATCTCCAACGAGCCTATTAACACTCGTGCAGCACGAATGTCATTAGCTAGGTCACTGCAGTAACCCTGACTGTCACCGGACACAGCCCAGTGCTGACACAGTTTTCTTTCTTCAGTCAGCTCACCTTCATCTTCTCCACCTGCTCACATGAACTGTGAGAATTAATAAAGTCTGGAAATGAAGCAGCATCAGATCTCACACAGTTATCACCCTCCATATCATCTCTGAGAGTCCTGATCACAACCTCCACAAACTTTAATAAAAGAATACATATGCCTATTAAACTTTCATCTTTAGGTGGTATCTCGGGGACACACTGATCGTCATAATCATTTTGGTACGATGTGAATTAATCATGACAACGCACAGAGCCGACTGGAAACAGGCGGCTGAGACACATATCATTACCAACGCGCTGTTTACACGTACAATAACTTCTGTAATATTTCACTCATCTGTGTTTCTCTGTGTATCAGTGTTTGTTAATACACTTCTTTTACTTCCTGATGATGTGACAGAATGACAGAATGACAAATAATTACTCGAGGCTGATCCTGTCAAGATGGCGGCACCGCTCCCAGAATGCTCAGTATTTCCCACTCCCTAACTCTTTATATTACTTTGTTGCTGAAAGTAATCCATTATTGTAAGTTCTGCTACCTTTAAAACTGATGATAGTTGACGTATCTGTGTTCACACCTGCTTCCTGTACAGAGCAGAGCATATTCGTGTTACACGTGTGTGATGTAACACACGTGTTCAGCTGAAGGTTGTAAACATGGAGGTCGATGATCCGCGTTGGCAGAGAATTAACGGAGCGATCTGAGCTTCACACCCGACTGCAGCAAGTCAGTGACCCCTCACTGTATAAATAAACAGCGTACTGTGTGTGACTGAGCAGTCGATGAACTTTGTCCTGCAGGACAGAGGTGGTCTGAGTCGTCCTTCAGGTGGGGACGCAGCGAGCAGCTGCTTCAATGTCTCTCTTCATGTTTTAGGCTAAACTTAAAGTGTCATCATGGCAGAAAGGAGAGCGGCAGAGACAATAGCAGCTGAGCCCAACTTCCTGCAGTTTAATGACCTGGCCTGTGAGGCGGTCGGCGGGAAGGTGAGTGTTTGACATACAGACACAAGTACATTCAGATCAGTGCTGGTCTTTCAAACAGGGGAAGTTCACTTTAAGTTTATATCATAAAAGTTGTCATATTGTAGCTAGGCAGTAACTTATAAAAGGAGCATTTAATTGAAGCTGTTTTTCAGATGTGTGAAAAGATCTGTTACTTTTCCCCATCCTTTGCACCAAATCAATCTGAGGTGTTGATCTGCCCTGCTGTTTGGCTTTGCCAAAAATTTTCAAATTGCCTGTCATTATGTGCAGCTTGCCAGCTCGCTCGATAGCTGGGGCTGCTGCGCGAGGCTAGTGTGAGGTGGAGGGGCTCACAACAGCACCCGCTGCACCAGAAAAAGATGCTGGATTTGTTGCTAGTTGCTTTTAACAAACAAAAAGTCACTAAGAGGATTGGAAAAGTCTCCACATCAACTCGGAACAACGGAATGAAACTTGAAAATCGCTCCGGTGGTGGTTTATATTTCAAGATCGCTGATTCGCTCATTTCGCTGTCAATCAAAAAGGGATTCAGCCTCAGACAGATCATCCAATCATAATGCAGAAGCCCAGCATCCAGGCCAGCCGAGGCCGGCCCACTTCCCCATAGACCCCCAGAGACGCTGAGCGTCCGATGGGCGGGACAAAACCGAGCATTTATCCAATGACTGTCTAGTTTTGCTGCAGTGGAACAACCCACTCTATAATTCCCCATCGAAGTCTTTGGACGCTGAGCTTCTACACTGTTTAATGCACTGTGACACTACGGGAATGAATGAGAAGAAAGTTGCGTCAGTGACCTGTGATAAGTAGCTGATTCTGAACAAAAGTTGAACGCGTTCTAGCGCATATTTACTCAATGAAACGTAAACACAACAGTACATATTTGACCACTTATTTTTTTGACATTTTAGGGGAAGCTGAGCTTCCCTTGCAGTCTTAGAGCAATCGCCACTGATTCAGGTGTTCTACACACATGTTAATTAAGTTAATAACCTCTGGTAACTAAACACATTTGATCAGATATGTTAACACGTAGTAAATTAAACAAATAAACATGTAGCCTCAATAGCCTACATTTCTTAATTTGTGAATTTATTTTTTTTAATTAATCTGAGATGATTAATGTTCATCAGACAGTTAAGGCGTTTCCCTCCACACAGCTGATTGTAGCATTTACATATCTGACTTTCTGTGACATCATCAGGTCACAGCAGCACCTTACCGATGGAGCTGCTGCTTTATATAGAGTTAGTTAGTTTAGTCCAACTTCAGGGACGGTCTCTACATGTTCCTAATGTTTATGCTCAGCTGAGCTAAGCTAAGCGGCTGTAGCTTCTTACGTTTCATGCAGACGTGAAGTCTCAGTCTGAACTAATCTGAAGTTAATAAACTTGTTCATATATCCAGATGGTGACCTGTATCTGTGCAGCTTTGAGCTTTAACATCTGGATGATGTGTCATATTTTCAGGCTTGTTTTTTGGTTCGTGTTGAAGTTTGGTCACAGTGTGTTCTGTTTTTGTTCCTTCAGGTTATTTTTGCTACAGACGAATGGTTCGCTCCTGCTGCCAACCTGCTGAAGGTACAACACTGATTCACCATTTCAACAATGTTTGATTTTTGTTCTCAGTATAAAGTTCAGTGATTTTTCTTTTAATAAAGAAAAACTTCACCTGTAACATGATCACATATACATCAGTTACTCTCCACCTGTTTCACTGAAGTCATGAAGAAAACTTTGTTTTTCTCTCAGACCATCACGGTGAACGGATAATCCAAAAAACTGAGAACATTCTTGATGAACTGAAGTTCACGGAGTTCACATTTAGCAACAAAACAAAACTACATCAGAGCATCAGTTTATAACTGGTGCAGTTTAATTCAAGTCTCATTTCTCCTGTCGGATCATCAACACGACTTTTACCTCAAACATTATATTATAAAACACGGCTGAGCAGCATATCCGATCACACACTTGTGTTTAAAATCTGCTTAAGCAAAGCTCACATGCATGCGTGTGCTCGGGACCCACATTTTGTTGGCGGAAGTGTTTCACATCGTAATGTTTTAGGTTAAATTCGTGTGTTCACATCCTGATGATCCGAAGGGATAAATGAGACCTGAATTAAACTGCACCAGTTATAAACTGATGCTCTGATGTAGTTTGTCATTGAACATGTTGGATCCACTGACTTCGGTTCATCCAGAATGTTTTCAGATTGTGCGTTCGTCTGAGAGCTGAATTCAATTGTCATTGTCGTCTTCATCAAACAACTGGAGGGAACAGTTCGTTTGTCTGGGACTTTTTTCAGTGGTGGATGAATTCACATTTAGTGCAGGAGGATGGTGTGTGTGGGACTGAGTAAACAAAGGTTAGGGAATATCACCTGACGATAACTTTAAGTGTTTGTTCGTTCAGAGAGAGCCACCACAGTTCATCCCGTCAGCCTTCACTGAGTTTGGGAAGTGGATGGACGGATGGGAGACGAGGAGGAAGAGGACAACCGGTCAGTATCAGAAACAAACTCTGCTGTTCTCTGAAATTCACCCAAATAAAATCAGAATAACATGATATCTTCAAAGCACATTCACAGATTAAACACATTAATATGTCTCTTTTATAATATCCTTAAAATAATTTAAATGAGACATTAATAACCGTCTATAATAAATATTTTCTGTCAGGATAAATAATCATAACAATAATCATAACAATCATAATAATATATAATGTGATTTTAAGGCGAAAGGTAAAAAAATAAATAAATAAAAATAAGTGCTTGTCAATAACAAGCACAATATACACAATAACACAACAACACACAATAACACCATAACGTAAACCATGGTATACGTAGTATATTTATATAAAATATGTTTAGTATATGTAAAATACATCAAGTAAAAATACACTTCCACAAAGTCCGAACATGTTATAGAAATAATAGATTATTATGTTACACATAAACACAATAATAATATTAATATAAATATTTATAAAAACGTGTGTGATCATCATGGGACACCAACTCTTGTTTTTACATTACTTCCTGTTTGTTCCTCTGCTGCTGTGATGATGCACATTTCACCGCTGTGGGACAAATAAAAGATTATCTTATCTTTTTTTTTTCCTTTTATTTGGAAAGGCAAATTTCCATAAGACACAGTTTACAGCAATTCTTTGTCCATAGCAGATCATATATAATCGCCATATATATAATATTGGTCCAGATCCTATAGATTTATATCTTCCCCATAACATAAATCTCATGTACAATGTCAGTCCATTTGTAAATGGTAAGTGGTTCTACCTTTGACCATTTTCTTGTGATTGACTTCTTGCTGGCGGCCAACAATATAGCCAGCAGTTTTTGGTTTTTAGTGTTCCATGTTTCAAGCAGCAAATCGCCCAAATACATAGTTTCACATCTGAATGGAGTATGTATGCTAAATACATTTTTAATATGTTTGTGGATCTCCTCCCAGTAAGTCCTTATTACCTGGCATGAAATTGGTTGGCCTCATTAGACCCACAAAATCTCCAACAAGCATTCCCACTGTCTTGATGTCGTGTCTGAGTGGGTGTGGCAAAAAAATCTCACAATATTCTTCCAGCAGAACTCCCGTCATGTGTTCGACCCAGTTGAGAACCATTGTAGCTGGCATATTTTCTCCCAGCTCTCTAGCATGATCAATACCTTTCCTTCCTTTTCCCACCTCTTCTTTATGTATTCTGCACTCTCTTGTTTGGATAATAGTATGGTATTATATAATTTAGAGATCATTTTATTGCATGATCCAGACTTAATCAATTATGAAAACACCACCATGAACCTTGATTTACCTTTTCCTGTAACCTCTTTCAGATTTTTGTTAAAATAATGTCTTACTTGCAAGTATCTAAAAAACTAATCTCTTCCCAATCCATGATCCTTCTGTAGGGCTTCAAAACATGTCCCCTCATGGACAAATCGGTTCTATTTGGTGCAAAGTCTGTATCATACCACCTGATAATTTTGAATGCATCTCATAAAATGCAGATTTTGACTATTTCCTGCCAGGGCTTCTGAAAACTGCCTGTTACTGAGTCTTCAGGGATCTCCTGTTCTCCCTGTAGTTTGTTGTCACTTAGTAGGGTTGTGATTAGGATTCCTTTTATCATCGTGCCTTCTATTTCCTTCCATGCTGCAGTGTATGTTGGTGAACACAGGTAGACCAAAGATCTCAGCTGGGCTGCATAGTGATATTCTAGTAAGCAGGGAAGGCCCATTCACCCTTTTTCTTTTCTAAATTGCAGGGTTTTAAATTTAATTCTGGCCCTTTTCCCCTGCCACAGACATCTTGATATTAATCTGTCCCATTCTACAGATTGTTGAGGTGGTATTTTGACTGGTAGACACTGAAAGAGATACATCATCCGTGGAAGATTGTTCATCCTAATGGTTTCTATCCAGGAGCGTAACCTTAAAAAGGGAATAATATTCCATCTTTGTGTGTCAGACTTTATTGATGAATTTAAGGGGCCGTAGTTGACATCGTACAGTCTTGAGAGGTTCTTAGGCTAGGTTGTTTTCGAAAACCCAATTGAACGTTTTTAAAAATGTTGAATTTAGTTGATCATACATTGTTTTATATCATTCTGTGGGAAAACCATCAGTTTGTGCTAGTTTCTATTTCATTTTTTTGTGGGGTTTCTTATTTATTCTGTCTGCTTGTTGTTTTCTTAACCTATATGATAGGAGTTTCAATGATTTCCTCCCTGCCTCATAATATCATTGCTTTGTAAAAATAAGCTTTTTTTTTTATTTCTCGTGTGTTTATTTCCTCTATTTCATTTTTAGTTTCGTCATATTAAATTTGGTGTAGAGGGAAAATTAAATTTTTTCACTCTTTTGTCATTAACACACAGGTCTGAAAGACACACACACACAAACAGGACCTATACATGCACAAAGTGGAAAGATGTCAGATGTCACCTCATGGGCACCTCAGCAGTGCCAAGGAGGTGAACTGGCACCTCTCCAGCCACCAGTCCATGCTCCATATTTGGTCCAGACAGGGACTTGAACAGGAGACCCTCCAGTTCCCAACTCAAGTCCCTATGGACTGAGCTATTATGTTCCAAATACAACTTGACTCATCACTCATCACAGTACCCTCTATTTTGCCCATAATCAAAACAAATCTGCCTCGTTATCCTTTTGTTCTGATATGTGTTCATACTTTACAGCACTGGATATCAAGATTGTCATTGTAAACATGTTTAAATCCCGATCTATTCAATTTAGCATATTCAGAGTCACTGAGATGTGACTCCTGCAAGAAGGCTATTTGGATCTAGAAAAATATTTATGGGGTGGCAAGATGGGGGCAGGTATTTGGGGGGTAGCAGCATATGGCAGACGTATACTGAATTTAATCACAGTTATCACAGTTTGATGACAAATAGTATGTTCACACTACGCAAGGGCATGGGCTGCCATTTACAAACTCATACAAACTTAATCTCATGCAATTAATGTCTTGCATATGAGGTTTCATGTGAAACAGTTCGTAAGTGTTGAAGGAGGTTCAACAAACCTTGGGTCTCATTCATGAAAAGTGAGTAAATCTGTGTGTAGATTTGCACATAAAAGCCTACTCTACTAAAAACCTTCTCCGGATTCAGAAACGCCACGGGAAACTCAGATTTGATCGTAAACACGTGTGTATGATCATGAATGCCAATCCATCGTAAAGTGACAGCGCGCTCCCGGTAATCAGTAATGAGCATAAATCCCCGCCCATGAATAGCCAATGACCACCATATAAGGAGGTGTAGGTGCATCCTGTCAACCTGTCAGTCATGGCGCAGAGAAAGAAAGAGAGATTTTTTCCGAAGCGGAGATCGAAATAATTTTGGGTGAAGTGGACAACATGTGGAAAACATTTTATTTTCTTCAGTTAGTGGTGGTGTGGCAGGGACAGGCAAAGCGAAGGCCTGGAGGGAGGTAACAGATGCTGTTAATGTTGTCTCCGTAGTACAAAGAACCAGAGGCGTCAGAGGTGAAGCGTAAATGGCTTGATATGAAACTGGAGGCAAAGAAAGGCATAAGCACACACACAAAAATACAGCAGTCACCAAACAAACATAAGATTCATTTGTGGGGTTTTGAATGAAGTGGGAACGGGAACCACAGATGTTATGTGCGTAATGGATAAACTCTAAATCAGTGATCGCTGTCGGAATGTAGGGCTATTTAACATTTATTTTAACAAACGATAGGCTACGGATAACATATAGCTTACAGCAGTCTGTATGCGTCATCCTCAAATTATTTGAATCTTAATAGCCTAAAGCTCTGCTTGATACAACGTAAATTAATCGTTATCAAATCAGATTTATTCATTCAAACGATCGTCCTCCTTCCACCTGCTGCCCCTGCTGAACCCAGGCATCGAGGCCGAAGAGGCTGTGATCCGGCTGTCCTTACGGATATTTTTATTATCATCATTCAACGTGTAGAAAGAACGTGTAATCTATTGAGTCGATTTACGTAGATAATTCACAATCATGAACCTAATCTGGATCTCAAACCTGCTAATTGCCAAATAATTTAACTAAATGTGTTATATTTTTAATATTTTGTCATGTTTAGATTACGTGTTTCAAAGGCATCTGTGTATTGTCTACATAACAGAGCGCAATACGAATTAAAATTGTCATTTCCAATAGTAAAAAGCAATATTTATGTGCTTTACTAAATTTACACAAGCACTAATGCGGACATGCACGTAAATTTCCGTCTGCGAACAGTTTACACACAAATTCCTTCTGCTCACGTTTCATGAATGAGACCCCTTGAGTCTAAACCTAATCTGTGAGTTGATTTACCCTGAGATGGGAAACTCTGAGTTACCGGTTCCAGAACAGCTGATTTGAGTTACTTCAGTCAACTCTGAGTATGAGTTAAGCAGACACTAAAAAGCCATCATCAATGGAGCTTCGACTCCACGATTCACCATGGCAACAGGTAAATAAAAGACAGCGCCTCCATTTTAATCTAGTGGATGTAGAGATATTAATGCATGCGTAGCAGACGGTGCACGTTTATCTTTAAAAGAAGAGCCTGAGTCAGAGCGAGGAAAGTGTAAATAAGTTCACCATAAAGTTAATAAAAAAAAGTTTTATTCAGTGTTGTCCGTTTATTCATCATTTATCAGACTTACATTTCCTTAATGAAGATAAAGTGGTCGAATCTGACTGTGAATCAGGCTGTAGATACACTACATTATATTAATAATAAATAATAATATATTTGTTCAGATTTAATCTGATGGGGAAAAACACAGGAGGCAGCAACTGAAAAATAGGAAGATTTAAAACATATAGGCTACGCATAAAGACATGACTGTAAACTCACAGTCTGACCCAGTAACAACGTTAATGTTTGGTGATTTGCACTTGAAAAGACATTGAGGTTAAAATACAGTAGATTTTAAAATGTTCTATCTTGTTGTATCTTGACTCAACAGCATTCAGTGACTTTATTTCAGCTACAAATGTAGTAAATTTAAAGACACTGAAATGCTGCACCATTGCTCACTTAGAAATATTAACATATAATCCCTAATATTAGGCTATAGGGGTTATGTTCCATCAGAGCGGCCAATGACATCAGTGATGGAGATCATTAGTCATTGATACTACCTGCCTAAAGCTTCATACCAATTTTTAAAATTTAAATAGCCTAATTAGACCTACACATTATGTGCAATAAACATTTCGGAGCTGCTCTAACAGACTGACAGTCTGATCCTTGTGTACAGTGTTTTCAAAAATAATAAATAAAAAGTAATAAAAAGGACAGAGGTTTGATTCTGAACTGAGGGTGAATTCTCTCTAATACTTGAATGTAAAGACAAAAACTGATTTTCAAAGAAATGATTGATGTGCATAAATTCAATAAGACAGTCCTGAGTAACAAACTAATATCCAGCAGGATTTAGACTGTGACAGACGGTAAATCTCCGCTAATGGATGCGCTTCGATACAAGCTTTGAATGAATGAGGAAATGAAACAGCATGCAAGAGGGAGGAGAAGGAGAAAAACCTAACCAGCGAGTGGGTTATGTTCACAGATTCAGTTGCCATGGTGATTGACTCGGAGTTTGATTTACCTCTCTTTCTGGAACTGAAAACCCATTGTTTCCCTCATTTCAGGGTTAACATACTCAGAGTTCTTTCTGGAATAGGCTACCCCTCTGGTTCCACTCAGTTTTCCAAACAAAGCACTCTCTTGCCGCTCTGGCGTTATATCGTGCTGCATTCACAGCAGTTGGACATTGGACATTCGCGCTCGTAAATGTCAAATTGGCCATGACGTTTCTTTGAATTCGTTGCTGCCAATTGGGGTGGCAGCAGGGGAGGCATGGCTTTCTTTTAGGGTGGCATTTGCCACCCTATGCCACCCCGGTAATGACAGCATAACTGAACATTTGGCACACCGAGCAAGAGAGAGCAGAGGGAGAAGCCATCGCTAGCAGTAAAGCTAATGTAGCTACCAAGGCTAGTAACGTGCAAACAACAGCTAAGAGATTAGCGAGAAAGTCGTAGAAAGGAGGAGAGCTATAAGAGCTTAAACAGAACTAGTGTGGGTTAAGACTTTGAGTAGACGTTTAAGCAACTGAAGTGAGAAAGCAGAAAGCAGGCTAGTAGAATTCACCAGAGCAGTACAGAGACGCTGTCACAGAAACACCGGAAATGACACAACTCGCTTACCGCAATACGTCAGCACGTCAGCAACATGTATTGTATTGTATTGTATGTATGTCCTCGTGTTCTCCTGCATCTGCGTGGAAGGCACACCCATGCTTATTTCCACAGTGTCGACAGGTGCAAAGTTGAAATGCACCCTTACCTTTACTCACTCACACGCATCCAAACATTTCACCCATCAGTACACTCAACACTCGATCACCCTAAAGACAGAATGAGACAGAGAGAGAGACAGAGACAGAGAGAGATGCAAGACAGACGGTAATGACAGTAACTTACAACAACATTAATGAAAGTAATGATATTATAATATTATAATTATAATTCAGGTTATTGTAGTACAATATGTTGAGAGTATATACTATAAATGTCTGATAGTATACTTACCTGATCTTATCTTACCTTATCTTATCTTACCTTACCTTATCTTATCATTGTATCTTATCTTATTTTATCTTACCTTATCATATCTTACCTCATCTTATCTTATCGTACCTTATCTTATCATCATATCTTATCTTATCTTACCTGATCTTATCTTACAGTGGGTACAAGTCTAATTTGGCCGCATCCCCGCACACCATCTGAGGCCTGCAGTTGAGGGGGAAAGGGGGGTTAATTACTATATCCAGGAGTAGCTGTAGTGTGCGCAAACAACCACCAGGTGGCACATGTGAGCAGATAATATCATCCCCCTTCTAAAACTGCCACCCCCTTCCCATCGCTTGTGTCATTTTATCAATGAATGTGGTATTACTGCTATTTCAACATTCAGGAGGTTTCACGCATATTGAGTGAACAGCTGCAGCTGAGCTGTGCTGTGCTTCTGTCACCAGATTCATCACTAATTCATAAACATACACAAATTTTCAAGTCGCAGCTCACATGTACTGCAGCGAATGCTTCTGTAGGATACTGTAAGTCACATAACCAGCCACATAAAGAAAGAAAATGAAGAAAATGTAACATTAAGAATTCCGCGTAGGGCTGGACTCAATTTCAATTTCGATTTTAATAAGAAGACTTCGTTTTCAAGCCCCAAAGGCCAAGATCTAATTCTAAGCGGTCTGCTGTTGAATTGTCTGTTTAAATTTAACACTGGATCACAATTTAAAATGTAGTTTATATTCATAAATGAACTCTGCCTTGGCCTGTTTTAACGATGGACCATTAATATCCATCATAAAAAATGTTGAAAATTGCAATAGCCTAAATCAAAATTTTAAACAATAGTATACTGTAAATCAGAATCGCTGTCGCTGCTCTGAGATACCAGATTTACAGTGACGGTAAATAGTTAGATTACTCATCTAAAATGTAAAATAGGCTACAACATTTAGATATATATTACATTACTGTACAATCGTCTCATAATCACTTTATTCGCCAAATGCATCAGACAGATACACAGGAATTTGACTTGGCAGTCAGCACTAAAAAACTATGACAAACAGACAACAGACAACAATAATGCACATTATAGCTGCGACAAGATATGCTTCCATAAAAAACTAACAATAAAAACAAGTAAATGACCACAGCAAAGATAAAGTACATGTGTGTAAAAACAAGTTAAAACTATTGATAAAATCATAAATATAAATACTTCAATGACTCAATGTTTATCAGGATGATGTGGCTTCATTCCGAAGAATTTCACTGTATGAACCTGGATGATCGGCGTGTCTGGAGATTTAAAAAAAAAAAAAATATTCAATGAACTGCTGGTGTTGTGCGTCATGCGTAAATGCGCATGAGGACACACATTCTCCCCTACTGTACAATATGAAGGAGACTGGACCTCATTCAGCGCTTCTAAAATGTAAGTATGCATGTTCGATACAGGCTTTTCAATACACGAAACAGACAGTCCAAACAGTTTTATCAAACATCAAACAGGTGGTGGTGGTGATGGTGGTGATGTGCCAGAAGGAGCTGAGGCAACCCATCTGGCTCTCTCACCGCTTGCTGACCGGAAAATACGGGTTTTCTTTATATTAGCGATTATATTCAAAACCGTTAAACAGAGATGAATAAATAACCTAATCAAATACAGTGCTGGTGTTAAGTAGCCTAATTATTTTTGGTATTTTTTTAATGAATGAGATGAACACAGAACATGAATTAACAGTATCATGGCTAAGATCCTAACAGCAATCTTTATTGGGAAACGCGGCCATTTCAGCATTGTCGCAACCCTCCCCCACCCCATTCACCCCCAGCCATCGAATGAATGAGATTAGGCATCCTGTTACCTTCAGAATGGTTATTTGTGCTGCCCTACTTAACCTGTATTGAAGTAATAATGATTCAGTTAGAGGTGAGAACAGTGAAAGTGTTCAATAAAATACCAAAGATTTCTATGACGTTTTCGCAGCAGTATAAAAACACCATTACTGCAAGTGAAACATGAGACTCTTCATAAAGTTTATATATGTAATGTTTTGTTTTTTTGTGTGTGTTGATCAAACCAAATCCACTTCACACAAGTGTTATTTAAATTAAATAATTACCCCAACAATATAGCCACAAAATGAAGTTTAGGCCACTTTTATCTTTCCCTGAATAAAATTACACAGCGCAGTCATGACTCAGTGAGCACCCAGTGCCCCCGCCCTGCTGAGCAGGCATCTCAGCGCAGCGACAGCGATTTCGATTTACAGTACACTATTGTTTAAAATTTTTATTTAGGCTATTGCAATTTTCAACATTTTTTATGACGGATATTAGCGGTCCATCGTTAAAACAGGCCAAGGCAGAGTTCATTTATGAATATAAACTACATTTTAAACTGTGATCCAGTGTTAAATTTAAACAGACAAGTCAAGTCGCTTAGAATTAGATCTTGGCCTTTGGGGCTTGAAAACGAAGTCTTCTTATTAAAATCGGAATTGAAGTCGAGTCCAGCCCTATGCAGAATTCTTAATGTTACATTTCTTTCTTTATGTGGCTGGTTATGTGAAGCATATGCTGCAGTACACGTGAACTGCGACTTGAATATTTGTGTATGTTTATGAATTAGTGATGAATCTGGTGACAGAAGCACCACATTCATTGATAGAATTACACAAGCGAGGGGAAGGGGGACAATTTTTATTTGGATGCACCCCCTCAACTCGAGCACTGGCGACAAGTTTGACTAGACTGATATATTTCATTTATTCTCTGACAGGATGTAAACATTTCTGTGACTTCCTTTATATTCTGCTTTGAGGACTGCTGAAAGCTGTCAGATTCATGGACAGCGCCACTCTTCATTGCAGCTGACATTGTGGTCGAAGTTGGAATTGTCTCTAAACCCTTTTAGCAGTATTCAAGCTCTCTGCTGTCACCTGGCGGCTACAGCTGCCAAGTGCACCCCCCCTTAACTCTTCATGTATCATGCTTCACGCTTTGCGTGAGAAAAGTGGCCAAGTTAGTCTGTTACCCACTGTATCTTACCTGATCTTATCTTACTACTTTGGTCTGTTTGTTTGTTTTTTCAAATTTAATTATTGTTTTTATTGTAAAGCACATTGTAGCTTTGATTTTTAAATAAATTACAATGAAAATGATGAGCAATCAATTAAAACATTAACGTTTCTAATTAAGATCATTTAAATTAGTTTTCTATTCGTAATTGTCTTCAAACATATCTGTGACATTTACTGATCAGCTGATGAATGTGTCAATATATGTGATTAACTGATATTAATCTATTGATCCAGAAAACTCTTCATTAAGAGGTTTTTTTTTTTGGGGGGGGGGGGGGGGGGGGGTTAGTTTAGAGCTGATGTCAATCGTCTGAATCTTTGTTCACGTGCACAAATGACTTTGTTGGACTTTGTTTGACATGGACACAACCTAATCTTTTTTTTTTTTTTTTTTTTTTGTGGAGGTCATGACTGGTGCATCATCCAGCTGGGAGTACCAGGACAGATCTATGGTTTTGATGTCGACACGTCCTTCTTCACTGGAAATCACTCGCCTCACATCTCCATCCAGGCCGGCTGTCTGGGTAGGAATTCTTCTGATACTCATCGTAAAGTATGAGACGCTTCACTTCATACAAGGCTTCACTCCTCGAACTCTGTGAGAACCTTTAATCTGTGACGCACAAACAGAAACACCCAGCAGGTTTTATTATATTTACACAAATACAGATGTAATTTGTTAAGGAAGCAGCGTCACGATTCCTGAACCCCAACGTAAAGAAAACAACCAACCAGGAAACTGAAACATCAAGATGGGTGATAATAAACAGTGTTTAACTACGATCTCCTCAGTTCCACACACGTCACTGAATTTAATCTTTTCAAGCAGTGTCAACAAAAAACTTACTTAACATTTTAGTTAATTTAATTATACATTTTATACAGAGAGGTGTCGGAGCTGATGTACACGACTGTGTTCAGATGTAAAGGTGTACCTAATAAAGTGACCACTGAGACGTAGGTGAGAGCGGACATGAACCTGTGTTAATATTTAAGGTTCTTCACCAGACAAACCACCGACCTTCAGCCTGGACGGAGACCGAACCGGCATGGCCGCCTCCGACATTCAGCTGGCTGCTGTTGCCAAGGTTACTGTGAGGAATGTGATTGACAGCGGATATGTGTTTGATTGACAGCTGGTGTGTCTTTGATTGACAGCTGACGTGTGTTTGATTGACAGCTGGTGTGTCTTTGATTGACAGCTGATGTGTGTTTGATCTACAGCTGACGTGTCTTTGATTGACAGCTGGTGTGTCTTTGGTTGACAGCTGATGTGTATTTGATTGATAGCTGATGCGTGTTTGATCTACAGCTGACGTGTCTTTGATTGACAGATGGTGTGTCTTTGGTTGACAGCTGATGTGTATTTGATTGATAGCTGATGCGTGTTTGATCTACAGCTGATGTGTCTTTGATTGACAGCTGACGTGTGTTTGATTGACAGCTGGTGTGTCTTTGATTGACAGCTGATGTGTGTTTGATCTACAGCTGACGTGTCTTTGATTGACAGCTGGTGTGTCTTTGGTTGACAGCTGATGTGTATTTGATTGATAGCTGATGCGTGTTTGATCTACAGCTGATGTGTCTTTGATTGACAGCTGACGTGTGTTTAATCTACAGCTGATGTGTGTTTGATTGACAGCTCAGCTCGGAGGCGTGGCCAGAGCTGGTGTGTGTGTCGGAGCTGAAGCCTGGATATTCAGACTGCTGCCATAATCACTTCAAGGTCAACTTCAACCACCGAGTCACACACCTGCGCCTGAACATCCACCCAGGTAGACAAACACACACACTCACACACACACAGTCAGTGACTATAAAAGTAATAATTGACCTATGGCTAAGCCACGCCCCCTCCACTCACTCGGACAAACTATCAACATGGAGTGACCGGCACTATGGCAGGTGTCACAGTACACGGCATTTCACAGGAGACAACTGATGATTTTGGAGGACATAACGAGCAGATGTCATTGAGAAGGACCAAAAGGGCCTAGGATTATTAATCATTTTATCAATCAATCAATCAATTTTATTTTTAGAGCCCAATATCACAAATCACAATTTGCCTCACAGGGCTTTACAGCATACGACATCACTCTGTCCTTTGGACCCTCACAGCTGATCAGGAAAAACTCCCCAAAAAACCCTTTAACGGAGAAAAAAACAGTAGAAAGCTCAGGAAGAGCAACTGAGGAGGGATGCCTCTTCCAGGACGGACAGACGTGCAATAGATGTTGTACAAAATAGATCAACATGATAAATTAACAGTGATCCGTATGACACAATGAGACAGAAAGAGAGAGAGACAGAGAGAGACAGATGCAGGACAGACAACAACATTAATGAAAGTAATATTCTAGTTATAATTCTGGCTATCGTGGTATAATATATTGAAAGTATATATTAATATCTGATATCTGATAGTATACATATGTGACAATAATCGTGTGTATAATAACAGTAGAAGTGTGACTAATGACAACAGCAGCAGGAGGAGGCATCTGGCAGAACCACAGCAGCAGCACAACCACACACGTCACACTATCCAGGCACCACTGCAATATGAGTTAACTTGAGAGACAGTGGAGCACAAAGGCTCCGGAGAAGAAGCCGAGTTAGTGACATGCAGTAATAGGACATGAGAGAGAGAGAGAGAGAAGGTGCCCGGTGTAGTATAGGAGGTCCCCTGGCAGACTAGGCCTAAGTCAGCCTAATTAGGGGCTGGTACAAGGCAAGCCTGAGCCAGCCCTAACTATATGCTTTATCAAAGAGAAAAGTCTTAAAGCAACCCTTAAGAACTTTCAGTTTTGGTTGATTTTGGCTACGCCAGTGGTCCAAAGCGGTAGTGTTTTGCCTGAAGGAAGACCACATTTCCCATGAGGACCAGCGCATAGTGTCGTAAAATCCTGATCTCCCGGTCGCCTGTAGTTGGATTGAGCTACATTGCTGTTTCCAGTGGCTGTTTGAAGGATGAATAGCGATGAGGTAATGAATGTAATTGTGG
The DNA here is from genome assembly GCA_035609425.1 of Epinephelus awoara. Lineage (NCBI taxonomy): Eukaryota > Metazoa > Chordata > Actinopteri > Perciformes > Serranidae > Epinephelus > Epinephelus awoara. The sequence continues at coordinate 40,438,603 of CM069305.1, read as the reverse complement.
CTAAACAATATCATATGACGACGCTGAAAATAAGAAACGTTTAACTTTGGTTTAGTGCCGTATTCCCCCACCGCCCCCCCTCACCCGACTTGTCAGCGGCGGCTGACGAGTTTAGAGCCTTGAAAGAGATAAATAAAACGTTATGTTGGATCATTTCACAGTAAACACACGTACAGATACCGGCAGGAAGGTGCCGCATTGCCTGAATATCAACCCTGCACAATGCGCACGAATATACAGTTCAGTCTCTCAGGGAAAGTACTACTGTTCATTCTAAACAGTTTCTGCACATTGTATTGTTTCCTATACTGTTATAATTCTATTATTAGGATTCTATATGGAGAATTATACATACATTTATTACTAAAATTACTCTATGCAAGTCTGTTATTGTCACTGTCATTTTTGAATTACTAAAAGCCAAGACGAATTCTTGTATGTCCTCGGCAATAAAGTTCAATATGATTCTGATGCTTATTGAACATCAAAAATTTTTATATTTGTTACATAACATTTCTGTCTGTTGTTTTATCAGGAATTTGCTGTCCCGGACACTACCTCCACCAGTTTGAGCCCCCACACACTAGTGCTGGCAGAGGCAGGGGCAGAGGGGCGAGGGGAGTAGGTGCAGGCAGAGGGAGAGGGAGAGGGAGGGGAAGAAGTAGGACACCAGAGGACTTGAACCCCGAGACCCAGACAGACCCAGACAAACTTTTATTTCTACACCCTCTTTCACAGTTGTCAAAATTCAAGTACTTTGTCACATTCAACACATTCAAATTGTTATTTTGCCACTTGTCCCTTCACAGTAAAGGAAGTAACAAGTAAAACATACAACCTAGAGAAAAAAGAAAAACATTTCCAGGCACATGCACAGTGTTACGCAAGAAATATCATGAAAAAAAAAGAGTGGCATAAATGCAATGTGCATTTTTGCAATGACGGGGTATGTGTATGATTTGAATAAATAAATGGCACAACAACACTGTATTACAGTGGTAGTAAATGAACGACAGTGACAGCTGAAAAAAATTACTGTGAATAAAAAAAACAAAACAAAAGGGGAGTGTGATGCATGTACATGGATAAATAGAGCAGGATAAAAAATAAACTATGACAGTTAAAATAAGAAACACTGAATAATCTGTGTGACAATGTTAGAAGTTATCTGGAGTCATCTGGAGAGTCATGCCGCTCTTCTTCTTCCACAACACTCAGAGAATGCATGCTGCAGATAGAGTAGATTGTAAGATTCTGCCGCAGCGCCTTCTTCCAGCATTTGGACACCCTCTATCGGTTCTCCCCTGAGTCAAAACAGAAAATAGGACATGTTGAAAAATACTAAACGTTGCCCAAAACAAACAAATGCAGGCCCTGGGAAACACAAAGTACCTAACATGATCCGACTCTTCTGTAAAGCTGGAAACTATAGGCTGTAGCGGTTGGAGGTGTTGCTTGTGGGGAGTAGACGTTACTTGCTTCTTTTGATAGCTGTAGAGAAATAACATGTAAGAAATTTATATGGATAAAGAGTAATGCAAGACAAACAAAAGTATACACACTGGAAATAAAGGCACTATATAAACATCACACTGTAATAAAATGCATCATCTATGTTATACTAGAGAATTATAAGATAAGAATAACAATAATTAGCAATACAACATAAAATATAAAAAGATAATAACATGAAAAAAATAAATATGGAACAACACCGTACACCTTACACAACATAATGTCCAATAGACACATAACAATAACAAAAATATCTTGTTATCAGACTGACTTGAAGATGTCAAGTTTACTGGCTAACTGAGATTGTAACCTTCAAAGTTAGGTGCTTGGTGCTACTGAAGTGAGCTACACACAGACCCTTCAGGACTGACTAAATAAACATTACATGTAGAATTTTAAACATGCAACAATCCCTGTAGTTTTAGCTACACTCAGCACAAGGTGCTATTGATAAGCAGGACTATGAAAAGTCATAACTCAATGCACATTGCACACGGGTTTTGTTTTACTGATTATTTAGAGCAAGCAACATGGTTTGACTTCTTTTGCAATCACTGTAGTCAACTCAACGAAAACACGACAAGAATCCTGTTATTATTCTCTGAAACTATTGCATAACAATCATTCCGATAGCTCACATCAGCATTATCATTTTGATTTGAGCATCGAAAGCTACTTACTAGTCCAGCAGGAACAGAGCCAAGGCAGCATCGGTCGGAAATCCCTCCTCGTCTTTGAGCTCAGCGAGTGAAAGCCGGGCCAATGTTGATCGTTGGCTGTCCTTTCATCCGGGTAGCCTCCCTCTTTCTTTTTTTGTCTCCTCAGACAAAACTTTTCATTTCCTTGGTTGTTTTGCAGCTTCTGCCATGATAGCAGTAATTGTGCGCAGGCTTTCGCATCGACTTCCGCCTTTGTAACGAATGGGGAAAGGGGGAAGTGACGTATGCCGTAAAGCAGTCAACACATTTGTAGTTTTTTGTGTGGCAGGGTTCCTGCCACCCTCCTCGAAGTTGCTTAGTGCCAGTTAAAACAATACAGACCCCCTCAGGCCATGACAGAGGTGTCATTCAACTAGTTGTAAGTCGATGTATCATCACAAAAGTTATGAAAATATTTTATGAAGGTTGAAAAGTTACTTAGTGCTGGTTTAAGTCTAGTCTTAAATGTGGAGATGGTCCGGACCGCAACAGGAAGATGATTCCACAGGAGAGGAGCATGATAGCTGAAGGCTCTGGCTCCTGATCTACTTTTGGAGACTTTAGGGACCACGAGTAACACTGCATTCTCAGAGCACAGTGTTCTGGTGGGATAATATGGCACTATGAGCTCTCTAAGATGTGACGGAGCTTGACCATTTAGAGCTTTATAAGTTAACAGTAGGATTTTAAATTCAATTCTGGATTTTATGGGAGGCCAATGCAGAGAAGCTAAAACAGGAGAAAAATTATCTTGTTTCTTAGTTCCTTTCTTAGTACACAGTTGTATTTATCTATGAAGCCAGAATAAAGTGATCAATTAACTAAACTTCATAATTGCCTTAAAGACATAAAAACCTGGATGAGCACCAATGTAGGGATTTGCTAACGGCAAGTTGGTTATTGATTATTAATTACCAATGGTAATTAATTAAGAAATTAAATTATTAATGTGCATTAATAATTCCGGGGCACCACCCTGGATACAGAGATCAATGACCAACCGGTTTTTAGACAAAAGGGAGAAATCCTCGTCTCAGTTTGCTAATATAGGTGAACATCAACCATCAAAAAATTAGAAAGCGTGAACCCGAGCACTGACCATCACAACCAGCTACTGATACAAAACAATGCACAAATCACCACAGAGGACTGCTATAGTAAAGTTACAAATGTTTATTAAACGATTATGATTCAACAATCACAAGCAGTTCACTTAATAAACATACTACACTAAATTGACTTACTAGAAGCAACAAATCAAAGCATGCAAGTGGGTCTGTGTGTGTGTGTGTGTGTGTGTGTGTGTGTGTGTGTGTGTGTGTGTGTGTGTATGTGTGTGTGTGTGTGTGGGTTAGTGTGTGTGTGAAGGGAGAGAGGTGGAGAGGAAGAGAATGGCAGGCGTGGCCTCTTGGGGAACACGCCCCGTCACTCCAGGTACTGATAAGAGTAAGGCGGGAGGTTTGAGGGATACTAGAGCAAGACAATGGGTCATAAAACAGCTGGCCACGTGAGCACCTTTAAAGTACGCACAAGATGGCGTCCAGCGGGATCAAACACACTGTATGCTCTAACAGAATAGCGGTGCCAACACGTGTAGGTGTCTGGGGTGTGGTAATGGCGAACTGCCCTTACGGAGTTGCTCACAAGGCAATGTGTGATTTTACCACAAGTATGAGGTTTGTGTGTGCGAGTGTGCATGTAGGTTAGTTAAAGAGAGGGAGAGAGAGAGAGAGAAGAAAGGCGAGCGGGCGCTCGTAATCAGCGTGAGGTAAAAGCGGCTGTGGAGGAACACAATGGTCACTTTCCTATCCCTCAGAGGCTGGTAGAAGAAAAATCTTGACAGTGAGGTCTGTGGATTATCCAGAGTACCAGGGACACTCTTTCTACAAAGACAAATTGCTGGTGAACTTATTAAATAACATTTTTACCAGCCGTGACACACCGCGACGTCTGGTATTGTTTTCACCTCAACCTGTTCTCACAGAAATACGTGAAATGACCACAAACTCTTAACACCACATTCCGTGGTGGCAGCACGTAATGAGTTGAAATTATGTGCCGGTACCAAGGAAACAATGCCAATGTAAAATCAATTAGGATCCTTTTTTGTGGTGGACAAACAAACTCCCTGATTCAACAACGTCCTGTATATACACAAAAACACGAAAGTGTTCTTGATATTAAAATGGCAAATATATTCCTCTGTTATAATTTCCCACCATAATAATATTAATAATGATAATAATAATAGCATGATAGTTCATCTATCGATCTATCTTTTACAACTCTATTTTACAACAAGCAACCTACCGTCCCAAAAACACCGTTTTTGGAGTACTATCGAAAATATCTGAAATTTGTCAACATCCTTGCTTTTTTTCTTAACATAGTTCATCTAGGTGCAGTGTATTTACTAGTTTGGCTTTACTAGATATTAGATATATTCAGTAGATCTATCTTTTTACAAACCTAATTAGAGTCCTAGTTTGCAAATCAGAAAAACTACAACTATGTTGCTGATATGTATAAAACTGCATGGCGCGTTCCGAGGGAATTGTTGTTTTTTAAAAATATAAGTGAGTACACTGTGGACTTTAAGGGGATGGTAAACACACTTGTGTAATCAGATTTTAAATCTCATTATATCTAATTTCTAAACGGGTGAAAAGTAATTGTATCCATATTTTACCCATATCTGACAGCACCCCCAGTTGTTGACTACACTCACATGATAGTTGAGGTCGAGAGCTCTCCATAACAGTTGGTCCCATGTCTGTACCCCCTTTAGTTGCTGAGTTATAAGCCCTCAAACATACACTGAGGTCAAGGTTCAATGGTCAATGGCTCAAAGCAGGAGCCATATAGAATCATTATACTGACATATGTTACTCTCCAGGTTGAGACGTTTCCAATAATGTATTTGGTTTAGCTCTACGACAAAGTTTTGATTTTTTCAATTTTTTGGACACAAACCATGCCGAGTGTAGTTTCAGAGAGGAGTCTGAAGGCCTAGTGTATAAAATGATTTTTGTATGTTTCTTTGCTTGTTTGTTTGTTTTTTACTGTAGATAGATACTAAATGAGTCACCCTCAGACAATACAATACTACTAAAAAGTAAACCAATAATAACAATAATGAAATAAGCAAAAACAATATTGGTTGTTTGGTTGTTTCACCTTGTGGGTGAGTGAGTGTGTGTGTGTCATCATGGCAAAGTGTGGTCCACGGCTGCCTTTTACGCACAGAACACACATAACTATTATGCCATGTCTTAGTGGGACTGTCCAGTGATTTCAGGCTTTTAAATTCCTGTATAGTAACTAATGCCGAAAACTAAGTAGTGAACCAACTGCATGTAGGTGCAGGGTGGCAACGCATCTCCCTGCTCCAGCTGCAGGTAGCACGTATGGATCGATGTTATTTATTTCTTGGATCTTCTCCAAATACCTCAGTTTGAATCATGATAACACGGCAAAAAAGTCACACAAAGCACGGTAAATGAGATGGAGTTTAATTACACTGGGGTAGCCTAATTAATGGGAAACACAGGGACAAGTATAGGTTTTGAAAGATAACAAGAGAGCGTCCTCTTGGCTTTTCACATGGTATTATTTTAAAAAACATGGGTTGCATACAGTAGTTGTAATTCGACCTAGTCATAAAATGCTATGGCTAAATAGTGGCTCCTTGGAGCCATGGACCAGCTGATAAGACGTCTTTCCCAAATCTGCAGATATTACAGTATTTTGGTGATAATCACGGCTCCTCCCCATGGACAAATGAAGCATTGCAACTGGTTTTCACACAGGTCTCTAGGGGCGTTACAAGTCAGGGCTGCATTTCCTACATCATCGCGGGGGATTAAATTAACTCCACGGAGCAGGCGGCAGGCTTGCATGGAACCGTCATGGATCTGCCGCGGACCTGCCGAGGTTCAGTCATGTAAACAGGGGAACTTTTGAGTGGCTCCTACTGTATTACTCCAAGGTTTCTTACAGTAGTGCTAGAGGCCAGAGCAATGCCATCTAGAAAAACTATGTCATCAGCTAAAGAATCTCTGGGTTGTTTGGGGCCAAGAACAATAACTTCAGTTTTGTCTGAATTTAACATCAGGAAGTTGGTGCTCATCCAGGTTTTTATGTCTTTAAGACAATTATGAAGTTTAGTTAATTGATTACTTTCTTCTGGCTTCATCAATAAATACAACTGTGTATCATCCGCATAACAATGGAAATTTACAATGATTTCTAATGATGTTACCTAAAGGACGCATATATAGAGTAAATAGGATTGGTCCGAGCACAGAACGTTGTTGAACTCCAAAACAAACTTTAGTACGTAAGGATGATTCATTATGAACGTGAACAAACTGAAAACAATCAGATAAATAAGATTTAAACCAGCTTTGTGCAGAACCTTTTAGGCCAATTAAGTGTTCCAGTCTCTGTAACAGAATTTGATGTTCAATTGTGTCAAACGCTGCACTAAGATCTAATAAAACAAGTACAGAGACGAGTCCTTTGTCTGAAACGGAATCAAATCAGAAGGTCATTTGTAATTTTAACTAGTGCTCTCTCAGTGCTATGATGCGCTCTAAATCCTGACTGAAATACATCAAATGAATTATTATCATGGAGAAAATCACAGCTGGTGTCCGACTACTTTCTCAAGCATCTTTGACAGAAAGGTAAGATTAGATATTGGTATATAGTTGGCTAACACCTCTGGATCCAGGGTGGGCTTCTTTAAGAGAGGTTTAATTACAGTTACCTTAAAAGACTGTGGTACATAGCCTGTTAATAAGGATATATTGATCATGTCTAATAAATGGGTGTTAACTAAAGGTAAGACCTCCTTGAGTAGCCTAGTTGGGATGGGGTCTAAGAGACACGATGATTTAGATGAAGAAATCACTGCGGTCAATTCTTGAAGAGAAATTGTGGAGAAGCAATCTAGGCAAGGCAAGGCAAGGCAAGTTTATTTGTATAGCACAATTCAACACAAGGTAATTCAAAGTGCTTTACAGAGACATTAAAAGAAACAAGACACAATTTAAAACAATAAAAACAGTTGATTAAAAAGGGAAATAGAAATTGAGAATAATAGTGAAAATACAATAACATAAAATAAAAACAGGCTCAATACATTGAACAGTCAGGATAAGAAAAGAAGTAGAATAATAAAAGGCATAAATCAACAGTGTGTAGTTCAAAAGTATGGGCAGTAGAATACAGCAGGTAAGTATTTAATCTAAGAGTATGCTTCAGTAAACAACAGTGTTTTTAGCCCTGATTTAAAGGAGCTGACAGTTTGAGCAGACCTCAGATCTACGGGAAGTTTGTTCCACAGGTGAGGAGCATAATAACTGAATGCTGCGTCACCTTGCTTGGTTCTTGTTCTTGGAACACACAACAAACCTGTTCCAGATGACCTAAGGGGTCTGGATGCTTCGTAGGGAACCAGTAGGTCAAGCATGTATTTTGGTCCGAGACCATTCAGGGCTTTGTAGACCAGCAGTAAGATTTTAAAATCTATTCTTTGACTCACAGGAAGCCAGTGTAGCGATTTAATGACCGGTGTAATATGGTCCAGTTTCCTGGTGTTTGTAAGGACTCTGGCGGCAGCGTTCTGGATCAGCTGCAGCTGTCTGATTGATTTTTTGTTAAGGCCTGTAAATAAGCCATTGCAATAATCCAACCTACTAAAAATGAATGCATGAATAAGTTTTTCCATGTCTTGTTTAGACAGAAACCCCTTAATTCTAGCTATATTTTTCAGGTGGTAATAGGCAGATTTAGTAATAAACTTTAAATGGCTGTTGAAGTTCAGGTCTGAGTCAATAATAACACCAAGATTTCTGGCTTGATTTGTAGCTGTCAATGACATAGAGCAGGGCTATTCAATTACAAATTCAGTTGGGCCAGATTTTAAAACCAAGAAATTTAGCTGGGCCAGACTTTTTCAGTGGCCGGTAAGCAGCAGTTAATGACAAATTTTAAACCAACACAAATTAATGTCATGAAAAATAAAACAATGTTTATTCACTGCTTCCCTTTTAAATTTGGTCACATCTGACACAAGCATATCAAAAAGTGTCTAAAAAACAAAAGAGCTGTAATTCAACAGAACCCGAGGTAGCAGCAGTACATTTTTTTTCCACTTTTGAAATTAAGAAAGAAGAAACATTTTGGTCACACCTGACCGAGGCACATCTCAGAGTGCATAAAAACAAAGAAGAACTATCATTGCACAGAACCAGTAGTAACAGGATTTGTTTCACTTTTGAAATTAAAACAAATAGCATTTTGGTCACATCTGACCCAAGCACATCTCAAAGTGCATAAAAACAAAAAAGAGCTACCATTACAAGAGGTATTGCAATAGCCATAAGATTTTGTTCACTTTTGAAATAAAACAATAAAAATACATTTTGGTCACATCTGACCCAGGCACATCTCAAAGTGCATTTAACAGAATATAAAAGGAAATATCAGTGCTATCAAAGCTATCAGTGCACAAACCCATAACAAGTGCTAACAGTAATTAACACATATGCATACAACGACTCCTACTACACACTGAAGGAACATAAATACGTTCGTTTTAAGTCACTACATGTGTGATTAGGCATGGCTTTATTATGCATCCCACATAATGTTGATATGTAGGTTACAGTTACCCTGCTGACCTTCTTAGTGGGAGAAGTGACATTTTTTATTCTGAACTAGAGCAGTGACTTTTGGCTCGTAAGATGTCAGTGCAATCCAAAAGGCACTGGTGAAGAGTATGGTCAGTCAGGGAGGAACGAGAGCTGCTTTTTATTGAGTTCATGTGCGAAAAGCTAGATTCACATGTGTATGTTGATCCAAACATGCTGAGCACCAAGATTGCTACTTTCTTCACGTTAGGGAACTGATGAAGGTTGACATCACTCCAAAACTTTGCAGGCCCGTTAGTGCGAAGCTCCTGTGCCATGGTTATAGATGACTGCATGTCGACAACTTCGAGGATGAATTTCCCCTCGTCGATGGAAGGCACCACCTCCTTTGCTCTGGCGGACAAGTCCCCTTCTGTTGCAACACTGAACGGGTCTCTGACAAAGCCCATCACCTCTGTGGGAAGAGCAAGTCCGTCCAATCGACCAGCAAAGTTCTCTTTCAACCTCGCAATGAAATCTGTCATCACAACCGTGATCTGTGCCGGGGATGAGATGCGTTTGCGGAGCGTCGGAAAATGCAGCATTCTACCTGTGCTCAAGTCAGTCGCGAAAAGGTCCAATTTGACTTGGAATGCGCGCATCTGTTCCAGAAGATCAATGACAGTATTGTCTCTGCCTTGTAGTCCCACATTTAGGTCATTCAGGTGTTTGAATATGTCACTCAGAAAGCAGACATCGGCCATAAAGTTGTTGTCCAGAATGCGATTCAGGTGTGTTTCTGCCTTTTTAAGCTTGATGCTGCGGAGAAAAGTTTTGATCTCCTCATTGAGATCACAGAAACGCTCCAGTGCCTTGCCTTTGGACAGCCACCTGACATCATTGTGCAAAAGAAGGTCGCGGTGCTCAGCAGACACGTCTGACAGTAGCTTGCGAAATAAGCGATGTTGGAGGCTTGATGTGGAGCGAATGAAATTAATTGTAGCCATCACGCTGTCCATTGTCGTTTTAAGTTCACCGCTTAGTTTTGCGCACAGCACCGTTTGATGCACAATGCAGTGCAAGGACATCATTTGTTGTGCAACAGCAGACCAACGTGCTGCCAGACCATTCACTTTTCCAGTCATGGATGGAGCCCCATCCGTAACAAGCATGCACACACGCTCCATATCCAGACCATTGTCTTTAAAAAATGCAGAAATTTTCCTGAAGACTATCTCGCCAGTTGTGTGTTCCTCTAACGGCAATAAGCCCAGCAATTCCTCTCGGAAGCATTTGCCGTCAAAAAAACGGACATATATGCACAGCTGTGCAGTGTCAGTTCTGTCTGTGGATTCATCGACTGCTATAGACATGACATCAGCTTTCTTCAGTTCTTCTAACAGTGTTTCAAACACATCTGTGGCTAAAATTTCAATCCTGCGAATGTTTGAAGTGTCTGACAGGGGTACGTTTTTAATAGCAGATGTCACACTTGTTTTAATTTTGTCGTCATTTATCACCTCATCCACGACGGCCAACATGCAGTCTTTCACGGTTTCCGAGTCTGTGAATGGCCTTTTTTTCTTTGCCAGGATCCAGGACACACAGAGGGAAGCTGCTGTAGCTCTCTCTTGGGCTGTGCATGACCGCACCATCGTAGTACAGCTCCGGTTGTAAGAAGCAATCAAACTCTGCACTTTTGCAGCCCTCTCCTGTGATCCCTCGGGAAAATTTGTACGGAAAGTCTGGTGTTTCTCAATGTGGTGCCTCCGAACATTATAATCTTTCAACACTGCAACGCACTCATGGCAAATTAAACACATTGGTTTGGCGCTTTGGTTTGGCGGCAAAATAAACAAGTACTTTTCAGTCCAGGCAGGGTTAAACCGACGGTTTTCATTATCAATTTTGCGTTTAAGGGTCGACAAAGACATGTTTTTACAGGTGGTACTATAGGACTACTACTTCGTTTACGTTTTCACAACAACACGCTGCATTCTGGGTTGAGTGTTGCTAGGCTACGGCAGAGTGTTGCATTCACGGTCTGAACTACTGTAGGAATTTCTGTAGAAATATCTGTAGGCTCGCTGAGCACATTTTTCCCGGTTTTTCTCGGCTTTTCTCGGCTTTCCTCGGCTTTTCTGGTTGGGCCACTGGCTGGGCCACTCAAGGATTGCTTCTGGGCCGCATGTGGCCCGCGGGCCGCCATTTGAATAGCCCTGACATAGAGCCAAGGTGGGCGCTGATCTTTGCCCTTTCATTTCTAGGGCCAAAAATTAATACCTCTGTCTTTTCTGGATTTAGCTGGAGAAAATTCTGGCACATCCAGTCATTGATTTGATCAATACAGTTACTCAGTGAGAGTAAGGGACTATAGTCGTGTGATGACACTGAGATATAGAGTTGTGTGTCGTCGGCATACGTATGATAGGAGATGTTGTGATGGTCCATAATCTGGGCTAGGGGTAGCATATAGATGTTGAATAGAAGTGGTCCGAGAATGGACCCTTGAGGAACCCCACATGTGATCGTAGTTCGCTCAGATTGATGGTTACCAACTGACACAAAAAAGTCCCTATCTTGTAAGTAAGATTTGAACCATTGTAGTACAGTGCCGGTGAGTCCCACCCACTTTTCCAATCTACTAAGTAGTATATTATGATCAACTGTATCAAATGCAGCACTGAGATCTAGTAATACCAGGACAGAGGATTTGCATGCATCATTATTCTGATGAATATCATTTAAGACTTTGATAAGTACAGTCTCAGTGCTGTGATGTGGCCGAAATCCAGACTGAAATGTGTTAAAAAGATTGTTTTGCATCATAAATGTATGGATTTGCTGAAAGACAACCCTTTCAATGATTTTCCCCAAAAATGGCAGATTTGATATTGGCCTGTAGTTACTAATTGTTGTGGCGTCCAGATTTGATTTTTTTAGGAGAGGTTTTATTACTGCAGTTTTCAAGGCCTGGGGAAACTGGCCTGCTATAAGAGAAGTATTTATTATCTGCAGTACATCTGGAGCTATGCAGTTAAAAATGGTTTTAAAAAAGTTTGAAGGCAGAATATCAAGGCAGCATGTTGTGGGCTTTAATTTTGAAACCGTTTCTGTTAGAGTTGTGTAATCTAGGAGGCTAAAATGTCCTAGATTAACCGGAGGACAGGAAGGCACAAGTGTTATCATTCCGGAGCTGGAGCTGCCCACTGCCTGTCTTATCTGTAATATTTTGTTTGTGAAGAAGGCTGCAAAGTCATTACATGACTTGTTAGACAGTAGTTCAGGAGGGAGTGATGCTGTGGGGTTTGTCAGTCTGTCCACTACAGAAAAAAGTGTGCGGGCATTATTACTGTTTCTATTGATAATCTCTGAAAAATATGATTGCCTTGCATTCTTCAGTTCCTGGTTATAGTTGTGAAGACTCTCTTTATAAATGTCATAATATACCTGGAGTTTGTTTTTACGCCACCTGCGTTCAGCTTGTCTACATACTCTTTTGTATTCTTTAACCAGTGTGGCGTTTCTCCAGGGTGCCTTTTTCCTACCTGACATAACTTTGGTCTTAATTGGGGCGATAGAATCAATAACATTCATAACATTGGAACTAAAACTGCTTACAAGGTCATCAACTAGAGCTGAGAGCAGGGTTTGTGATGGTGTAAAACGCTGGGTGAATAATAATGCACAGGTGTTATCATTTATATAACGCTTTCTGATCACCTCTGCTTCACTTTTCATAGGATTAGCAAGGGTGGTCATTTTGAATGAAACACAGTAATGGTCAGATAAAGCGACATCGTTCACCACAACCTCAGAGATATTAAGACCTTTGGAAATAATTAGATCTAATATGTGTCCTCTGTTATGTGTCGGTTCTGTGACATGCTGCGAAAGCCCAAAGTTATCCAGAATATTTAACAGTTCCTTAGCACTTCCATCTGTAAGATTATCAACATGAATGTTAAAATCTCCCACCAAAACAACACAGTCAAAGTCCATGCACACAATAGACAGCAATTTGGCAAACTCATCAAAAAACCTTGTATCATATTTGGGGGGTCTATAGATGGTCACTAAAATTGCTCGACAGGGGGATTTTGACTGAGTGGCAACATATTCAAAGGAGTCAAATTGACCATAAAACATTTGCTTACACTGGAAGCTGTCCTTGAACAGAGTGGCAACTCCGCCTCCTCTCTTATGTGTTCTTGCTTCACTAAAGAAACTAAAATTTGGAGGGGCTGTCTCAATTAAAACTGCTGCACTATTTTCCTGACTTACCCAAGTTTCAGTTAAAAACATAAAATCAAGTTTGTGCTTGTTAATAAAATCATTGATTAAGAAGGATTTGCCAGCCAGAGACCTGATATTTAGAAGTGCTAGTTGTGAAACGTTATCTGGCATAAGTTTAGAGACAGACTGTGTTTGACATGAGATTCATATCAGATTTGATGGGTTGACTGTCCTTGATTTTCTGCAGTTGTTTTTATTTTCGCCATGCCGCCGGCTGAATGAAATTGCCGGCATAAGGGGGAAAGCGGCATGGTGACTGTCCTACCTCTTCTTTTCTTGACATTCTTGCTGGGACAGAGACAATCTCTGCAGGTTTCTTGTAATGTGGAGGACAGAGCCACAGACCGTGACGTTATCATCATGGGAGGCGATTGTTGTTTTTGGAGCAGTAACTGTCTGTCTGTCTGCTCCCTGTGTGCTGACCTTCCTGCTTATCAGTGCATATATGTTCTGATAAGATGACTCGTGTGACGTATGTTGCAGCCAAGATGTCTGGAGCCAAGGTTGTTTGGGTGAATCCCGTCTGACATGAAGCGGCTTTTTATGTTCCAAAAAATATTAAAATTGTCAATAAATCCAACCTGTTGCTCGAGGCAGGCTGATGACAGCCAGGTGCTTAAGCCAAGGAGTCTGCTGAAGGACTCGCAACCTCTGCCGAGTGTTGGGATAGGTCCAGAGATGAAAGACACTCCTGAGTGAAGTTTTTTAAGTGTTTCCAATAAAAACAAAAAGTCTTTCTTTAGGGTCTCAGACCCAGATTTATTCATGAGGATGTCAAATGAGCCAGCATGAATAACAATCTTCTTAATATGTGGCCGTGTAGACATAATGTCTGGTAGCATAGCTGCCACCTCTCTGACTGATGTGTTATTCACAGTTAGATTTTCAGTCCTGGCCATTTCCACCTGCCTCGTTATAAAATCCCCAATCAGAATAGTGTCTATCCTCTTAGCTTTGTTTTTGCCAGAATGCTCTCTGGCTCTTGGCCTGGCACTGGCTTGTGACCTGTTAACTTTGTTATTGCTCAGTTTCATAGTCTCACCTTTATGAGTTAAGCGACTCTGTTTCCTCTGTTGCCGCTCTGTTTCCATGGTGTGTGCGAGGGGGGACACAGAGCTGTCCATGCGGGGAGGCTGCCAGCTGTTAGCCGGGAGGGGAGCTGCCGGGAGGGGAGCTGCCGGCAGAGGATGACTCCCGGACTGGGGAGACGTGGGACGGGCTGCATCATCCTTGAGCTCATTGGAGTCCGGCGCTTCGACCTGCGATGACAGAGGCTCAAATCTGTTGGAAAGGCTGAGGTGGGATGAGAGACCGACGCCGACTGAGGTCCTTTTTTTGCTCCGTAACACCACCTCCGACCATTGTGGCTTACGACAGGGCGTTGAACTGCTGGGCTGCGGAGGAGAGGAGGTAGGATCCCAGGCTACTGTGTCCTGAAGAGCAGCTTTCAATGAGGCGATCTGTAGAGATTGCTCGTGAGCCACGTCCAGGGTGTTTGTCAGCAGCTCAGATTGGGACTTGAGTTCCGCTGACAGCCTTCGGATGTCTTCCTTGAGGTTGGCAATGATCCTGTTTTTCTTAACAAGTTGCTGGTTTTCATCGGGAGGGCTGGATGTAGCCATTAGCTTAGCAAACCAAGCTAAGTTGCTACAGGTTGCTTCACAAGTCGGCTCCAATCAGGCTTGCACTGTGCCTCAGCCCTGCTCACACAGTAATAAAGTTGTGAAAATATGGCAGTAGTCCTCTGTATCTCTCACAAATTAAGGTCCCAATGCTTTATAAGTATCCAGGATCTACTTTCTGTAGCTTTTAGCAGGAAAAAAAAAAAGAATGAAAGCAAAAGAATGTAAGCAAAGCGGAGCGCAAGCAGCAGAGCGTCTGCACTGTAAGAAAGCCGGAGGCAAGGACTGCCCCCCAATCTAAATATATATTAGGTCTTACAGCTGTGTTTGAGGTTAGATAGGTACTATCTGAGGACAGGAGGTCATGAATTTTGCCTCTAATAGTTAGAATTTTGTCATTAAAAAAGCTCATAAAATCATGACTGCTAAGGGCTAAAGGAATACCAGGCTCAATAGAGCTGTGACTCTCAGTCAGCCTGGCTACAGTGCTGAAAACAAACCTGGGGTTATTCTTGTTTCCTTCTATTAAAGCTGAGAAATACTTTGCTCTGGCATTGCGGAGGCCCCTCTTATAAGTTTTGAGACTGTCTGCCCAGATTACACGAGATTCTTCCAGTTTGGTCAATCGCCAATTCCTTTCAAACTTTCGCAATATGTGTTTTAACTTACGGGTTTGAGAGTTATACCAAGGAGCGAACTTTCTTTGCTTTGTTAACTTCTTTTTAAGAGGAGCTACAGAGTCGAGTGTTGTTCGCAGCGAGCCTACGGCGCTATCGACAAGATGATCAGTTCGGGAGAGGTCGGGAAACCTCTGTTACTGAAGGACTTGGTATTGAATTTAATGACGGAGGAATCATTTCCTTAAATTTTGCGACAGCACTATCTGATAAACATCTAGTATAGTAACTGTTGCTGAGTGGCGTGTAATCGAGTAAAAAGAAATCAAAAGTAATCAAATAATGATCTGATAGCGAGGGATTCTGTGGAAAGACTGTTAGGTTATCAATTTCAATTCCATACGTCAGAACTAGATCGAGGGTATGGTTAAAACAGTGAGTGGGTTCATGTAGGGGAGATCCGGGTCGATTGTAGCAGGGGGACAGTTGTAGCACGGGCCCTTCATGTTACACGTTTCTCTGGAATGTGAAAGTTTGAACACGCGATCGTCTTCCGGTGACAACATACGGTACGGAGAATCACTCCATTCCGACTCGTTTTCCCGGAGTTATCAGCGAAATACTCATTTTCAAATCCAAAAGTAAAATATCGACACCTAAGGTGTTTTTCCATTTTGTCAAATAGTTTATTTATACAACACTGCAAACATATGTCATCTGTTAGACCCATCTGTAGACTTAACATGAGCAATTCATTCATTTAGCAAGCTTGCTTAGTTTGTCTGTTATCCTGCCTAAAATGCAGGGAGATAGGGGAGGGACGGTTGTAGCACAGGGCCTTAACTTGTTGATTATTCATGTTTTTTGACATTATGCTTACAGGAAATGCCCAGGATCAGAGTGAGGAAGACAACCAGGGCTCAGATAGACCCAAACCTGTATGATAGAGCCTGGCAGGCTGTGTTGGAGGGCCAGTCTATTCGTGGTGCAGCCAGATACTATAATTTGTGCAATGTTTCCCTCCTCCGTTATATTAGAAGGAGAAAACAGAATGATGGCAAAGTACCTTCCCTTTGTTACAGACCACACAACAAGGTGTTCAGTGCAGAGTAGGAAGCTAGACTGATCAAATATCTTGTTGGCCTACAAGCTGCAGATATTTTCTTTGGAGTTAGTCCTAAAGAGGTGAGGCCATATAAGAATAAGAATCAGTTTGTCTGTTAGGCCTATTTATTCAGATGAGCCTACATGGCTATGAACAAAATTAATACAATAACAATAAACAATAAACAAAGTTCATGGTAATAAAAAGCAATACATTAGTTACAGTTCATGGTTAATATACATTCAATAAATAAAGTTAAAAATTTGAATTCATGATATAAATAGATCTAACAGGCTAATTGAGTTCATGGTTAAAAAAATGAGTTAAAAAACAATGTTACAGTTCATGATTTACATAAATACAATTCTAAAATGTTTAAAAAATAAGTTAAAATATTAAAAATCATAAGTAGGACTATATAAATATGGTTAATGTGTGGTTAAAAATGTGATTAAAAATCATCATGTGCTCTGCATCATCTTCAGGTCCGTCACATTTAACAAACGTTTGACAACAGGTGACGAATGTGAACGTACCCGTTTGCTGAAAGGCTACTTTTTAGTTGACAGTCCCTTTGCCTGATGTTAATGGGCATCCTAGTATAAGTTTAAACAGCAATAAAAGTAAAACTGAGAAGTATATGCCAGAAAAATGTGTTAAAATGTGACCCGGATCTCCCCTACACCCTGACTGAAGCCAATGGAGTCTAATAATGAGATAAACGCGGTAGCCAGGGAGTCATTATCAACGTCAGCATGAATGTTAAAATCGCCTACAATAATAAGTTTATCTGATTTAAGAACTAGACTGGATAAAAATTCTGAGAATTCAGATACAAATTCAGAATATGGGCCAGGAGCACGGTACACTATAACAAATAAAAGTGGCTGTGAGATTTTAATAGACTAAGAACAAGGCTTTCAAATTAATTATAATCTAGTTTAATCTAGATTTTATTGTTGAGAAGGTAGATGAAAAGCTTAAATTACAAGCCAACATTTACAGGTCACAGTGTTACACTTGTGAAGCGCATCCGGTTGCCGTCACCATCAAAGACAACAAGTTAAAGTGCCACTGAAGTTAAGGTTTTTGGCTCAGAATATGAGAAAAGGATAACGGCCTTTTTACCATCTTTACCAAGAGTGTCTCTGCGTTAGTTTGGTGCTACAGTATTTACACTGAATCATTCAGCATAACGTTTGCCAACCTTTGTTATCTCTGCCATTACAGATAAGTTAATGAAGCTAAGCTCCAGAAGTTAACGTTAGCTTAACTAGAGCCCTTTGGACAACAGCTAACAATGATGTACCATCACCAAAGTACAAAACTAGAACAAAACAGGCTAATGAACTCCCAGCAAACAAGGTGACATGATGAACAACGCAGCTAGGAGCTAACGTTAGGCTAACTTTAGCTAACGTTAGATAGAGATGTTAAAGATAACTTTATATTTCTTTCCAGCAAAGTGACAATATGTTGCCTCAAACACAATGTTGACTTACCTTAGAACAGATGTAGACATCATTGTTAATCTTATTCACGTTGAGTTGATGTTGTGGTCTAACGTTACCACACAACTTTATCCAAAGGAGACACTTTTCTCGCTTGAGATGTGGTTTAAAGTGTAAAAAATACACCTGCCTCTCAGGATACCTTGTGTCAGAGTTGCATGTACCCCATGCACACCGTTTGACCATTTTTAAACTGCAAATCTCAGAAAAAGCTCATAAAACCGAACAAAACTGACTTTCTGTAATGCATTTCAATGGACGTCCAGGCAGAGAATGTCCGAGTGTATGGGAATGGCTATATGCACTGTGATTGGCTCATCGCATTTGAGGGCGGGTTAGGGGTAGGGTTAGGGTGTATTTGTTATTTGCGTGTTTGTGTGTTTGTATGTTTGTTGGTCAGATGGAGGGATAGCCAGGCTTCGGGCGTACGGTGTCGGGCAGAGAGACTGGTCATCTGTCTCCTCCCACCAGGACGTCGACCTGGTGGCTTTGACCAATGGGGGAGTCTGCCTTGGCTACAGCGACGCCCACTTTGGGCATCCCCGCAACATGATTGGTTAGTATCAGTATAAATGTTCTGTAGGTTCACTTCCTGTTGATTTCTTTATAATATGACGCAAAGTCAGTCTTGGTCACTGGCTACTTATGCGGCAGTGGCTCTGGTGACTCTAGTGACACTGGTGACTCTAGTGACTCTGGTGACACAGGTGACTGTAGTGACACTAGTGACACAGGTGACTCTGGTGACACTAGTGACTCTTGTGACACAGGTGACTCTGGTGACTGTCGTGACACTAGTGACTCTGGTGACACTTGTGACTCTTGTGACTGTCATGACACTAGTGACACTTGTGACTCTGGTTACTGGTGACTCTGGTGACTGGTGACTCTTGTGACGCTGATTACTGGTGACTCTTGTGACTCTTGTGACTCTGGTGACTGGTGACTCTTGTGACTCTGGTGACACTGTTGGCACTGGTGACTGGTGACACTGGTGACTCTGGTGACACTAGTGACTTTTGTGACTGGTGACTGGTGACTTTGTGACTCTGATAACTGGTGACTCTTGTGACTCTTGTGACACTGGTGACATTGGTGACTCTGGTGACACTGGTTACTCTGGTAACTCTGGTGACACTGTTGACACTGGTGACTCTGGTGACACTAGTGACTCTTGTGACTCTGGTGACACTGGTGACTTGTGACACTGGTGACTCTGGTGACACGAGTGACTCTTGTGACTCTGGTGACACTGGTGACTGTTGTGACTCTGGTGACTGTCGTGACACAGGTGACTCTGGTGACTGTCGTGACACTAGTGACTCTGGTGACACTTGTGACTCTTGTGACTGTCGTGACACTAGTGACTCCTGTGACTGGTGACTCTTGTGACTCTGATGACTGGTGACTCTTGTGACTCTGGTGACTGGTGACTCTTGTGACTCTGGTGACACTGGTTACTCTGGTAACTCTGGTGACACTGTTGGCACTGGTGACTGGTGCCACAGGTGACTCTGGTGACACTAGTGACTTTTGTGACTGGTGACTGGTGACTTTGTGACTCTGATAACTGGTGACTCTTGTGACTCTTGTGACACTGGTGACATTGGTGACTCTTGTGACACTGGTTACTCTGGTAACTCTGGTGACACTGTTGACACTGGTGACACTGTTGACTCTTGTGACTCTGGTGACTGTTGTGACTCTGGTGACTGTTGTGACACTGGTGACTCTGGTGACACTAGTGACTCTTGTGACTCTGGTGACACTGGTGACTGTTGTGACTCTGGTGACTGTCGTGACACTGGTGACTCTTGTGACTGTCGTGACACTAGCGACTCTTGTGACTCTGGTGACTATTGTGACACTAGTGACTGTGGTGCCACAGGTGACTCTAGTGACACAGGTGACTCTTGTGACACAGGTGACTCTGGTGACTGTCGTGACACTAGTGACTCTGGTGATACTTGTGACTCTGGTGACAGTCGTGACACTGGTGACTCTTGTGACACTAGTGACTCTTGTGACTCTGGTGACACTGGTGACTCTTGTGACTCTGGTGACTGTCATGACACTAGCGACTCTTGTGACTCTGGTGACACAGGTGACTCTGGTGACTATTGTGACACTAGTGACTGTGGTGCCACAGGTGACTCTAGTGACACAGGTGCCTCTTGTGACACAGGTGACTCTGGTGACTGTCGTGACACTAGTGACTCTTGTGACTCTGGTGATACTTGTGACTCTGGTGACTGTCGTGACACTGGTGACTGTCGTGACACTGGTGACTCTTGTGACACTAGTGACTCTTGTGACTCTGGTGACACTGGTGACTCTGGTGACTATTGTGACACTAGTGACTGGTGCCACAGGTGACTCTAGTGACACAGTCAATCAATCAATTTTATTTATAAAGCGCAATATCACAAATACAATTTGCCTCACAGGGCTTTACAGCATACGACATCCCTCTGTCCTTTAGACCCTCACAGCGGATAAGGAAAACTCCCCAAAAAAACCCTTTACCGGGGGGAAAAAAATGGTAGAAACCTCAGGAAGAGCAACTGAGGAGGGATCCCTCTTCCAGGACGGACAGACGTGCAGTAGATGTCGTACAGAACAGATCAGCATAACAAATTAACAGTAATCTGTATGACACAATACAGTAATCTGTATGACATCCTCGGTAATGACAGTAGCTTACAACAACATTCATGAAAGTAATAATACTGTCGTTATAGTTCTGGCTACTGTGGTACAATATGTTGAAAGTATATATTAGTATCAGGCAGTATACATGTATGATAATATCATATGTCTATAATAGCAGTAGAAGTATGACTAATGATTAATGATGGCAGCAGCAGCAGCAGCAGGAGGCATCTGGCAGGACCACGGCAGTAGCACAACCACACACGTCACACTATCCAGGCACCGCTGCAATACGAGTTAACCTGAGAGATAGTGGAGCACAAAGGCTCCGGAGAAGAAACCGAGTTAGTGACATCCAGAATGGCCGAGTAGAATAGATACAGTAATAGGATACGAGAGGGAGAGAGAGAGAGAGAGAGAGCGAGAGCGAGAGAGAGAGAAGGTGCCCGGTGCATTAAAGGTGGTCCTCCGGTAGACTAGGCCTAAGTCAGCCTAACTAGGGGCTGGTACAAGGCAAGCCCGAGCCAGCCCTAACTATAAGCTTTATCAAAGAGGAAAGTCTTAAGTCTAGTCTTAAATGTGGAGACGGTGTCTGCCTCCCGGACCGTAACAGGAAGATGATTCCACAGGAGAGGAGCCTGATAGCTGAAGGCTCTGGCTCCTGATCTACTTTTGGAGACTTTAGGGACCACGAGTAACCCTGCGTTCTCAGAGCGCAGAGTTCTGGTGGGATAATATGGCACTATGAGCTCTCTAAGATATGACGGAGCTTGACCATTTAGAGCTTTATAAGTTAACAGTAGGATTTTAAATTCAATTCTGGATTTTACAGGGAGCCAGTGCAGAGAAGCTAAAACAGGAGAAATATGATCTCGTTTCTTAGTTCCTGTTAGTACACGTGCTGCTGCATTCTGAATTAGCTGAAGAGTTTTTAATGATTTACTAGAGCTACCTGATAGTAGAGAGTTACAGTAATCCAGCCTCGAGGTAACAAAAGCGTGGACCAATTTTTCTGCATCTCTTTGGGTCAAGATAGGCCTAATTTTTGCAATATTACACAGGTGACTCTTGTGACACAGGTGACTCTGGTAACTGTCGTGACACTACTGACTCTTGTGACTCTGGTGATACTGGTGACTCTGGTGACTGTCGTGACACTGGTGACTCTTGTGACTCTGGTGACTGGTGACTCTTTTGACTCTGATAACTGGTGACTCTTGTGACTCCGGAGACACTGTTGACTCTTGTGACTCTGGTGACTGTTGTGACTCTGGTGACTGTTGTGACACTGGTGACTCTGGTGACACTAGTGACTCTTGTGACTCTGGTGACACTGGTGACTGTTGTGACTCTGGTGACTGTCGTGACACTGGTGACTCTTGTGACTGTCGTGACACTAGCGACTCTTGTGACTCTGGTGACTATTGTGACACTAGTGACTGTGGTGCCACAGGTGACTCTAGTGACACAGGTGACTCTTGTGACACAGGTGACTCTGGTGACTGTCGTGACACTAGTGACTCTGGTGATACTTGTGACTCTGGTGACTGTCGTGACACTGGTGACTCTTGTGACACTGGTGACTCTTGTGACACTAGTGACTCTTGTGACTCTGGTGACACTGGTGACTCTGGTGACTCTGGTGACTATTGTGACACTAGTGACTGGTGCCACAGGTGACTCTAGTGACACAGGTGACTCTGGTAACTGTCGTGACACTGGTGACTCTTGTGACTCTTGTGACACAGGTGACTCTGGTAACTGTCGTGACACTAGTGACTCTTGTGACTCTGGTGACTGGTGACTCTTTTGACTCTGATGACTGGTGACTCTTGTGACTCCGGAGACACTGTTGACTCTTGTGACTCTGGTGACACTTTGTGTGTTCTGTGTTTGCAGGTCTTGGCCGAGCCGTGAACATGGCCGATGGCTGGGAGACGGCTCGCAGGCTGGACAGACCAAAATACCTGAAGGTTACCACACAGACCTGCACATTAATGTTTAATATGAAACAATGTTAAACATCAACATTTAAGCTTTAACACTGCACAAACCTCTCACAGCTCTCTTATTCTGAAACATCTATATTCTACATATTTATTACATTTATTAACGTTTTATATTAATGTTTTATAGTAATGTTCTCTATTAACGTTCTATATTAATGTTTTATAGTAATGTTCTATATTAACATTCTATATTAATGTTATATGGTAATGTTATATATTAACGCTCTATATTAATGTTCTATATCAATACTCTATATTAACATTCTATATTAATGTTCTATATTAACGCTCTATATTATCAGAATCAGAAAAACTTTACTGATACCTGAGGGGAAATTATTTGCGTTACAGGTGCTCCTTGCAAGAGTAGAAACATAATGCACATGTTGACAGTGAGTGAAAAAGTCTCAGGGCCACTCAGAGGGGAGGAGTTATACAGTTTGATGGCCACAGGCAGGAATGATTTCCTGTGGCGCTTAGTGGTACATTTAGGTGGTACGAGTCTCCGGCTGAAAGTACTCTTGTGCCTGACCAGCTGGACTTTTGATTGGTGAAAGGACATTGGTGTATTGACTTTCTATTTTGTGTTCTTGTGAAAATATAAGTGTGGAAAAAAGAGAGAAATGGTGTTTTGTTGATCAATGTTATTTATTTGAGGTTGTATAAGTGTGTATATTTGTGCATCCTTTGTGTTGTTTTTTTGTTTCCTTGAGTCGACTAACTTTGAAACTGTCAGGTTACATCCGACTGGCACCCCAGAAAAAAAGGTAATATAAAATAAAATAGTCACTCAATAAAACTATCACAACATGGTGGAGTGGGTGTGAGACATTGTCCAAGATAGTTCGTAGCTTAGACAGCATCCTCCTCTCTGACACCAACATCAGAGAGTCACTCTCCGTTTCCATGATGTCACTGGCCTTGCGGATCAGTTTGTTGAGTCTGTTAGTGTCCGCCACCCTCAGCCTGCTGCCCCAGTACACAACAGCATAGAGGATAGCACTGGCCACCACAGACTCATAGAAAATCCTGAGCATAGTCCTGCAGATGTTGGACCTCAGTCGCCTCAGAAAATAGAGACGACTCTGGCCCTTCCTGTAGAGAGTCAGTGTTCTTAGCCCAGTCCAATTTATTGTCAATGTGTACCCCCAGGTACTTAATAGTCCTCAACAATGTTCACACTGACCGCCTGGATGGAAATAGGGGCCACCTGTGTCTTGGTCCTCCTCAGATCCACAGCCAGTTCCTTTGTCTTTGCCACTTTGAGCTGCAGATGGTTCTGCTCACACCATGTGACAAAGTTATCCACAACAGCCCTGTACTCATCCTCATCACCCTTGGTGAAACATCCAACTATAGCAGAGTCATCAGAAAACTTCTGAAAACACATATGACTATTATCATACATGTATACTGCCAGATACTAATATATACTTTCAACATATTGTACCACAGTAGCCAGAACTATAACAACAATATTATTACTTTCATGAAAGTTGTTGTAAGCTACTGTCATTACCGAGGATGTCCTGCATCTCTCTCTCTCTGTCTCTCTCTGTCTCTCTCTTTCTGTCTCATTGTGTCATGTTAATTTATTATGCTGATCTGTTCTGTACGACATCTACTGCACGTCTGTCCGTCCTGGAAGAGGGATCCCTCCTCAGTTGCTCTTCCTGAGGTTTCTACCATTTTTTTCCCCGGTAAAGGGTTTTTTTGGGGAGTTTTTCCTTATCCGCTGTGAGGGTCTAAAGGACAGAGGGATGTCGTATGCTGTAAAGCCCTGTAAGGCAAATTGTATTTGTGATATTGGGCTTTATAAATAAAATTGATTGATTGATTTATTGAAGATGGCAGGTCTCAGTGCAATAGCTGAAGTCTGTGGTGTAGAGGGTGAAGAGGAAGGGAGAGAGGACAGTCCCCTGCGGGGCCCCGGTATTGCTGACCATTCTGTCTGACACACAGTGTTGCAAGCGCACACACTGTGGTCTGCCAGTCAAGTAGTCTACAATCCAGGACACCAGGGGGGCATCCACCTGCATTGCTGTCAGCTTGTCCCCCAGTAGAGCTGGACATATGGTGTTGAACGCACTAGAGGAGTCAAAAAACATGACCCTCACAGTGCTCGCCAGCTTGTCCAGGTGGGCATAAATGCGGTTGAGCAGGTAGATGATGGCGTCCTCAACTCCAAGTCGGGGCTGATAGGCGAACTGGAGGGGTCCAAAAGTGGCTTGACCATGGGCCGGAGCTGCTCCAAGACAAGTCTCTCCAGGGTCTTCATGACATGGGAGGTCAATGCCACGGGTCTGCAGTCCAGCAGTGTCAAATCTGTTAAAAAACAGATTCAGTTCATTGGCCGTGTCCATGCTGCCTTTAACTCCTCTGTGGTTGTTGGTCCTTAAGCCAGTGATGGTCCTCATTCCACTCCAGACCCTCTCAGTCACCCAAGATAGCTATGAAGGCACTTGGGTGTTTAGTCTGCAGGCGGGCTATGGCAGAGTGAATGACGGTTGGCGGGGGGGGTGTAAACAGTTACAATAATGGCATGTGAAAACTCCTCACGTTGCCCATGATGAGAGAGGGGAGACACGGCTTATATCTTCTCTTCTCCATAAGCCTCCGTTGTCTCAACCCTGTTTTTTTCCTCCGCTGTTTACTTCCTCCCCTGCATCCTCTATGTTTTCCTCCACATTTCAGCTGGGATAGCTGCCTCAGCGTGATCAGCTGATCTCTGGAGTAAACAATGCGGCCAGGAAGTTGTTGCGCAATGATGCCGGGTCCGAATGAAAGAAGTAATTCCAGAGTGAGGAAACAGAGCACAAGTCTCTCAATCAGCATGTTTGGAGAGGGTGCAGTTTCAAAGTGTCAGTCATAAAAAAAGCACAAATACATAACTTAATAAAGCAAAAAAGTAGGAAAACTAAGAAAACAAGCAGGAGCACAATAGGCTGCACGCGCAGACGCATGCACACTAGGGATTAATGTTCTATATTAACGTTCTATATTAATATTCTTCTAAAAGTCGTTGGCATGGAGATGACAGCCCATTTACACACGCTGACCAAACCAAAACACACAGTGAAGGAGTCACATGTTCAGCTCGCGGTCCGCAATTAGGCAGCTCGCAGGCCGGATGCAGACTGTGGGCCGCCATTTGAGGGCCACTGCTGTAAGGAAAAACTTCCGATTTATTAACGTTAACATGAATTCAATTTTAAAACAAAGCTTAAATTCTCAAACAGACATTTCAGGAAGTGAGGATGAGACAAAACGTCCTTATTTTTTTAGGAATTGTTAAAACGATTCTCACTTTGAAAAAATATTCCCTCTTTCTAAAGTTTACTGAACTCAGTTTCTTAAAATGTTAAAATTTTCTTAAATTCCCTCATATTTCAAACAACAAAACTTGTTTTCACTTTTCATAAATGTTCTGACTTTGCTCAAAATCAGCTCACTTTTTGTTTAAAATGTCCTTGCTTTAATTAAAAATGTCCCAAATTAAATTCAACCATTTCTCAAAAACTGTCTTGAAAATGTGTCCAAAATATCCTCAATTAAAAATGTCACTGTCTTTAAAATTTTCTCACAAAAGTTTCTAAAAATGTTTTCTGAAATGTCCTCACATTTTGCATTCATTTTAAAATGTCCTCTCATGACAGCACAGTGAC
Source organism: Epinephelus awoara (assembly GCA_035609425.1). NCBI lineage: Eukaryota > Metazoa > Chordata > Actinopteri > Perciformes > Serranidae > Epinephelus > Epinephelus awoara. Next base: position 40,412,275 of record CM069305.1, on the reverse strand, counting down.
ACTGTATTAAAAAAAAGACCTCTAACTAAAAACTATCTCACTTTCTAAAATGTCCCCATTTCAATTTGATGTCTCCTTTAAAATTGTCCTCACTTTAAAAAAAAAAAAATGTCCTCACCAACTTTCTGCAGATGTCCACACTTTGCAAACTTCTCTTCCTGAAACTGTCTGTCGATGTGAGCACGAATAATAAGTTTAAATGTTTCCACTCCTGTTAAATGTCTCCCTGCTGGTTGTCTTGCAGGTGGACCAGCGAGGCATCCTGCAGGTCCCCGGCTCTGAGTGGGCAGTGTTTCGTCTCGGTCATCCCGGAGTGATCAGCAGCATTGAAGTCGACACCAACCACTTCAAAGGTCCACACACGCCTCACTACTTACTGTTTTTATTTTACAGATTAAAATTTAAAATGAATTTTATTTATGAGCAGCTGAGAATCTTAAAGTGTTTGTTTGTTTCTATCTAGGTAACTTCCCGGACTCTTGCAGGATCGAGGTTTGTTCTCTGACTGCTGAGGAGGAAGCTCAGTGCATCAGGAGCAGGTGGAATTCTGGGAAATGGCATGTCCTTCTTTCCCCTCAGAAAGTACGTGTCCTTGTCCTGTGGAATGGTTTCCATTGACGTCCATCCTGTGTCCCTGATTGACAGAAATGTTTCATGTATATATCTGTGAAGTTTAGAAAAGTTTATCAGATTTAAATTAAATATGAATCGTGAACTTTATCTGATGTTTGTTTTGTTTTTTTTAAATGAGGAAGATGATGAGTGTTTGGATTTAAATGGCTTCCTGTCCTCATGTCCTCCTGTCTGTCCTGCAGCTTCGTCCTCATCACAGACATCTGTACAGCCAGTCCAAGCTCACTCTCAGCTCACTTGTCACTCACATCCGTCTCATCATCAGCCCTGATGGAGGAGTCAGCCGGCTTCGCCTGTGGGGTCGACCCACGGCCAATCAGAATAGACCAGCGTCGAAACTGTGATGCTGTGAACGCTCTGAGAGGATTTAAAGTTTGTCATCTGTGACTGTGTGTTTGAGAAATAAAACAGGTGGAGACTTGACAGTCTAATGGTCTTTAACACTCGTACATTGAAAAAAACACAAAACATCCCATAATTCTTCCTGATAATGTCGTCACAGGACTCAATAGCATTATTCGCACGTTGACTTATTTTTCACCAGTTCAGAGCCTGTTTTATTAAATTCAGAGTCCAACCTGATGTCCTCAGATGTCCTGTTTTGTCCCTCACAGGCTCCTGTCAACCTGTCTGAATCATTTAAGATTAGAAAGAATGTCAAGACTGTTTTTATTCCTTCAGGAGATTTATTTTATTTCTCTGTTTCACTCTGTGTCAGTGAGTCAGGATCATCCACCACCTGACAGGTCACTCACCTGTGTCATGTGGTGGAAGATGTTTAATCAGACTCACCTGTGTCATGTGGTGGAAGATGTTTAATCAGACTCACCTGTGTCAGGTGGAGTGTAAGGGACCGAGCTGGCAAACAAGAGGAGACTCAGGTGGTTTTCAAAAGAGGGCTTTATTTTACCCAAATAATGCAAAAAAAAAAAAAAAAAAAGGTACAAATGACAAAATATATAACTAAAGTTCTGGGCCCATAAAAGAGTAAACTGTATTGTGTCATACAGATTACTGTTAATTTGTTATGCTGATCTGTTCTGTACGACATCTACTGCACGTCTGTCCGTCCACCACTAATTACAGTTATGGAACAGTTCAACAGATTTTACTCTCGACTCCGCCATCCTCGAGCTGGGCATAAGTCCTTGAGGTCCCAGAGGGTGTCAGTGAGGGTCTCCTGAAGGTTCAGAGCTTCTCCTTGTAGCTTGACTTCCTGAGGTTTCTACCGTTTTTTTCCCTGTGAAAGGGTTTTTTTTCCTGATCAGCTGTGAGGGTCTAAAGGACAGAGGGATGTCGTATGCTGTAAAGTCCTGTGAGGCAAATTGTATTTGTGATATTGGGCTTTATAAATAAAATTGATTGATTGATTGATAAACAGAACTCAACTACAGTAACCTTAACAACACCAACTGACCTACAAAGTGGACACAATGGGGAACATATATACTGGCTAATTCAAACCATTAACACACAGGAGGGATGACAGACAGACAAACACTACCAACTAAGCAATAAATAACAAAACAAAATAATTCCCCCAAAAAAGGTTAACTCAACTAAATGAACCAAACCAAAAATACCAAAACTAAATATTTAATAAAGAGAAACAAACAATATAACTAAATAGAAAATAAGCAGTTTCTCCCTATGAGGTGGCAGGAATTGGTACAGCCCAATTGGCCACTTCCTGTATTTAACAGTTTCAGTTCCTGGGGCACATCCTTTGCTCGGGTGTGGCCAGATGTCCTTCAGGAGCAGCACCTCCACACTGGTAACCCAAGAAAAAGAGGAAAGGGCCTCTCTCAAACAGGGAAAGCCATGCACAAGAGGAAGCTCCCTGTATAAATTGGACCCTGACATTGATGCTGATGTCCTGAGAGTGGGAGGAAGGACAAGGAGGGTGGCTATGCCAACAGAGAATAAACACCCAATGATCCTACCTAAACATTCTCATGTGTCAAAAGTAATATTGAGCCATATTCACAGACAAGTTGGTCACTCTGAACAAGGTCACATGCTCTCCAAACTTCACCAGCGCTATTGGCTATCTGGTGCCAACTCTTCAGCAAGGAGGATTATCAAGAACTGTGTGGTTTGCAGACGACAACAGGAGAGAGCTGGAGAGCAGAAAATGGCTGATCTCCCTCTAGATAGAGTTACACCAGATCTTCCACCATTCACTTATGTTGGTGTAGACTACTTTGGACCTATTGAGGTGAGACATGGCCGTGCTCTGGTCAAGAGATGGGGAGTAATGTTTACTTGCCTTGTAAGTTGCGCTGTTCACCTGGAGGTTGCCAGTCAGCTGGATACAGATGCATGCATAAATGATATTCGTCGATTCATTTGTCGTCGAGGCTCAATTAAAAGCATCAGATCGGATGAACGCACCAACTTCATAGGTGCACAGAAGGAGTTGGAGGACTCTGTAAAACAACTGGATAATGACAAAATCCCAAAAAAAACACTTCTAAAAAGAGAAACTGAGTGGACTTTCGATCCCCCATCAGGAGCTCATCATGGTGGAGTATGGGAAAGGTTAATTAGACTGGTAAAAATTGTTCTCTCCTCTGTCCTAAAGGAGCAAACTCTTAGATGATGAAGGTCTACATAGAGCTTTATGTGAAGTGGAAGCAATTATGAATGATAGACCAATTACAACTGTAACCATTGACCCAAATGACCTCAAGCCCCTAACTCTGAATCATCTACTTTTCTTTAAATCAAATCCTGTCATGCACCCCGGACTATTTGAGAAAAAGGACATCTACTCAAGGAAAAGATGGAGGCAGGTGCAGTATATTGCAGACTTATTCTGAAGAAGATGGACCAGAGAATACAATGGAACGACATCAAAAGGAACTTCACTCCTGGAGCTCTTGTAGTCATCTTTGATGACAATGCCCCAAGAAACACCTGGCTTCTACGACGAGTGGTTAAAGCTCTTCCAGGATTAAAAGGACTTGTTCAGAGTGTTTTGGTGAAAACCAAGACCAGCATCATTCAAAGACCCATCACAAAGCTCTGTCTGCTTTTGGAGGCAGCAGACTGAGTTTGTTTGTCCCCTTTTTTCTCAGTGATGTGCACCTCTAACTGTTAGAAGAAGGGGACTCTATGAACTGTCTGACCCCGCAAAGGGTCTTTTGCCTTTGGAGAGGAGAATATGGACTGCTAATAACATGGACTTGATTGGCAGAGACAAATGTTCTGCATGAATGTAATGGCTCTATTGCTGTATTATTTGGGTAATTGTTATATGCTAAACAATTAGGGGCTGGTATATTGGAGCCATTTCTGCATATTTTGTTTGATTATTGTTATTTATTTATCTATTTTTTATGACTTGTATTTTATTATTTTATAATATACAAATCAGTGGCACCACATACAATACAAAATGCATTCTATTCCAACGCAGAACATTCCCACCCACCCATCCTCCCAAAGCAAAGAGGGTCATCTCATCATGGTGGCTATGTATATCTCAAGCAAAAATTAATAAGTACATAAATAAATAATGATAAAAAATAGAAATAATAATAATTAAAAAAGGAAAAATGTAGTAAATAAATAATAATCACTCTTATTCAAGACAATTATTGAGCATTTAATTATTTTTTACAGTGGTACAAATATAGTGTCAAGGTACATGCCCCACTTCAGGAAATACTTATCCGCTCTGTCCTGCATCCTATATGACACCCTTTCATATGCAGCTACTTTATCTAATTCAGTCACCCAGTCCTGGAAAGGAGGTTCTCCATGTTTCTTCCAGTTCCTGAGAATGATCTGTCGCCCAATCATGATAGCAGTTTGTGTCCAGGATTTTAGTGGATAGGGAAAAGGGAGCACTTTACCGTCTCCTAATATATATATAACTTGGGACAGAGGGCAAACTGTCTTTTTATGACATTGACAATATAACAGTGAATCTTCATCCAGTATTGCTTAATCATAGGGCATGACCACATCACATGTACCATTGTGCCTTCATCCACACAACACTTCCAACAAGTAGCTGAATCTTTTCAACCAAGTCTGAAGAGCCTATGGGGTCCAATAAAATCTATGTAGAATCTTAAATTGAATAAGTCTAACCCTCAAGTCCCTCGACATTGTTCAGGAATTATCACAAACCTTAGCCCATTCCTGTTCATCATATGTTACCCCCAAGTCTTTTTCCCAGGAAAGTGTCAGGGCTGAGATCATCAATATTCTATCAGCATCCTATAATATTTAGCTGCTTCGTGGCCTTTACCCAGTATCTGGAGGATTTTATCTAACTTTTCTGCTGGCTTTGGGGGGTGTAACCACGGCCCAAAAGTCCTCTGTAGTACATGGCGTAATTGAAGGTAGGCTATCTCCAGAATTGGGTTTTGGGTAAATTATAATCCTGTTTCAGGTCAACAAATGTTTTAAATGTATTGGCATTGTATAAATTGTCTAATATAAGGATGCCCCTTTCTACCCAATCCTTCCAAATGAATACTTTATTAATGTTTAGCTTAAGATTTAACAAAATACTAGCAGCCTTGTTTAAATAGGGATCGAAATCTATCAGCCCTGACATCTCTCTCTACATACCTTGTTGCCTTGTACCAGCCCCTAGTTAGGCTGACTTAGGCCTAGTCAACCGGAGGACCACCTTTAATGCACCGGGCACCTTCTCTCTCTCTCTCTCTCTCTCTCTCTCTCTCTCGCTCTCGCTCTCTCTCTCTCCCTCTCTCTCTCGTATCCTATTACTGTATCTATTTTACTCGGCCATTCTGGATGTCACTAACTCGGTTTCTTCTCCGGAGCCTTTGTGCTCCACTGTCTCTCAGGTTAACTCGTATTGCAGCGGTGCCTGGATAGTGTGACGTGTGTGGTTGTGCTGCTGCCGTGGTCCTGCCAGATGCCTCCTGCTGCTGCTGCTGCTGCCATCATTAATCATTAGTCATACTTCTACTGCTATTATAGACATATGATATTATCATACATGTAGACTGCCTGATACTAATATATACTTTCAACATATTGTACCACAGTAGCCAGAACTATAACGACAGTATTATTACTTTCATGAATGTTGTTGTAAGCTACTGTCATTACCGAGGATGTCATACAGATTACTGTATTGTGTCATACAGATTACTGTTAATTTGTTATGCTGATCTGTTCTGTACGACATCTATTGCACGTCTGTCCGTCCTGGAAGAGGGATCCCTCCTCAGTTGCTCTTCCTGAGGTTTCTACCATTTTTTTCCCCCGGTAAAGGGGTTTTTTTGGGGAGTTTTTCCTTATCCGCTGTGAGGGTCTAAAGGACAGAGGGATGTCGTATGCTGTAAAGCCCTGTGAGGCAAATTGTATTTGTGATATTGGGCTTTATAAATAAAATTGAAAATTGACATACCTTGAAGATGAGATACGACTGGATGAGTCTTTATACGTTTAGATAATTTGATGGACAAACAATTGAGGAGAGGGAGGGGTGTCGATGCAGCTCTGCTCTATACTGTACCATGGGGGGGCTCTCTCTGGAGGTAGGGCCCAGTGCGCCAAGTGCCTGAGATGAAATGCATAACAATAGTGTACTAAATTTGGGAGTCCTAAGCCACCACTATTGACTTTCCTTTGTAGTTTTTTCATATTCATACGTGCTCGTTTCCCATTCCACAGAAATTCTTTAAATATATTGTTGAATCGTTTGAAGTAACTGTCTGGGACTTTTAATGGCAGAGAGTGAAGCAGGTAGTTAATCCTGGGGATGCAGTTCATTTTAATGACGTTAACCTTTCCCCATAAAGACAGATGCAGTGACAACCAACGTTTCACATCAATGTCCAGTCCCTGTATCAAGGGTCAAAGTTCACCTTGATAATATCCTCCAAATTAGAGGGGAAAAGGATACCAAAATATTTTAGCCCCTGCTTAGGCCATCTAAATCTGCCAGCTTGAAAGATTGTGGTTGGGCAATGCTTAGTTAATGGCAGAGCCTCAGATTTATCCCAGTTGACCTTATATCCTGAAATCTTTGAAAAGGTGTTGATTTTGTTCAGCAGAGAGGGTATTGATACCACAGGGTCTGACACCAGTAGCAGAATATCATCCGCGAACATCATTAATTTGTGGGCAGAGCTGTTATACATCACCCCCGGAAAATGATCATCTTTCCTACCTGCTGCTGCCAGAGGCTCCATCACCAAACAACATAATTAACAGTAATTTGTATGACACAATGAGACAGAAAGAGAGAGAGAGACAGAGAGACGGAGACACAGACAGAGACAGAGAGAGAGAGATGCAGGACAGACGGTAATGACAGTAGCTTACAACAACATTAATGAAAGTAATAATATTATAATTATAGTTCTGGTTACTGTGGTACAATATGTTGAAAGTATATATTAATATCTGATAGTACACGTATGTGACAATAATCATATGTGTATAATAACAGTAGAAGTATGACTAATGATAACAGCAGCAGCAGGAGGCATCTGGCAGGACCACGGCAGCAGCACAACCACACACGTCACACTATCCAGGCACCGCTGCAATACGAGTTAACCTGAGAGACAGTGGAGCACAAAGGCTCTGGAGAAGAAGCTGAGTTAGTGACATGCAGAATGGCTGAGTTAGCAAGATGCAGTAATAGGACATGAGAGAGAGAGAGACAGAGACAGAGAGAGAGGGGGGGAGGGAGAGAAGGTGCCCGGTGTATTATAGGTGGTCCTCCGGCAGACTAGGCCTAAGTCAGCCTAACTAGGGGCTGGTACAAGGCAAGCCTGAGCCAGCCCTAACTATAAGCTTTATCAAAGAGGAAAGTCTTAAGTCTAGTCTTAAATGTGGAGACAGTGTCTGCCTCCCGGACCGTAGCAGGAAGATAATTTCACAGGAGAGGAGCCTGATAGCTGAAGGCTCTGGCTCCTGATCTACTTTTGGAGACTTTAGGGACCACGAGTAACCCTGCATTCTCCGAGCGCAGAGTTCTGGTGGGATAATAAGGCACTATGAGCTCTCTAAGATAACTGAAGATAGTGTCCAAAAAAACACACTTTAATTTTGGTCCTGATCTCTTCCAAATCATCTTCGTCCCGGGGACTCCTGGATATATTCCATAACTTTTTTCGGATCCTCAAAGCGCCTCTGCGCCCCATTGTGATCTATCCTCAGAACAGCAGGGTAGAGGAGAGTGAACTTCATGTTGCTCTCGCAGAGCCTTCTTGCATTCCCTGAACTTATCCCGTTTCAGCTGCATGGCCCGTGAGAAGGCAGGGGAAATCATGATTCGGTTACCTTCCCAGATGAGCTCAGATTTATTCCGTGTGGCGTGTAGAATCAGCTCCCTGTCAGTTGAGCGCAGGAAGCGAACCGGATCATGCATGGTCTCTCCCCCAGACTTGGACGTGGATCGATGCCAGTAGTTTCTGCATAAACACCATCACGTCCCCGCTTTCTTTACCTTCTGGGACACCCACAAATCGTAAATTAATCCGTCTATTGCGATTCTCCATATCTTCAAGTTTATCACAGAGGTCCTCTAACTCCGCTTTGGTAGCTAGCAGGCTAGCCTCCAGCGACGCCTTTAGATTGCTCCAGCCATTATACCCTTTTCTCCACCTTCACCACTCGTGAGATGAGTGAAGACAGTTTCCCTTATAATTGATGTGGTGGTTCGGCATATGTCCTCAAGGCTGGCTAGGTCGCTGGAAATTTTTTTGCAATGTGGCAAAGATATTAGCAATGTCCTGGCTGACTCTAGCTGCCGCTGGCCTCTGAGCCATTGTCGTCACCATCATGGTGTGCGTGTTGCTGCTGCAAATGCTTCTTAATGTCCCTGCTTTTGAGTTGTTTTGCCATCTTCTGCGACCAGGAAAGTTTGTAAGTACACGACACGTTCGTTTAGTTATTGTTAAGCACTAATTGTAGGATTAGCTTAATGATGCTAGAGACTACCATTCACTTTAAACAGCACGGTAACAGACCCAGAAGGCCGCTACATCATTATTCAGGCAACAATCTTTAACAAATTATATACAATCGTTAATCTGTACGCCCCTAATAATGATGATCCAGCTTTCTTTCACACAGTCTTCTCTCTACTATCTAACCTATCAGGCAGCTCGACAACTATAATTGGAGGAGACTTTAACACAGTCCTAAATGCTTCATTAGACCGATCTAGTAACTCAGTACATACAAAGCAATCACAATCGGCTAAGGTAATACAGGAATATATGGATGATTTTGGGCTTGGCGATGGCTGGAGACTCAAATACCCATCGAAGAGGGAATATACTTTCTTCTCTCCTGTGCATCGCTCATTTTCAAGAATTGACCTTTTTCTCTTAAATAATTCCATCTCACAAAAAATTACCACAAAAATACACCCTATCATTATCAGCGACCATGCACCAATATCACTCAATCTGCAAATAGAAACCATCCATAGACGGTCCCCAACATGGCGCTTTAATATCTCTTTACTTAAAGACCCAGACTTTGATAAAATGGTGAGACGGGAGTGGGCAAACTTTATTGAAGATAATGACTCTCCAAATTTATCTCCATCTTTAATATGGGAGGCTGGAAAGGCAGTAATCAGAGGGAAAATTATATCATACTCCTCCTACAAAAAGAAACAGGAATTGCAAGCGGAAAAAAACATTGAGGAAAAAATTAAACAACTAACACAGGAATATGCAAACAATCCAAGTGATCAGGTATGGACCCAATTACAGTGTGCAAAATCGCAATTGGACAATATTCTATCAAAGAAAACTGAATTTATTATACAGCAACTAAGATATAATAACTTTGAACACAGTAACAAATCAGGAAATTTTTTGGCAAACCAGCTCCAACGTAATAAAGAGAAATCTCTGATAACAACAATCCAGGGGCCGTCCGGAAATTACACACAATCCCCTCAGGAGATTAATCAGATTTTCTATTCTTTCTACCATAATCTATATTCAACAGTAAACAATCCAAACCCAGAAGATATTCAGGCTTTTCTCGACAACCTAAATTTAGCTCAATTATCCACGGAACACAGAAATATTTTAGATGCCCCCCTGACTATTAATGACCTGCAGAGCGTATTAGACAAAATGCCAACAGGTAAGGCCCCAGGTCCAGATGGCTTTCCTGCTGAATTTATAAAACATTTCTGGACTATATTAGCACCACTTTTCATCAGGACAGTGACAGAGATCAAAAACAACGGGGGTATAAGACCTCACATGAATACAGCAGCAATCAAATTATTACTAAAGCCAGACAAAGACCCCACACTTCCTTCTAGCTACCGTCCTCTATCACTAATCAACAGTGATATCAAAATTATCTCAAAGGCACTTGCTTCTAGACTGGAGAAAATAATTGCAACAATAATTTATAATGATCAAACGGGCTTCATTAATGGCAGACACTCAAGTAATAACGTCAGAAGAGTTCTTCATTTGATAAGTAAAGCACAACAGGCTAATACCAAAACAATTGTTCTGTCACTTGATGCAGAAAAAGCCTTCGACAAGGTCAACTGGTCCTTCCTATTTGCCACCCTGAGTGGATTTGGCTTTGGAGAGTCATTTATCAAGTGGGTATCAGCCTTATATAATTCCCCTATGGCCACAGTCACCACCAATGGGATCACATCTAAAAGCTTCACTTTGCAGAGAGGTACCAGACAAGGGTGCCCACTCTCGCCTCTACTGTTTGCAATATTCATCGAACCATTGGCTATGGCAATCCGTCAGAACAGCAAGATCAGAGGTATCCATTCCGCCAATTCAGAGCATAAAATTAATCTATATGCCGACGACATTTTACTTTACCTACAAGAACCGAAATCATCTTTACATGAAGTATTTAATCTCATAACAAATTTTTCTAAACTTTTGGACTACTCCATCAACTGGTCCAAATCGACAATACTGCCAATAACGAGAACTCTTGGAATCCTGCAGACCAAAAATTTTCTCTCCCTGTGGGCAACATAAGATATCTTGGCATAAATATTTCATCCAAACTATCAGACTTGGTCCACCTGAACTTTAGCCCGCTTCTAGATAAGATCTGTGGTGACCTGAAGCGCTGGAATAATCTTCCCATCTCCCTCCTGGGTCGAATAGCCACAGTTAAAATGAAAATTCTACCCCAAATTAACTATTTTTTTTCCATGATTCCATTCACTCCCACATCGAAATGGTTCCTGTCATTAGATTCTGAAATTATAAAATTTTACTCAAAGAACAAAACAGCAAAAATTAGCCTAAGTACCCTTCAGAAAAACAAACTGGAAGGGGGTTTGGACGCTCCTAACTTTAAACATTACTATTTGGCTAACCAGCTACAATACCTACTGAAATGGTTATACCCTAATGAAGACTACAACTCCTGGCTCGAACTAGAACAGGCGGACTGTAACAATATAAAACTTTCTGACCTCCCATTTATCACCACTACACTCAAACGTCATAACTGTTTTAAGAACCCAATGATTGCTTCCACCTTGTCAGCCTGGTGGAAAACACTAGAAATCACAAACTCTCAGATAGAACCTTGCTTGCTCTCTCTAATCTGGCACAACCCGGACTTTGAAATCAACAAAAGACCTCTCCATTTTAGCACATGGGAGTTGAAGGGAGTAACTCATCTCCATCACCTTTTCCAAGACAATATACTTATGACATACACAAACTTATTTCAAACTTTTGAAATAAGTAATGGAAATTTTCTACAATATTTACAACTGATAAAAACAATCAAGAAGAGAATTCCAGCGCCTCAGGACACTTTGCAGCCACCAGAATTTGCCAAACATATTACAAAGCTTTCTCCGAGTAATAAGAAGAACCTTTCCAAGATTTATAAATTACTGTCAAAGACCAGCTCTATACATTTACCAATTTTAAAATGGGAAAAGGAGCTGGTTGCTTCACCCGACCCTGACTTCTGGACTCAGATATGCAAAAATACATTTAAGATGACAAGACACACTAATATACAGCTTATCCAATTTAAAGTACTCCACAGAACACACATCACCCAACAAAAGATGAATAGAATGGGCTTTAGTCAATCTGACACATGCACTCAGTGTACTCAGAACACTGCAGACACCTACTTTCATGCACTCTGGTTATGTTCACCCGTCCAGCACTTCTGGTCAACAGTCACTCAAAAACTCTCCTCCATTTTGGACTGCAGGATCCCATTATCTCCCAACCTGTGCTTAATTGGTGACCTGATGACAATTGACCTCCCAAACAGCCACTGCAACTCTCTTCTTGTAGCTCTCGCCATCGCCAAGAAAACAATCCTAGTCAATTGGAAAGATAAACAGACCCTCAACATCAACCATTGGCTAAATCTCCTTGCAGAACATATTTCGCTGGAGAGAATTTCTGCCGGCCACAGAAATCAATTAACATACTTTACAGAAAAATGGTCACCATTTATTCTCTCACTAAACATGTCTGTATAGTGCCACTCAGCCTGTGAGCATATGCCACCTGTACATATAAATATTACAAGTCTGAAAAGACTGTTGTGTCATATGTAACCTGTTTCTGTTTCTGTTAATGATGTAACCCCTATTCCCTTTATCTCTCACACCACAATATACCACAGCGGTTCATCAGATTTCAAGGACTTAAGCATGTGTTAGGCGCACCTTTTCCCCCTTGAATCCGGGCCTGCTCCCTGGCTCTGTGTGGGGTCGCGGGGTCGGGCGGTTTCCCCTGGGGGCGGTGCGTGTGGACTGCTCGTCCTGTGTGCCTGGAGGCGGCGGGGTCTCCCCGTGCTCCCTGGGCCGGGGGCGGCGTGGCCGGTCCCCCTTGGGGGGCTGTTTCCGCCCTGGGTGGCGCAGGGTGGGTGGGCTCCTCCTCCCCCCCCCCCCCCCCCCCCTTCGCTCCGGGACCATTGCGGGGGCCTGGCGCTGCAGTTGCTTGGGGGGCGGGGCTGGGTGGGGGCCTGTTGGGTTTCCTTGGGGCCCGCCTGGCCCGCTATCCATGGGCGCTGGGGGCCTCGCGGCACCGGGGTCTGGTTGGCGCCGCCTTCTGGCCCCTGTCATCCATCCCTCCAGCCTTCGGGCCGGGCCCACACTGGCCTGGCCTCCTAAACCACATTTTGTTCACTCTCCACACGCTCCACAGTTTTTAACGCACCACATACACTCACTCTTCGAGGCGCAGACCACGGATGGATTGGGGGGCTTCATGATGGGGCAGGCTATGGGACAGTGGTGTCCGGTAGTCCTCCATGCTGCCCCCCGGCCCATCCTTTTCTGTCCTCTAATTTTAAAGCACCACATACACCTACATTTTGGGGGACAAATGGGAACAGGTTCCAGGTGCCTTATGGCTGCACGGGCTGCAGGACAGCAGTGTGCTGTAGCCATCAGCCTTGGCCACACCTGTCTCCTATGTCCCTCAATTTTAATGCAGCACATCACACTTATGGGCACTCACATGCACATTCACGGTGTAGGGTAAATGATTCTCCGTCAGGGATCGGAGAATCATAGTAAGGGGGGGGTGGTGGGTTAACACACACTTTTGATACGCTATGCGTGGCTTGTGGGGCCCGGCCCTCCTGGGTTGGGGGCTGGGGCCAGGGAGCCCATTTACATCATGGTGGTGCTGCTGGGTTCCCGGTGTCTGGGGGGTCCCGTGGCCCTAGGGCGGGTGGGCCGGGCGGCGCCTGGGGGCTCTGTGGGTTCCTACCGGGTTTCTGCCTCCTGACCGGCTGTGGTTTTTGGGCCCTCTGCCAGGGGGTCCTGATGGGGGATTCACTGCTCGTGGTGGGTCGCTCTCTCCTGTGTGTGGGTGGTGGCTCGTCCTGGGGGGTTCGGGCGGGTGGCCCCTCCTGGTCTCCGGGTTTCCCGATGCACGGGGGACATATGCCTTGCGGCATCACCGCCTCTTTGCCTTCCTCACTCGCCCGGGCCTGGCTGGGCTCTCACTACCGTCTGGTCCGGCGTCCGCTGGTGGCCGGTGCCTGGGGCGGGCCCGTTCGGTGTGGTGCTGGTTCTCTCCCCGGGGGCGGTGCCGGGCCCCCGCGCCTGGCGCCTTGGGTCGGGGGTGGTCCCTGGGTGCGTCTTTGGGTGGGGGGCGGGCGGGTGGTCGGGGGTGGGTGGTGGTTGGGTGTGGGGGGTGGGGGCGATCTGCGTCGGGCGGTGGGCGGGTGGGCCCTCCTGTCCCGCCTCTCTGGGGTGTGTCTCTGGCTCTCTGGGGGGGCCGGCCGTTGCCCCCCCTGGTCCTGGGGTCTGGGCGCTCCTGTGGTCTTGGGGTGACGGGCCGCCCCCCTTCCCCCGCAGGGCCGGCCCTGGACCCTGGTGTTGGTTTTCATAAACACATTGGGAGGGTTCAAATACACGTATGCATGTTCGTTACTTCAGCCCCGTGACGCATCACAAAGAACCGATGGGATCACTTCAAAGGGGCCCACTTGCTTCTCAAACTTTCCACACTGTGCTCTCTCTTCTCTACAGGCGGGCTTTCCCCCTCCACCAAGACTCTCACATTTTTGGTGTTAAGTATAGACTTCTCTTTTGTTTCTGTTTCTCAGTACAGTATAGTAGACATGTATATGTTTATTTCCGATAATCTGCATGGAGCACAACCACCTCAAGGCCACAATACATCAGCTACACTGCCTGTTTATCCCTTTTTTTTGTCTGTTTGTTTGTTTGTTTTCCCTCCTTCTCCTCCGCATGCACTGTCACTATATAACTCAGGACTTGCACCTGCCCCCTCCCCCTTGCTTGTTCCTTACTTTCCCCTTGACACACCTTGGTGTATCACGGCCCTCTCTGGCTCATATTAGGAAGCTTTTCCAATAAAGGCTGATAGGCTAGTCTCCAGGGAGGGTGGGTGACGGTCACAACCACGCATTGTGGGTATAAAATACTTGACTGCAAGATTAACAGTGCATCAATCTTCACAAGAAGCTTACACCCTTTTGTGGCGCTAAGCTATGAAGACCAATGCAGACAAGTAGGAAAAAAAAAAAAAAAAAAATGATGCTAGTCGGAGCTTTGGCTCAGGCAGCCATCTTTACCAAACGCTTATGTTTTAGTTTAACTGTGTAAATGTTTATATGATGAGGTCCTCCTCTCAGGAAATGACATATAGAGGAGCGAGGGACTGGTGTTGCTGATGAGACAGGGGAGAGCCATATTGTTTTTGGACCGCTCTCTTTTTGTCGTTATAACATGCTAGAGTATAGGATTAATTGTGCTCATGTTTTGTTGTGGACACTGCACCATCAACAGTATAATAAAACCTCTGTTTGATCCAAGCCAGACAATGATTGTTTCATTGGTTGGTCTGCACAAGCCCTGAGTATTTTCCTGGTACTCCGTCCGGTCCAGCCACCTTCCTTGGGTTCACTTGCCTCAGTGCCCTTCTCACCTGGTGTTCCTGGAGGGTTAGCGAGGTTTTGGTGAAGGCGGTGGGAGGCATTGGTTTCAACACACCTCAAACTGGGCAAAGAAACTGTTCAATTCCATTGCAGCATCAGATGAAATAGGTGTGATGTTGTGGCCCTTGTAGTTGGAGAAGTGCTGTAATCCCTGCCACACTTGACGTGGGTTTCTGTCCATGATGTATCCCTCTTTTTTTTTTGTATGCTACCTTGGCAGCCCTTACGCCCCTCTTGAGGTTAACTCCAGCTGTGCTGTATTGTGCCCCGTCTCCTGACCTGAAGGCAGTGTTGTGCTCCCTAATCAGGAGCCACACTTCACTCGTCATCCAGGGTTTCTGGTTGGGGAAGACCCTGGTCCATTTTGTGATGGTGACATTATCCGCTCAGAATGTGATGTAGGATAGAACGGTCTCTGTATACTCCTCCAGATCCAAGCTCTCGAACAAACTCCACTCCGTGATTGAGAAGCAGTCTTGGAGCTTGAAGAGGGCGTCCTCTGGCCAGGTGTTGATCTTTCTCGTGGTGGGCTTGTTTTTCATGATGTGACGGGTGTAGGCTGGTATGAGGTGTAATGAGGGATGGTCTGACAGGCCAATGTGTGGTTGAGGCACTGCTCTATATGCATGCTTAATGTTGCAGTAGACATAGTCAAGTGTGCTGCTCTCCCTGGTGGCACATTTCACACGTTTAAGCATGCCCGATTGAAATCTATCCATGAAGATAGCTGAGGGCTACGCTAGCATTAGCATCTGGAGGGATGTACACAGCCCTGATGGTTAACACAGTTATCTCTCTAGGTAAGTAAAACGGGCGGCAGATGACAGTCAGTGCTTCGAGATGGGGGGGAACAGTATCTGTATGTTGCGTGGCTTTGTGAACACCAGTCATTGTTAATACAAATACAGAGTCCGCCTGTCCCTACGCCAATGTCGCTGCCTGCGGGAGCCAACAACAATCCATGGAGACCCCGGTGTCCTTGATATTTCGAATGGTATGTTGTTTATTTGGGTTAGGGTTAGGGTTAATAGTCCGTGATTGGAACACTGCTTCGTAATCCAAGCCGCTGCACTAATGCGCAACACCATGTTTGATGTAACACAGCGTGAGTCATTAATATACAGATGTTCATTTGGAGGTGAAGTTTTCTTTAAATCTTTCTCTAATTATCTGTCATCTAACAATCAGACTTTTCTCTACAGAACGTCTGTGTTTGTGCTCCTTTTGATATCAGTGCATTCAGTTTACTTTATTTTTTTATTTATTCATGTATCTTTTTGCACTCCTCAGGTGAGCTGATAATGACTCAGATTTCAATCAATCAATCAATCAATCAATTTTATTTATAAAGCCCAATATCACAAATCACAATTTGCCTCACAGGGCTTCACAGCATACGACATCCCTCTGTCCTTTGGACCCTCACAGCTGATCAGGAAAAACTCCCCCAAAAAAACCTTTAATGGGGAAAAAAATGGTAGAAAGCTCAGGAAGAGCAACTGAGGAGGGATCCCTCTTCCAGGACGGACAGACGTGCAATAGATGGGGCTGTTAACGAAGAGGAGACGGCTGACAGAAGAGACGCTGGCTGAGGACTCGAGGACATCTCTGTCATGTTAACATGAGCTCAGTGGTGTGCACGGGGGCAGGGGGTCGCCCCCCCTAGTGGCCCAATTGTTCAAAAAAGCACGCTAAAGTGCCCTCTTGGCAGCCAAAACGCCCTCCTGGTTGGCAAAACACACTAAACTGCTCTCTTGGACAGTTAAAACATGATAAATTGCCCTCTTGGGAGCCAAAATGCATGCTAAAGTGCCCTCCTGGTTGGCAAAACACACTAAACTGCCCTCTTGGCTGGTTAAAACATTACTGTTGTAATGACTTTTATGTTGGGCCCTTTTTTTGATCTATATTGGGCCAGAACTATATCTCACAGAACCAGTTTGGATTATCTGGTGCTAATACGGCGTTAAAATGCACTAGAATACAAGAAATGGCATCTATTTAATTGAAAATGTTCTGGGGGAGGACCCCCAGTCCAGGGGCGTCTCTAGGATTTTGACACATCCGGGGCTTAGCCCAGAAGAGTTAAGGAGATGCGCGCGCAGAGAAACATTCTCCACATACCCTACAGGTACCTGCTCTTCTGGACTGAATTGAATTAAGGCATTTCATGGTTACCAGTTAATACCAAATAGGCTAGCAATTTTCACAAACTTCCCTCAATAGCCCAGGCACAAAAATGCCCCATTCATCATGTTGAACATACCAACAGCAACCATTCAGCAACAGTAAACATCTTGTCATGTTCAGTATTAACATTGTTTTACTTTGTACATTTAATGCTCTTTACACACTCATATGTATTTATTCTTTAACATTCTTTAACATAACATACTCTTCAACATAATATTTGTATCTCTTACAGGTCTCAGGTTAGGTCTCTGCTTTAACTCTTACTCTACACCTTACAGACAGATGCTAATAATAACAGATCGTTTTTTTCCCATGTAATATCAACTAGCTGCTAGCTAGCTAATGTTAGCTACTTCCCTCTAGAAGTTCCAGCTGCAACACTCTTTTCGAAATTATATATTTTTACATAATTTCTATTCCCAATACCTCTTTGATTGCTGACCACCTTTGGGGGGGAAAACATGGAAATCTTTTTTTGTGACATCCCAAAGACAGCTGAACAGCTTGCTGTTGTCAAGCCTGCCTGTTGTCAAGTGCGCCTGCTGCCTGACGCTGCTGTTTTGGGTGAATGACATCACGTGCGACCTGGAGGTGTTAACCACTTGTGTGCCAAAGCCAAAGTAGTGGCTATTTAAAAATTTAATAATAATTAATTGTTACTAAAACCTGTCCAAAAACTCTGTTTTATCGAAGCATCAACATAAGATAACCGTAGTTTGAGGATGTGATCTTAAAAAAAAAAAAAAAAATTTTTTTTTGGAACTTAGTGCCCTCTTCAGTGATGAGAACGCACTGTATGTGCCCTTTTTTTAAAAAAAAAAAAAGTCTGTGCACGCCACTGCGTGAGTTACTGCGTTAGCTCCAGGGAAATAGGAAACTGTGGCAGCACAGAGGAAACATCAAACAACGACCTGCTGCTGAACTTTGGTGAACTCCGTCACATCAGCGGGGGATCCGCTCCTGTCTAATTAAAAAAGCCTTGACAAGCGCAGCGCCCCGCGGACACACAGCGTTTGAAGTGCTGCTGCTAACACGACGTTCATTTTAGTGCAGACAAACGCTGTCAGGATCTAACTCATCAACACGTCTTCTGATGTCCGTGAAAAATTTTATGTCCTCTAACAACAGTAAAGTGTTGCTGTCTTTATGAGTCCACTGGACAGGACAGATACACCACATGAAGACGAGACTCACACATCAGAGCAGACACATGAAGACTGTGTGAAGACACACGACTGCTGGTCATCTGCGACAGGTCTGTACAAATCTAAACAACGATCTCACCAGATTGCAGTTGGGTTCATGTTGATATTCATGATTCTCAACAGATGAATCTTGATGATTACAGACCACATCCTACAGCTCTGAAACTGAAGACTTGTCTCCACAGAGCAGTCCGGTTCAGTTCATAGTTTCTGTTCCCACAGTGAAAAGTTGGGGTACCTAGCACACAGATGTGGTACTAAAAAGGTGGAGCTGGAAACCCTGCAGCCTGATTGGTCAGTAGAAGACGATCACTCTGGTTTTATGTAACCTCTGTTCATACATCAGTAAACTATAACTATAAAATGTCTTTATTCAACTTTAAGATAAGATAAGATACACCTTTTAAACAACACAACAATAAATGTTGTTTATTTTCTTTGTGGGATGAAATATTATTTTTTACATATTAGCCTAATATTTCTGTTAAACGTCACGTCTCCTCCAAAATAAGATTGCGCATGAATAATCCTAAAATAAATATTGTATTGTTTTTATTTATCTTCAGCAGAAACATTACACATGTTGAAATGCTGAGTTGTAAAGAGTTAAATGTTCTTCCTGTTGTGACATCATCAGTGAGTCACAGATGACATCAGCAGCTGGTGTGAGTAAGCACGAACACAGCACAGATTCAGTGAGTCAGTCTGTCTTCAGTCACATTTGAGTCACACATGATGAATCATTACCTGAAAAGCCTCACCTGCTCACCTGCAGACGAGTTCAGACATATTCAGAGTCTCTCTGACTTTACCTGTCTGACACCTGAGGACGTTCAAGGTGTGTTTGTGTGCTACCTGTATGGCTCATCAGTGAAAACACCTGGATGAGAAGGAGGATGTAAGTGTCAGAGCCAGTACAGCAAACAATAACCGTCAGCAACTACAAACTGAACTTAAAGTCTGTGTAAGGCAGCAAAAAATGTCTGTTATAAATTTGTCACATCACAGAGATGTGTCATTAATCACTGAGCCAAATTTGAAAGATTAAAAAAATCGCTAAGTATATAAAATTAGCTCTCAAAATAATGGAAAAACATGCACTTCTCTCTGCTGTGAAACGCTGGGGGCGTGTTTGGAAGGGTATGTCTGCAGCTTCTTGTCTCATGACCCCAGGCTGCAGACATTCAGTCCGCACCCACTAGTGGGAGGGAAGCCACCTCCGTGTACTGTACAAGGACGTAACCCCGCACCTGCAGCTGGCGGAACGGGAAGATGTAATCCAGGGAGGGAGAGTGTCGGTTCGGCTCCACTGACTGAAAATAGTTTTTCCAGCAGATGTCTTAGTTACAACATGATTGAGCTAACTGGAGTAGTTTCATGTCGTATCCAACAACGGGAGGCTTTTAACAGATGACGTCCTGATGTTAGCTTTGCTGCTGCTGTTAGCTGTCCCTGTCAGCTGCAGCCACTGATGCTTTCTAACAATAATAATAATAATAGTAATAAATTTTATTTGTATTGCACTTTACATTCTCTCAGCAATCTCAAATTGCTACAGAGCAGAGAAAAAAAGAACCAGAGAAAAAGTAATTAAAACAGTTAGAATTAATACAATTTTAAAACATTATTAAAAATGATTAGAAGCGTTAAATAGTTAAAAGGAGAACCTATAAAAGACATTTAGCAGAATGCTTTTGTGAAAAGATAGGTTTTTAGGTCTCGTTTAAAAACATCAGTAGTCTGTGGGGCCCTGAGGTGGCCAGGGAGGGCATTGCACAGCCTCGGAGCAGCAGAGGAAAAGGCCCGGTCACCTATGGTGCGGAGCTTGGTTCTGGGGGCTTGGAAGGTGTTTGTGTTTGGAGAATGGAGGGTACGTGAAGAGGTTTGGGGGGTGAGGAGTTCCTTGAGGTAAAGGGGGGCGTGTCCGTGAATGCACTGGTGGGTGAGGAGGAAGACCTTGGACTTAATTCTGAGTGGGAAATCGTGATTTCCCAAAACTGAATAAATACCACACATAGCAACAAAAAACTGCTTTGCTAGCTCAATCATGTTGTAACTAAGACATCCCCGTTTATTGAGTTACTGAGTTATTACAGACACCGCTAACGGCTAACAGCTAACCGCTAAAGGCTAGTAGCTAACAGCTAGCGGTTAGCCCAGCTAATCTACAATACCCATTTTATGAATTATAAAACGTGCACACAGAAATAGTAATGTTTGTTCAGTCGTTGTGTTTATAGACCTAAACATCAGGTTAGTCTAAACGGTGATATAGTGACGTGAAAAAATATATATGTATATATAAACCAGCAGAGTTTAGCTATATATATATGTATATATATATATAGCTAAACTCTGCTGGTTTTCTACTCGGAAGTATTTGTAAACAACAAGGCGATTCCCTCTATTTATACTGCTACAGCCTCAGGGGCCGTGTTTGTAGCAGGGATAGCTCTGTTACGTAACACGGGTATGATTTAAAGCCCGCCCACTAAATCCAGAACACAGAAACCTAGAAACACATTTTGTGAAGCCTAGCTCCACAATTCAATTGTAAATAGTCAAAAGGCTTTTTTTTTTTACACATTTTGAGGAATATTCTTATAACCTATTTAATGTGAGAAAATAGCAGAATTTGCTTTACACCGACTCTAAGAAGAAACGTCAACTCTGAGAATCAGACTGGAAATGAAAAGTAAGACAGACTTTAAAAACTAAAAAAAAATAAAAATAAAAAAACAAAAACTAAATTTTGAAACTGTTTTTAATTATCAGGAGTTAAACACGTAACTTAAACGCATCAAAATCAATCAACCGTTCCAGTTTTTGTTCCTCTAAGCACCAGAAGATGTTGACGTTTAGAAGGCACATTTCATGAAGTCATCACAGATCTAACAGAAAATAAGACTCACATTTAGCTAACACACATGTGGTTACATTTAGCCAACACACACACACGTGGTTACATTTAGCCAACACGCACACACACGTGGTTACATTTAGCCAACACACACACATGGTTACATTTAGCCAACACGCACACACACGTGGTTACATTTAGCCAACACACACACACGTGGTTACATTTAGCCAACACACACATGTGGTTACGTTCAGCCAACAACACACACGTGGTTACATTTAGCCAACCCACACACACATGATTACATTTAGCCAACACACATGTGGTTACATTTAGCCAACACACACTCACACACACACACACACACACACACACACACACGTGGTTACATTTAGCCAGCAAACTCACACACGTGGTTACATTTAGCCAACACACACACACGTGGTTACATTTAGCCAACACACACACACGTGGTTACATTTAGCCAACACACACACACGTGGTTACATTTAGCCAACACGCACACACACGTGGTTACATTTAGCCAACACACACACACGTGGTTACATTTAGCCAACACACACATGTGGTTACGTTCAGCCAACAACACACACGTGGTTACATTTAGCCAACCCACACACACATGATTACATTTAGCCAACACACATGTGGTTACATTTAGCCAACACACACACACACACACACACACACACGTGGTTACATTTAGCCAGCAAACTCACACACGTGGTTACATTTAGCCAACACACACACACGTGGTTACATTTAGCCAACACACACACACACACACGTGGTTACATTTAGCCAACATGCACACACACGTGGTTACATTTAGCCAACACGCACACACACGTGGTTACATTTAGCCAACACACATGTGGTTACGTTTAGCCAACACACACACACACACGTGGTTACATTTAGCCAACCCACAAGCACATGATTATGTTTAGAAGGCACATTTCATGAAATCATCACAGATCTAACAGAAAATAAGACTCACATTTAGCCAACACACACACACATGTGGTTACATTTAGCCAACACACACACACACGTGGTTACATTTAGCCAACACACACACACGTGGTTACATTTAGCCAACACACATACACACACACGTGGTTACATTTAGCCAACACACACACATGGTTACATTCAGCCAACACATACCCACATGGTTATGTTCAACCAACACACCCATGTGATTACGTTTAGCCAAAACACACACATGGTTACGTTCAGCCAACACACCCACATGATTACTTTCAGCCAACGCACACACGTGGTTACGTTTAGGAAAAAAGAATGGGGTTTGGCTTCACAATCTTACAGGAAGTGAACACCATCCTCCTCGGTGAAAGTCAGTGGTTGATGGGCTGAGATGTAGGCCTAGTCCTACCTTGAAATGTAATAGGCTAACCTATTTGGTTCTGCCTGTAGGCAAATGCTATTGTCAATCAATCAATCAATCAATTTTATAAAGCCCAATATCACAAATACAATTTGCCTCACAGGGCTTTACAGCATACGACATTCCTCTGTCCTTTAGACCCTCACAGCGGATAAGGAAAAACTCCCCAAAAAAACCCTTTACCGGGGGAAAAAAAATGGTAGAAACCTCAGGAAGAGCAACTGAGGAGGGATCCCTCTTCCAGGACGGACAGACGTGCAATAGATGTCGTACAGAACAGATCAGCATAATGAATTAACAGTAATCTGTATGACACAATGAGAAAGAGAGAGAGAGAGCGAGAGAGAGAGAGAGCGAGAGAGATGCAGGACATCCTCGGTAATGACAGTAGCAACAACATTCATGAAAGTAATAATTTTGTTGTTATAGTTCTGGCTACTGTGGTACAATATGTTGAAAGTATATATTAATATCTGGCAGTATACATGTATGATAATAGTCATATGTGTACAATAACAGCAGAAGTATGACTAATGATAACAGCAGCAGCAGGAGGCATCTGGCAGGACCACGGCAGCAGCACAACCACACACGTCACTCCATCCAGGCACCGCTGCAATACGAGTTAACCTGAGAGACAGTGGAGCACAAAGGCTCCGGAGAAGAAGCCGAGTTAGTGACATGCAGAATGGCCGAGTTAGCAAGATGCAGTAATAGGACACGAGAGAGAGAGAAGGTGCCCAGTGTATTATAGGGGGTCCTCTGTCAGACTAGGCCTACGTCAGCCTAACTAGGGGCTGGTACAAGGTAAGTCTGAGCCAGCCCTAACTATAAGCTTTATCAAAGAGTAAAGTCTTAAGTCTAGTCTTGAATGTGGAGAATTCGAAATTTGTATTATTACACAGCTCTATTAAATGCTGTATTCTGATTGCTTAATCGTATAACAACCTGCTCACTCAGCATTATCCTGTACATAGCACCTAGAATCGCTTTTTATCTGCGTTTTAGATGGCTTACTTGAGATTGTGGAGAACAAGAAAGCCAGAGATGGTCCATCTTCTCCAAGATTCTAGCAGTAACAGCAGTGATGATGGAGCTGGCACAGCTAATAGTTCTGACAGGAGTGCATCTGATGGTGATGGTGACAGTGTGCCTGGAACTGCATTTAATAGGGATAGTGACAGTGACAATATGCCTGAGAAAAGTAAAAGGCTTAGTTTTGATTTTAACTCGGATGTGGACAATGACTCAGACTCAGAAGAAGAACAAAGAAATGGTGAAGTGACTGTGCCCCTTGAAGATGACCTGACAGTGAGCCATAAAAACAGAGAAACACACAGATCTATCAAAGAGTCATTAGCAATACTACGCAAGCAGGGGCACCTGTTGCCAGAAGATTCCAGAACACTGTTGCCTACACCACAAGGGAAGTTAACAGAGGCGAAATGTGGTGGTCAGTACACATACTATGGCCTGGAGAAGGGGATCTCTCACTTGCTTAGTAAAGGGCATGGTGATTCAGTTAATCTTAGCATTAACATCGATGGTATTCCACTATTCAAAAGCAGTGGTCTGCAGTTCTGGCCTATATTAGCCAAGTTTGGCCATTTTGATTCATTTATAGTTGCTAATTTTAATGGTGAGAAAAAGCCTGCCCCCCTTAAGGAGTATCTCAGTGATTTTTATGTCAGAGTACAAACACCTGAAAAAGAATGTTATAGAGTACAATGGCCAATTGTATTCTGTCAACATAGGAGCACTAGTGTTCGATGCTCCTGCAAGAGCATACTTGAAATCTATCAAGATTCAAACCTCATATGAGAGTTGTGAAAGGTGCACAGTTAGAGGTCAGTTTGGAGAAAGACGAATCGTTTTTCACACCTCGAACCAGGATTGCACACCTCGCACTGATGAAGGCTTCAACAGGCTGGAGTACATCCAATACAGGCATTAGCCCATTCACTGAAGTAGGGTTTCCATGTGTAACTGGTTTCACTTTAGATTACATGCATATGGTGTGCTTGGGTGTTGTTAGGCATTTAATGACATTCTTGACACGTGGCCCCAAGCTATGCTGTCTCTCAGTGAGACAGAAGCATGAAATCTCAGTGAGACTTGGCACACTCAGAGGAAAAATGCCAAGTGAATTTGCCCGGCAACCTCGTGGTGTCGATGTACTGGAGCGCTGGAAGGCCACAGAGTTCAGGCAGTTTTTGCTGTACACAGGTCCAGTAGTTCTGAGAAATATCTTGAGCAATGAACAATACAAACATTTCCTCACATTAACCATAGCTATGTCCATTCTGCTTGAGTCCAATGACACCATATGAAACTCTTACCTGCAGTTTGCACGAGATGATGAAGCACTTTGTTTCATCTTGCCCTCTTCTCCAAGGCCCCACATTTTCAGTGTACAATGTTCATGGACTCCTTCATCTACATGAGGATGTCAAAAAATTTAACAGATCTCTAAATGAGCTGTCGTGTTTTCCATTTGAAAACTATCTTCAAAAACTGAAGAAGCATGTGAGGAGTGGAAGAAGTCCTCTGGAGCAAGTCACCAGGCGTTTATCAATAGATAGAGCATGCTGGAGGAATTGATACACCATGCACCACCCACTATATCATTTCTTCCAAGCCAAGAGATGAAAGATTTGCATTTGTTTGTGAAAAGAATGCAGATGGATCTCTTCTTTGCGACATCTTAGATAGACGCCACACATTGCCCTACTTCGAACAGCCATGCAGCTCTTCACTTGTAAACATCGTTAAAATCTCCAACAAAAACACAATGGGAAGAAAATCCCTACAGGAGAAGGAGTTGCTGAGGAAAGTGGTTGTCCTCCCACAAGAAGCTGGTCATATTTTAATTCCACTTCGACATGGTATCGAACAACACAAATACTAAAAAGGTCAAATACAGCTTTGCTGCTACTGTGAATTTATTTACATGCTCCAAGTTGCTTTGGTTAATGAATGTTAAATTCTTAAGTAAAATTTCTGTGTTCTCCTTTACAGATAATGTTAATGATAAGAGCTGTGTGGGAGGAGGAGGGGAAAGAACTGGAGGGCACAGTACCATTGAATTGGATCGAGAATAGGACAATCAGATGGCCAAGACAGAAACACCTCCGGCAACACAGGTCACGTGACATGTCGTTGCACAGCCCAGAGGAAGTGAAAGCAAGACAGACGATTTGCATGCTGTTGACAGAGATTACGCTGGAGATATGAGCCTGACTGTGGCGAAAAAAAACAACACTTTTAATGCGCAAATTTATCGGAACACATTTGCCCCCACATTTACCGTTATAACTCGTTTCGCGGCTGCCGGCTGCATCCGCCTCCCTCAATACTGAACCAATTTTAAAACGAGTTGTACCTATGAATCATACACACACATACACATGGGGAAATAGGGCCCAGGTTGAAAAATACCGAAGTTATCCTTTAACAAAACTCCATACAACACAGTGAAATGCAGTAATGGTCACTTTAATGAGCACAAAAAGAAACTTGTTGAACAGGGTCTTTTGCTTGTTTCAGACTGTGAAATTCGGCCCTTGTCTGGCTTGGTGGAGGATGGTGGCAGGCCAGGGGGAATGGAAATCTCCCCAGTTAGTGAGTAATTTTATGTCATAGTTCTAATGTCATTGATTTGTGGATTATTAACATTAGTTTTTATATACATGTCCGAAATTTTAAAAAAAATCAATCATTGATTCATTCATAATGTCACTGTTATTTAAGGAATCTATCATCATTAATCTTTGAACATTATTTGTGTTATCCAGTCCCGCAATGCTCAACTCCAAAGACAGTCAGAGATCCTAGGGACATTGACAGGTCAGGGCACAGTGTTAGTTTAGGATAAATAAGAGCATCATGTGATCAAATTATTACAACAAAATTGAATGTATTGGATCTAGGGGCAGTGTCAGGTCCTCACACAGAGGCTGGTCCCAACATGGTGATGCCTTCAGGTACAGGGGAAGGTCCAGGCACAGTGACTCCAGTTTCTGACACAGTGATGGATCCAAGCACTGGGAAAGGTCTAGTCACAGCGACAAGTCCAGGCACATCAACAGGTCCAGGCACAGCAACAGGTCCAGGCACCTCGACAAGTCCAGGCACAGCGACAGGTCTAGCCACAGTAACAGGTCCAGGCACAGCAACAGGTCCAGCCACAGCGACAGGTCCAGGCACAGCAACAGGTCCAGCCACATCGACAGGTCCAAGCACAGCAACAGGTCCAGGCACATCGACAGGTCTAGCCACAGCGACAGGTCCAGGCACATCGACAGGTCCAAGCACAGCAACAGGTCCAGGCCCATCGACAGGTCTAGCCACAGCGACAGGTCCAGGCACATCGACAGGTCCAAGCACAGCAACAGGTCCAGGCGCATCGACAGGTCCAGGCACAGCGACAGGCACAGTGATCATTCCAGGCATGACAGTGCCGGGCCCAGTGGTGGTTCCAGGAGTGATGAGATGAGGTCCAGGGGTGGGGTCAACCGGAGTAATGGTGAGCCGTCCAAAAAACACAAATACTCTTCAAAACATTTCATAATTTCTTGAGTATTATAAGTGTTAACCTATTTGTTAAAATGATGAATACTGGCCTTATCACAGGAAGCATTTCTGTTGACATCTGGTGCTAATTTATTAAAAACACAGACACTTTAAATTTTTTCTAATATGATAGATTTCTTTTTCAGACGCTGTAGTGTCAAGAACAAAGGACAACTTCCCAATGTCCACAGCAAGTAAGATGAAATTTTCTAGGAATGTAAAATGAAATGGTACTGAACTGAACAAAATGCATCAGAGCAACAGATTTTTGTTTGTCATATCAGAATTTCAGAAAAAGGTGCTCACCAATTTAACTGATATCCACTTGGAGATTAAAAGCCTTCACAGGAGAGAGCCTGCCCTTTAAGCCACCGACATTGAAAGGTTGGAGACCATGGAGGACTTTCACAAAGCAGAGCAACGTTTGGATGACAAACAAGCTTTTGACACCTTGGTAGGATTTCCATCAGTGTTTGCAGAGTGTTTGCCCTTTTAAAACTCCTCTCTCTCCTCCTCTCCTCTCTTCTCTCTCTTCTCCTCTCTCATCTCCTCCTTCTCTCCTCCCTCTCTCCTCTCATCTCTCCTCTCCTCCTTCTCTCCTCTCCTCCCCCTTTCCTCCCTCTCTCCTCTCTCTCTTCTCTCTCATCTCCCCTCCTCTCTCATCTCCTCCTTCTCTCCTCCCTCTCTCCTCTCATCTCTCCTCTCCTCCTTCTCTCCTCTCCTCCCCCCTTTCCTCCCTCTCTCCTCTCTCTCTTCTCTCTCATCTCCCCTCCTCTCTCATCTCCTCTCCTCTCTCTTGTCTCCTGTCTCTTCTCCTCTCTCCTCTCCTCTCATCTATCATAATTTCATCATAATGTACACTTCCCGGCAGCAGCCCCCTGTGGCACTATTGAAATTTCTGCAAGGTAATTTTCAAGTTTTCTTTTGTTCCCAATAGGTGCAGCATTTGGCTGGAGTTGGAGGAAAAGACCTCAAAGACTGTGTCCACAAAGTGTTTGATCTGTAGGCTGTGTGCTAGCAATATTTTTGCACTGTTTCATCTCTGAAGACAGCTGTTCAAAGGGGACTTACAGTAAATTTGCAAAAAATATTTCTTTTTTCTTCAGGCTCTTTACCAATACTCTAATGAGCCATTTCAATATGCAGGTGAGGGGAAAGAAGGATAAAATGCCTCTTGAAAACATCAAAATATATCAAGCCATACAAGGTAAGTGAATTTGTCTGTAAACTGGATGGAGCAATTTTTTCTTCTCCAATAGTAATTGATGCATTTAAACTATTGAACAAGAAGAAATTTAGCACTGGACTTGTAGTATGGAGTTTTTGGAAGTTAGTGAAAATATTTGTGACACTGTAAGACAATAGAACATTTCACAGGGGGTGACTGTAGTTCAAGAGGTAGCGTGGGTTGTCTTCTTATTGTAAGGTTGGTGGTTCAATCCCGCAGCTTTTCCAGTCTACATGTCAAAGTATCCCTGAGGAAAATACTGACCCTCTAATTGCCCCCAATTGCTCTATTGGTATCAGAATGTGTAGCTGTAAATCGCTTTGGATAAAGGGTTAGGATTTTAATCTGTGCCAACTACAAACTGACTTCACGTTGTAAAGGCCCCAGACTAAGGCAGCGACTAAACGTGTCATTCTGAGGTAACGAGAACATAACCATCAGATTATAATCTGACACAGAGGAGCTTTTACGTTTAGATCATGTTGTTTCAAACAGACTTCACAGGAAGTCAACTGTTCTGTGTTCCTGGTTAAATCAGCTTCAACACACTGCTTTTCTATCTCTGTGTTTTCTTCTCTGGTTGTGTGTTTTCTTCTTCTGTGGTCTCTCGTGTTTGCGGAGCTGCTCCCTGCTGAATGCTCTTTCTTTCTCATGTTAATATTTGTATTGAAGCTGCTCAGTGTCGGCGGCAGCAGCTGCCTGCTGCTTTATCGCAGCTCCTCACACCTCCTTCTGATGAATCTCTTGTGTTTGTCAGTGGCCCCATAATTAGGTTAAAGAACTGTGGACCTATGGGGGCCCTTGAGGGCCCCTGAGCCCGACCCTGCTGCTGCTGTCAGGAGAAAGATCAAGACCCAGAAAATAATTTCACAGCTTCAAACTGACAAGGATTCTCTGAGCGCTCAGTCTAGGCTTCTTCCTTCACTTTTTTATTTTCTACCATCAGTCTGATCATTTTATTTTGTTTACCTTCCCTCACTGATTCTCTCTTTCCTTTATCATCTTAAGTCTTCAGTTGGTTGTTTCTTTGTTATTTAAAGGATCAGAACTTCTGTTTAGTTCTAGTTAGTTTAGTAGTTTGAGTTCCCCAAGGATCAGTCCCGGGACCACTGCTTTTCAATTTGTACCTTTTTACTGTATTGTATTTTATTTAAACATTGGTCCATCGCATATGTACATATATATGTATGTATAGATATATATACATATATATATATATACATACATATATATATATATATATACAATATATAGACACACATGATTGTAGTCCTCTAAATTTAAATGTCATGATCAACGTTACCCTCTGACGGCTCAGTCCCAAACTTCAGAGGAAAATCTATTGATTTAATCAGTGAAACCAGCATGAGCTCCTGAGGATGAAGTCAGGATTGACTGTGGTGAACTCTGACCTGGAAATTTGTACTGTCAACCAAATAAATCTGTTAAGTTAAGTCAAAATAGTGGAAGCTTTCATAACCTATGAACTGTTATATCACATTTTGTGACCCCACCCTGCCAGAACGGTTCCACGTGAGAGATAAAGAACAAACTCGGCCCACTGATTAACTGTGTGAAATTATATTCTGGTGTGTTCATTGGCTCGTTAGCTAACAGTCAGGAGTGTAACCTGCTGCACGTTACGGGCAGTTTACAGAAACTTATTTTACAAGAAAACTATAATGTGATCAGCTAACTGACAGCGAGCTAACAACTAGCATGTACATTGCATTTATCTTCAGAACATAAAAACAGCTCTGAAACTTTATTATTCACCTTTTCTTTTACTGAAGGCGTCTGTGATGTGTGACGTATGGTTCACCTCGCCTTATAAATGACTCCATGTACTTACACCAGAAACACCAGACCAGCAGACAGCAGTACATCATATTATTTATTATTTACAGTCAGCTGATTAATTTTTATTAGTGCAGGTTTAATCAGGAGGAGGAGGAGGAGGGGTATAAAGAGAGGATAATGAACACAACAGTGACTCTGAATTACCTCAATGAGAATCATTAGTAACATGCTCATTCAGGGCCAGTTGTGAGTGTCTCTGAGTGTCACATGGAGTCAGTTCATGTTTGAGTCTTGTCGGTCAGACAGCTCTGATGAGAAGATGACGGCAACATCTCAGTCAGTGGAAATCACCCAGATGATCCAAAACGTTTTCACAGTTTTCACCAACAGTTAAATAAAATGAAAAACAGCTGTTACACGGTGGATGTTTTAAATGCCCAGGTATCTTAAACGCTCACATATTTTAAATGCCCAAATATTTTAACCGCTCAGATATTTTAAATGCTCAGTTTTTGGGGAGCGGCTTCCTCGACAGGCAAATGTATTTATGTTTTTCACTTTAGAGGTTCGACATGGTGACTGAATAATTCTGGTGTGTTTGTCTTTCAGTCAACTGATTTATTATCCCCTCGGTCCCTACAGAGGAAACGACAAGTATAAAGTTAGTTTTAAATTCGAACATGAAACTGAATCTGAATCATTAGAGATTCTAGTTTGTTTGTTTTTCAATTTAAGAAATGACAATATTAAAACAATTATATACATTAATAAATAAATAAATATACAATAGAAACAAACAAATGAATGACGAACAAAAAATGAACGACGGAAACAAAAGAATGACAAACAAAAAATGAACAACCGAAACAAATGAATGAACGATAGAAACAAAAGGTCGATAGAAACAAATGGACGACAGAAGCAAATGGACAGAAATAAATGAATGAACGATAGAAACAAATGAACCTCAGAAACAAACAACTGAATGTCAGAAACAAACAGACGATAGAAACAACTGAACGTCAGAAACAAAGAAACCGACAATAGAAACAAATGGAGCAGTCAGAGTTTGTACCAATGTTAAAGGTGTGTTGATGATGTCATTTCAGGCATTGAGTCACATGACAAATGTTAAAGCTGCTTCCTGCCGGTATTTTAATTTGACCAGATCATGTTAACTCTCAGTCGTGTGTTGTGGTCACCTGTAACGACGCCAGCCACAACAGAACATGAAGGTGTCGTTGTTAAAGATTTACTTCTGTTTTTTATGTACAACGACGAGTGACCTCATTTGTCTAAATGTTGCCAATTAACACTCCTAAAACTGAAACTCTCTCTGAGTCTGCTGATTGTTAACAAGATGATTTTAGAGTTTACATCACAGCTGAACTCACAGCATCACAGATGTGAGAGCTGAACCGTCATTAATCAGCTGTGATCGTCATGGTAACGAACAATGATGCTCAGAGCCAGTCTGAGACAGGAATTAAAAAAAAAAAATCAGCAGATTAAAAATCATTTAAAGTCATCAACATGATGATGATGACGATGATGATGATGATGAAGCCGGTCATGCTGTTGTTGTCATGGTGACTGGGCCTCCTGGCAGACTGCAGCCTGTCAGCATGGTGAATTGCTTTTATTGGAAAGAGTGACCTTTGACCCCAAGAGGTCGTTCACACAGCAGATGGTGTCACACACACACACACACACAGAAAAACACACACACACACAGAAAAACACACACAGAAACACACACACACACACACACAAAAACACATACACACACAGAAACACACGCACACACACAGAAACGCATGCACAAAGAAACATACACACACAGAAACACACACACACAGAAATGCATGCACACAGAAACATACACACAAGAAACACACACACAGAAACACACACACACAAACACACGCACACACACACACACAGAGTTTCTGCCTGGAGACACATCCAGGCCTCTGATTTTGGAGTTTTTCCTGATCGGCTGTGAGGGTCCAAAGGAAAGAGGGATGTCGTATGCTGTAAAGCCCTGTGAGGCAAATTGTGATTTGTGATATTGGGCTTTATAAATAAAATTGATTGATTGATTGATTGATTGATTACAGTTTTTCTCAATTGCTTACACACTATTACCAGACTTATGAACTAAATATCCTAATGCATAGTGCCATCTCCCAAAAGACACACCCATTTCTATAAACTGTTAACTGTATTGAGCTGTTTACACATGATTCAAATTAGTTTAACTTGTAGTGCAAA
The DNA here is from genome assembly GCA_035609425.1 of Epinephelus awoara. NCBI lineage: Eukaryota > Metazoa > Chordata > Actinopteri > Perciformes > Serranidae > Epinephelus > Epinephelus awoara. Next base: position 40,379,660 of record CM069305.1, on the reverse strand, counting down.
ACTGTACACACAAATCCCTTTAATTATCATTGCCTGCACCTTGTGTTCATTCAGAAAGCACAAGCATTCGATACTGTTCACTCAGTCAGCAAAGGCTGAACCCAATTAGCACACAATTAGCTGATTGAAAACAATAGGAGACAAAATTGTTCACACACCAATCAGAACGTCCAGTACACAGATAAAAGGGCCCTGGGTCAGTTCATTTTTTAGAACAATGGATCCAGGACGGCAAGAAAGAGGAAGAGGTCAAAGAAGAGGAGGAGGAAGAGGAGGAAGAGGAAGAGGAAGAGGGAGGCCGAGGAGACAAGTAGTGAGTGATGAAATTCGTGCCACTCTTGTTGACCATGTCCTTGTGCATGGCCTGACAATGAGGGAGGCTGGGCAGCCAAACCTTAGCCGCTTCACTGTTGCCTCCATCATACAGACCTTCAGGCAGGAAAATCAGGCAGGTATTTTGTGTACATACTGCTCTCTACTGTACTCTACTTTAGATTGCTGTACCCTGAGCTCTTACAGTACTGTACAGCATGTATATATTTATTGTCGCTGTTTGCTCTATCATTCTGTATGCATCTCAGTTACAGTATGTAATGTGGAATTACTGTAGGTTCCCATTTTGTTACAGTAAAAGGATGGTTTACAGTTACAGTATCCCATCCCACTTCTGTTTTTGCAGAACTGAGAGACGACCACCTGGTAGAGGCAGGAGAAGGTTGGTGTCCGACGAGCAAGAGAGGGAAATGGTCAGCATGGTCATTGCCAACAATGCAATTCGCCTTCGAGAGATTCAAAAGCGGGTCGTTGAGGATCAACAAGTCTTTCAAAGAAACTGATGCCATTAGTATCTCAACAATCGACCGTATTCTGGAAAGAAACCGCCTGCGAATGAAACAGGCATATCGTGTCACTTTTGAAAGAAACACTGACAGAGTGAAGGACCAGCAACAGGAGTATGTGCAGGTATGGGTTTCCATACTGTATGAAGTATTTCAGTATGTTGTTTTTTATTTCAGTATGTTACAATATCTCTCTCTCTGTTCCTCACGAGATGATCTTTGTTGATGAAGCAGGATTCGACCTGACTAAGAGAAGAAGAAGGGGGAGGAACATAATTGGCCAACGGGCCATCATGCATGTCCCTGGCCAGCGAGGAGGGAATAACACTATGTGTGCCGCCATCAGCCACCGAGGGGCCCTCCACCGCCATGCCATCATTGGACCATATAACACAATGCTTCTCCTTACTTTCCTTGATAGTCTGCGAGACCATATATTTCAGTTAGAACAGAGGGAGCCAGCACAGCTACAGCAGCCGTGCTACATTGTCATTTGGGACAACGTAAGTTTCCATCAGGCTGCTTTAGTTCGTGACTGGTTCACCAATAACCCCAGGTTCAGCAATATCTTCCTAACAGCATATTCCCCCTTCCTCAACCCCATAGATGAGTTTTTTTTCGGCATGGTGGCGGAAGATGTATGACAGAGGCCCCTGCGTTCATGCTCACCTTCTCTAGGCCATGGAGGAGGCAAGTTTTTCCCCTGCTGCCTGGCAAGGGCCAATATAGCATGTGATGTGGATGAGGTTCTCTGGCCTGACCCAGACCAGAGACGCGATGCTGTACAAGAGTGAAATATTTTCTGTATTTGCCATTTTATTTTGCCATTTTCTGTATTTATATTTTTGTGTAAATATGTTTTTCTTCTTTTTTTCCTCCCTTATGAATAAAAAAAGTAAAAACATTTGTCTATTGTGTTTATCATTTAAAGAGGGAGAACCAGAAGCAACATTATTTATTTTAGGTTTTTGTGGCAGTGTTCTGAATTGATCTCCGCAGTGTCTAACACTATGTTGTAGTGTGTGTGTGTTTTTCTCAACTATTGTGTGATGTGTGAAGGCAAAGTTTGGTTTTGACCTGGAAGTCTGACGTTTGGGGAGTTGATTGTGCAGTTTTGGATTTGTGTTTGAGGAATGGAGCTTAGTTTCGAGAAATATGTCTAAGCAATCAAGAAAAACTGTAACTGATTGGCTCACACAAACCTCAGTGGGCGGAGTCAGAGATCTAAAATCTGCAGCCTGAAAAGAGACGAAAGAAAAGTTTTTAACCCAGCTGGAAACTGTTCAGATAAAAACATGTTAACACGTTCATATGTTAGTATGTTAACATTTTTCATGTATTAGTGTGTTAAAACGTTCATGTGTTAGTCTGTTAACATGTTCATGTGTTAGTGTATTAACACGTTCATGTGTTAGTATGTTAACATGTTCGTGTGTTTGTATGTTAACACGTTAATGTGTTAGTGTGTTAACATGTTCATGTGTTAGTATGTTAACACGGTCATATGTTAGTATTGGTTGATTGGTTGATTGATTATGTTAACACTTTCATGTGTTAGTGTGTTGTGAGGGTCCAAAGGACAGAGGGTGTTGTATGCTGTAAAGTGTTTGTGATTGTAATTTGCGATATTGGGCTTTATAAATAAAAATGATTGGTTGATTGATTGTGTTAACACGTTCACGTGTTTGTATGTTAACACGTTCATGTGTTTGTGTGTTAACACGTTCATGTGTTAGTGTGTTAACACATTTATGTGTTAGTATGTTAACACATTCATGTGTTAGTGTGTTATGTGTTAGTATGTTATAATGTTCATGTGTTAGTATGTTAACACGGTCATGTGTTAGTGTGCTACCACGTTCATGTGTTAGTATGTTAACACGTTCATGTGTTAGTGTGTTAACACGTTCATGTGTTAAGCCTGATTTATGGTCGTGCGTTGAATCGACGACGACGCTACGTCGTAAGGTACGGGGCTACGCAGAAGGCTCGCCGTAGCCCCCGGCGTAGCCTGACGTGCACCTCCCCAAAAATGTAACAACGCGTCGAGGTGATGCAGACCCAGCGCAGACCGGCACGGCTGTGATTGGTTTGCTTAGTAGCAACGCATTTCCGGTTCCGTATTTCCACCGCCATCCCCGCCATCTTTAAACATCTTCTATTGCCATGTAGATGTTGTTAAGGCTCATTATATATATGCCATTATGCACAACGTTCAATATGGATACGGCCGGAGCCGTCTGTCCGTGCTCCGCGTTCATTTCTCTGTGACCGAAAAAGCCGGAAGCTTAACAAAGAATCAACTAGAGACGGCGATAACCACTCAGGAAAGGAACGAAGCCTCCTACTGCTCTGGCAGTGAATTGCAACGCGACGAAACGGCGTGACGGAGAAGTTCGAAGGGTTCACGACGGCGTCACGGTAACCACGTAGCGACGTCATCGATTCAGTGCACGACCATAATTCAGCCGTTAGTGTGCTTCCACGTTCATGTGTTAGTATGTTAACACGTTCATGTGTTAGTGTGTTGAAACGTTCATGTGTTAGTATGTTAACACATTCATGTGTTAGTATTTTAACACATTCATGTGTTAGTATGTTAACACGTCCATGTGTTAGTATGTTAACACGTTCATGTATTAGTGTGTTAAAACGTTCATGTGTTTGTGTGTTAAAACGTTCATGTGTTTGTATGTTAACACATTCATGTGTTAGTATAACACATTCATGTGTTAGTGTGCTACCACGTTCATGTGTTAGTATGTTAACACGTTCATGTGTTTGTGTGTTAACACGTTCATGTGTTAGTGTGTTAACACGTTCATGTGTTAGTGTGTTATAACGTTCATGTGTTAGTATGTTAACACATTCATGTGTTAGTATGTTAACACGTCCATGTGTTAGTATGTTAACACGTTCATGTATTAGTGTGTTAAAACGTTCATGTGTTTGTGTGTTAAAAAATTCATGTGTTTGTATGTTAACACGTTCATGTGTTAGTATGTTAACACATTCATGTGTTAGTGTGTTAAAACATTCATGCGTTTGTATGTTAAAGCAACCCTTAAGAACTTTCAGTTTTGGTTGATTTTGGCGGCGCCAGTGGTCCAAAGCGGTAGTGTTTTGCCTGAAGGAAGACCACATTTCCCATGAGGACCAGCGCATAGTGTCGTAAAATCCTGATCTCCCGGTCGCCTGTAGTTGGATTGAGCTACATTGCTGTTTCCAGTGGCTGTGTGAAGGATGAATAGCGATGAGGTAATGAATGTAATTGTGGCTAAACAATATCATATGACGACGCTGAAAATAAGAAACGTTTAACTTTGGTTTAGTGCCGTATTCCCCCACCGCCCCCCCTCACCCGACTTGTCAGCGGCGGCTGACGAGTTGAGCCTTGAAAGAGATAAATAAAACGTTATGTTGGATCATTTCACAGTAAACACACGTACAGATACCGGCAGGAAGGTGCCGCATTGCCTGAATATCAACCCTGCACAATGCGCACGAATATACAGTTCAGTCTCTCAGGGAAAGTACTACTGTTCATTCTAAACAGTTTCTTCACATTGTATTGTTTCCTATACTGTTATCATTCTATTATTAGGATTCTATATGGAGAATTATACATACATTTATTACTAAAATTACTCTATGCAAGTCTGTTATTGTCACTGTCATTTTTGAATTACTAAAAGCCAAGACGAATTCCTGTATGTCCTCGGCAATAAAGTTCAATATGATTCTGATGCTTATTGAACATCAAAAATTTTTATATTTGTTACATAACATTTCTGTCTGTTGTTTTATCAGGAATTTGCTGTCCCGGACACTACCTCCACCAGTTTGAGCCCCCACACACTAGTGCTGGCAGAGGCAGGGGCAGAGGGGCGAGGGGAGTAGGTGCAGGCAGAGGGAGAGGGAGAGGGAGGGGAAGAAGTAGGACACCAGAGGACTTGAACCCCGAGACCCAGACAGACCCAGACAAACTTTTATTTCTACACCCTCTTTCACAGTTGTCAAAATTCAAGTACTTTGTCACATTCAACACATTCAAATTGTTATTTTGCCACTTGTCCCTTCACAGTAAAGGAAGTAACAAGTAAAACATACAACCTAGAGAAAAAAGAAAAACATTTCCAGGCACATGCACAGTGTTACGCAAGAAATATCATGAAAAAAAAAGAGTGGCATAAATGCAATGTGCATTTTTGCAATGACGGGGTATGTGTATGATTTGAATAAATAAATGGCACAACAACACTGTATTACAGTGGTAGTAAATGAACGACAGTGACAGCTGAAAAAAATTACTGTGAATAAAAAAAACAAAACAAAAGGGGAGTGTGATGCATGTACATGGATAAATAGAGCAGGATAAAAAATAAACTATGACAGTTAAAATAAGAAACACTGAATAATCTGTGTGACAATGTTAGAAGTTATCTGGAGTCATCTGGAGAGTCATGCCACTCTTCTTCTTCCACAACACTCAGAGAATGCATGCTGCAGATAGAGTAGATTGTAAGATTCTGCCGCAGCGCCTTCTTCCAGCATTTGGACACCCTCTATCGGTTCTCCCCTGAGTCAAAACAGAAAATAGGACATGTTGAAAAATACTAAACGTTGCCCAAAACAAACAAATGCAGGCCCTGGGAAACACAAAGTACCTAACATGATCCGACTCTTCTGTAAAGCTGGAAACTATAGGCTGTAGCGGTTGGAGGTGTTGCTTGTGGGGAGTAGACGTTACTTGCTTCTTTTGATAGCTGTAGAGAAATAACATGTAAGAAATTTATATGGATAAAGAGTAATGCAAGACAAACAAAAGTATACACACTGGAAATAAAGGCACTATATAAACATCACACTGTAATAAAATGCATCATCTATGTTATACTAGAGAATTATAAGATAAGAATAACAATAATTAGCAATACAACATAAAATATAAAAAGATAATAACATGAAAAAAATAAATATGGAACAACACTGTACACCTTACACAACATAATGTCCAATAGACACATAACAATAACAAAAATATCTTGTTATCAGACTGACTTGAAGATGTCAAGTTTACTGGCTAACTGAGATTGTAACCTTCAAAGTTAGGTGCTTGGAGCTACTGAAGTGAGCTACACACAGACCCTTCAGGACTGACTAAATAAACATTACATTTGTAATTAAAATTAGAAATTAAAATTAAAATTACAAATGACCTTTGCTTCAGGCAAAGGACTTGTCTCTGTACTTGTTTTATTAGATCTTAGTGCAGCATTTGACACTGTTGACCATGAAATTCTGTTACAGAGACTGGAACACTTAATTGGCCTAAAAGGTTCTGCACTAAGCTGGTTTAAATCTTATTTATCAATTTGTTCACGTTCATAATGAATCATCCTTACGTACTAAAGTTTGTTTTGGAGTTCCGCAAGGTTCTGTGCTTGGACCAATCCTATTTATTCTATATATGCTTCCTTTAGGTAACATCATTAGAAATCACTCTATAAATTTCCATTGTTATGCGGATGATACACAGTTGTATTTATCGATGAAGCCAGAAGAAAGGGATCAATTAACTAAACTTCATAATTGTCTTAAAGACATAAAAACCTGGATGAGCACCAATTTCCTGATGTTAAATTCAAACAAAACTGAAGTAATTGTTCTTGGCCCCAAACAACTCAGAGACTCTTTATCTGATGACATAGTTTCTCTCGATGGCATTGCTCTGGCCTCTACCACTACCGTAAGAAACCTCGGAGTAACATTTGATCAAGATCTGTCTTTCAATTCTCATTTAAAACAAACCTCACGGACTGCATTTTTTCATCTGCGTAATATTGCGAAAATTAGGCCTATCTTGACCCAAAGAGATGCAGAAAAATTGGTCCACGCTTCTGTTACCTCGAGGCTGGATTACTGTAACTCTCTACTATCAGGTAGCTCTAGTAAATCATTAAAAACTCTTCAGCTAATTCAGAATGCAGCAGCACGTGTACTAACAGGAACTAAGAAACGAGATCATATTTCTCCTGTTTTAGCTTCTCTGCACTGGCTCCCTGTAAAATCCAGAATTGAATTTAAAATCCTACTGTTAACTTATAAAGCTCTAAATGGTCAAGCTCCGTCATATCTTAGAGAGCTCATAGTGCCATATTATCCCACCAGAACTCTGCGCTCTGAGAACGCAGGGTTACTCGTGGTCCCTAAAGTCTCCAAAAGTAGATCAGGAGCCAGAGCCTTCAGCTATCAGGCTCCTCTCCTGTGGAATCATCTTCCTGCTACGGTCCGGGAGGCAGACACCGTCTCCACATTTAAGACTAGACTTAAGACCTTCCTCTTTGATAAAGCTTATAGTTAGGGCTGGCTCAGGCTTGCCTTGTACCAGCCCCTAGTTAGGCTGACTTAGGCCTAGTCTGCCGGAGGACCACCTATACTACACCGGGCACCTTCTCTCTCTCTCTCTCTCTCTCCCTCTCTCTCTCGTATCCTATTACTGTATCTTTTTTTACTCGGCCATTCTGGATGTCACTAACTCGGCTTCTTCTCCGGAGCCTTTGTGCTCCACTATCTCTCAGGTTAACTCGTATTGCAGCGGTGCCTGGATAGCGTGACGTGTGTGGTTGTGCTGCTGCCGTGGTCCTGCCAGATGCCTCCTGCTGCTGCTGCCATCATTAATCATTAGTCATACTTCTACTGCTATTATAGACATATGATATTATCATACATGTATACTGCCTGATAATAATATATACTTTCAACATGTTGTACCACAGTAGCCAGAACTATAACGACAGTATTATTACTTTCATGAATGTTGTTGTAAGATACTGTCAATACCGAGGATGTCATACAGATTACTGTATTGTGTCATACAGATTACTGTTAATTTGTTATGCTGATCTGTTCTGTACGACATCTACTGCACGTCTGTCCGTCCTGGAAGAGGGATCCCTCCTCAGTTGCTCTTCCTGAGGTTTCTACCATTTTTTTTCCCCGTTAAAGGGTTTTTTTTGGGGAGTTTTTCCTTATCCGCTGTGAGGGTCTAAAGGACAGAGGGATGTCGTATGCTGTAAAGCCCTGTGAGGCAAATTGTATTTGTGATATTGGGCTTTATAAATAAAATTGATTGATTGATTGATTGATTGTAGAATTTTAAACATGCAACAATCCCTGTAGTTTTAGCTACACTCAGCACAAGGTGCTATTGATAAGCAGGACTATGAAAAGTCATAACTCAATGCACATTGCACACGGGTTTTGTTTTACTGATTATTTAGAGCAAGCAACATGGTTTGACTTCTTTTGCAATCACTGTAGTCAACTCAACAAAAACACGACAAGAATCCTGTTATTCTCTGAAACTATTGCATAACAATCATCAGAAACTACTGTCACGTACACACAAACTGACACGATAACACCACAATGATTCAGTATGACTGATCTTTCCACAATAGGAACCTACATATTTTACTCAAACTTTATATTTGCGGTTTGCAGCCATCGCATTGTTTTATCTTTATACAGTACTTTTGAGCTTGTTGCGTGGCTGGTCGCGTCAGTGTGGAACTGCAAACTATCACGCTGGTGGCTATTCATTGCTACCACGCATATTTCCGATAGCTCACATCAGCATTATCATTTTGATTTGAGCATCGAAAGCTACTTACTAGTCCAGCAGGAACAGAGCCAAGGCAGCATCGGTCGGAAATCCCTCCTCGTCTTTGAGCTCAGCGAGTGAAAGCCAGGCCAATGTTGATCCTTGGCTGTCCTTTCATCCGGGTAGCCTCCCTCTTTCTTTTTTTGTCTCCTCAGACAAAACTTTTCATTTCCTTGGTTGTTTTGCAGCTTCTGCCATGATAGCAGTAATTGCGCGCAGACTTTCGCATCGACTTCCGCCTTTGTAACGAATGGGGAAAGGGGGAAGTGACGTATGCCATAAAGCAGTCAACACATTTGTAGTTTTTTGTGTGGCAGGGTTCCTGCCACCCTCCTCGAAGTTGCTTAGTGCCAGTTAAAACAATACAGACCCCCTCAGGCCATGACAGAGGTGTCATTCAACTAGTTGTAAGTCGATGTATCATCACAAAAGTTATGAAAATATTTTATGAAGGTTGAAAAGTTACTTAGTGCTGGTTTTACACGTTCATGTGTAAGAGAAATCACAAAATCACAGCCTGACACAGAGTTCAAGAAACCTCACACACACACACACACACACACACACACACACACACACACCCCTGCACCCTCACCATCTGCCACAGCTGTCGTTCGCTCCAACCGCCTCTCTGACTGACAATGAACCCAAAGGCGCGGCGGAGATAATTACAGCCAACCGCTTGAAAACTTCTCCTGGTTTCAATTCCTCCTTTTCAGGATTCATCAGGACCATCTGCCGGGGCGGGCGGTATGGCATCTACCCCCCCCCTTGGCCTGCTGGGGGTTTTGTGTTGGTGCTGATTAGTGAGGTGGCCTGTGGCCCTCTGAGGTGACGACGCCTCCAGCAGAAGACTCCTCACTGGGTCCTCCTCTCCTTTACTCCTTCATCTCCTTTCTCCTCTCCTCTCTCCTCTGTTTCCTTTATTATTTGTCTTTAAAGGAGCAGAGACAGAGCTCAACAGTTTTCAGATCAGCTGATTTAAATTTTCAGGTGACGTCATGATGAAACTTTCATCAGATCATCCTCATCATCTCAGATGGTTTGATTTTAAGATTTTAAGATGAAACAGGAAGAAAATAAAGAGCTGAATCATCTCATATAAGTCATCTTTAAAATGTATGTAACCTTTATTTAAACCCATGAGTACACTGAGGCAAGCCTCATTTACAGTGTCAACGAGCAAGATAAACAACAACAGAGATAAATAAAATACATGTCAACATACAACAAAAGACCATAAAATAATAATCAAATCAGTGACAAAAAGTGCAAGCAGAGGAGAGAGAGTTAGTAATTAATGATTTAAAATGACCAAGGGGAACAGCTGAGTTTAACCTTAAGGTTTTCTGGGGATCGCTCCAAACATATGGGGCATAAGCAGAAAAGGCAGACCTCCTCAGCTCTGTACGGACTCTTGGAGTTATTAATTGTAACCAATTACTAGAGCTGGTATTACAAGTGTTAGTGGACCAGACAAGCAATAAAGAAATGTAAGAAATGTAATCAGGAGGTCTGCCAATGAGGGCTTTGTAAATGAATATGAGGATGTGGGAATCACGTCTTTGAGCTAAGGAGGACCACCCAACTAAATCATACAGCTCCAGTGATAAAGCTGAGGGCAGAGTGATAATTGGTATCTAAAGGTTTAAGCGCAGAGGCGGGGGCATGAGTTTGAATAAGATTGCCATAATCTAAAACAGACATAAAAACAGCTTCAACTATTCTTTTCCTGCATGACATGGGGAAATTTGATTTATTTCTGTGTAGGAAACCAATTTTCTGTCCAAGTTTTTTGACAAGATTGTTGATATGGAAACTAAATGTAAACTTATTATCGATCCAAATACCAAGGTATTTGTAGACAGAAACGGTAATGGTAAGGCTCCGTCATATCTTAGAGAGCTCATAGTGCCATATTATCCCACCAGAACTCTGCGCTCGGAGAATGCAGGGTTACTTGTGGTCCCTAAAGTCTCCAAAAGTAGATCAGGAGCCAGAGTGTTACGCACCCGTCTAGGGGTCGGGAAGTGTAACATAAAAATGAGCCGACACAAGATAAGAAAAAGGGTGAGTTTATTCACCATCACACAAATAGAAACACAATTTTGTAAATAAGGAGGCTTTTCCTCAGGGTGAGCACAGGACAAAACAACAAATAAAACAAACTATCTTTCCCAAAGTACTAACTAAACCCTATGTGAAAGAAAAGAAACAAAAATACAATCACTAAACCTAACTTCCTAAACTAAACAAAAACAGGAGAAAACAGTTCAACATAAATGGCAGCTCACCCCTACTGCTAAGTGCTATACAAATATTTACAAGTGATGTGCAAGTAACAATGAAAAAATGCTGTCTAGCGCTGCAATGGGTCGGCTGCAGACAAACTGTTCCCCGCTCATAACAGCAGGACACAAACAACAATCTAGCCGTTCAGCTAAGGCTCACCACTCCCCGGTCAGAAAACACAATAGAATCAGTTTACGAAGGCACAGGCAGGTTTGGCGTCGGGACGAGGAGGAACACTGCTGTCAAAACGACCCTCGAATTTTGACAGATTGCCGGTGTTTAAAAAGGCCAAGCCCCCGCGACAGCCAATCAGCAGCAGCCACGACCAGCCAGAACCCACCACTCAGAGAAGGAGACAGAAGCGGCACCTGGCACAGATTCTCAGAAAAATAAGTTACTCTCACATAAAAAAACAATATACATGCAATAAATGTTGCAATATACAGCCGCAGCCGTAACACAGAGCCTTCAGCTATCAGGCTCCTCTTCTGTGGAATCATTTTCCTGTTGCGGTCCGGGAGGCAGACACCATCTCCACATTTAAGACTAGACTTAAGACTTTCCTCTTTGATAAAGCTTATAGTTAGGGCTGGCTCAGGCTTGCCTTGTACCAGCCCCTAGTTAGGCTGACTTAGGCCTAGTCTGCCGGAGGACCACCTATAATACACCGGGCACCTTCTCTCTCTCTCTCTCTCTCTCTCTCTCTCTCTCTCTCTCTCTCGCTCTTGTGTCCTATTACTGCATCTTGCTAACTCGGCCATTCTGCATGTCACTAACTCGGCTTCTTCTCCGGAGCCTTTGTGCTCCACTGTCTCTCAGGTTAACCTGTATTGCAGCAGAGCCTGGATAGCGTGATGTGTGTGGTTGTGCTGCTGCTGTGGTCCTGCCAGATGCCTCCTGCTGCTGCTGCTGTTATCATTAGTCATACTTCTACTGTTATTATACACATATGATTATTGTCACACATGTATACTATGAGATATTACATAATATATACTTTCAACATATTGTACCACAATAGCCAGAACTATAACTATATTATTATTACTTTCATTAATGTTGTTGTAAGCTACTGTCATTACCGTCTGCCCTGCATCTCTCTCTCTCTCTCTCTCTCTCTCTCTGTCTCTCTTTCTTTCTCATTGTGTCATATGGATTACTGTTAATGTTACTGTTACTGTTGATCTTTTCTGTACATCTTTTGCATGTCTGTCCATCCTGGAAGAGGGATCCCTCCTCAGTTGCTCTTCCAGAGCTTTCTACCATTTTTTCCCCCGTTAAAGCCTCTGGAAACCCAAATCCACAATAGCCTTCTAGCTATGTAATTAAGGGTCTTATGTACATAATATTAAACATGTAAAAACAATTAGAAATCAGTTTCCATCCAAATTCGAAATATCTGTCTTTTAAGTTTTTGTACATTCTTGAAATCTCCTCCAAGAACCGTCACCTTATCGTGGTGGAGGAGTTTGAGTGTCCTAATGATCCTGGGAGCTATGCTGTCCGGGGCGTTTTGCCCCTGGTAGGGTTTCCCAAGGCAGATTGGTTCTGGGCGAAGGGTCAGACAAAGAACGGTTCAAAACACCCTTCATGATGGACAACAGCAAGAATCTGTGTACCCGGCCCGGAGGGTTACCGGGGCCCCGCCCTGGAGCCAGGCCCGGGGTCGGGGCCCGTGGGCGAGCGCCTGGTGGCCGGGCTTTCGGCCATGGGGTCCGGCCAGGCCCAGCCCGAACCAGCTACATGGGCTCGTCCCCCTGCAGGCCCACCACCCGCAGAGGGATCCAGAAGGGTTCGGTGCAGTGTGGATTGGGCAGCAGACCAAGGCGGGGGCCTTGGTGGTCCGATCCTCGGCTACAGAAGTTGGCTCTTGGGACATGGAATGTCACCTCTCTGACGGGGAAGGAGCTGGAGCTGGTGGGAGAGGTTGAGCGCTACCGGCTAGATATAGTCGGCCTCACCTCGACACATAGTTCCGGCTCTGGAACCCAAGTCCTTGAGAGGGGGCGGACCTTCTCCTTCGCTGGAGTTGCTCCGGGTGAGAGGCGGAGGGCCGGGGTGGTGATAGCCCCCAGACTCTCTGCCTGTACGTTGGGGTTTACCCCGGTAGACGAAAGGGTTGCTTCCCTGTGCCTTCGGGTCGGGGAACGGGTCCTGACTGTTGTCTGCGCTTATGCGCTGAACAACAGCTCAGAGTACCCGTCCTTTTTGGAGTCCCTGGGATGGGTGCTGGACAGTGCCCCAACCGGGGACTCCATTGTTCTGCTGGGGGACTTCAACGCTCACGTGGGCAATGACAGCGGGACCTGGAGGGGCGTGATTGGGAGGAACGACCTCCCCGATCTGAACCCGAGTGGTGTTCAGTTATTGGACTTCTGTGCGGGTCGCAGTTTGACCATAACTCGCACCATGTTCAAACACAAGGATGTCCATCGGTGCACATGGCACCAGGACAGCCTAGGTCGCAGGTCAATGATTGACTTTGTAGTCGTATCATTTGACCTGCGACCATGTGTTCTGGACACTCGGGTGAAGAGAGGAGCAGAGCTGTCAACTGATCACCACCTGGTGGTGAGTTGGATCAGATGGTGGGGGAAGACGCCGTGCAGACCCGGCAGGCCCAAACGAACAGTGAGGGTCTGCTGGGAACGCCTGGCGGAAGAACCTGTCCAGATGATCTTCAATTCCCACCTCCGGGAGAGCTTCAACCACGTCCCGAGGGCAGAGGGGGACATGGAGTCCGAATGGGCCTTGTTCCGCTCTGCCATTGTCGAGGCGGCAGCTGCAAGCCACCAAGCTGTGGTGCCAGTCGTGGCGGTAATCAGCCATCAGGCTGAAGAAGGAAGCCTACAGGGCATGGTTGGCCTGTGGGTCTCTGGAAGCAGCTGGCGGGTACCGGCGGGTCAAGCGGAGCGCAGCGGCGGCAGTCACAGAGGCAAAAACTCGGGCGTGGGAGGAGTTTGGGGAGGCCATGGAGGAAGACTATCGATCGGCTCCAAAAAGGTTCTAGCAAACCGTCCGGCGCCTCGGGGGGGGAGGCGGCAACTAGCTCACACTGTTTACAGTGGGGGCAGGGAGCTGCTGACGTCAACTGAGGACAATGTCGGGTGGTGGAAGGAATACTTTGAGGAACTCCTCAATCCCACCAGCACGTATTCCAGTGAGGAAGCAGAGACGGGGGTATCGGGGGGGGTCGTCCAATTTCTGGGGCAGAAGTTGCCGAGGTAGTGAAACAACTCCGAGGCAGCGGAGCCCCGGGGGTGGATGAGATCCGTCCTGGATATCTCAAGGCTCTGGATGTTTTTGGGGATGTCCTGGTTGACACGCCTCTGCAACCTGGCGTGGACATCGGGGGCAGTGCCTCTGGAGTGGCAGACCGGGGTGGTGGTCCCCATTTTCAAGAAGGGGGACCAGAAGGTGTGTTCCAACTACAGGGGGATCACACTCCTCAGCCTACCTGGTAAGGTCTACTCCAGGGTGCTGGAGAAGAGGGTCCGGTCGATAGTTGAACCTCGGATTGAGGAGGAGCAATGTGGTTTTCGTCCCGGACGCGGAACCGTGGACCAACTCTTTACCCTCGCCAGGGTGCTGGAGGGGGCATGGGAGTTTGCCCAACCGGTCCACATGTGTTTTGTGGATTTGGAGAAGGCTTACGACCGTGTCCCCAGGGGCATCCTGTGGGGGGTGCTCCGGGAGTATGGGGTTGGTGGCCCCTTGCTAAGGGCCATCCAGTCCCTGTACCGAAGGAGCACGAGTCTAGTTCGTGTGGCCGGCAATAAGTCGGATCTGTTCCCAGTGAGGGTTGGACTCCGCCAGGGCTGCCCTTTGTCACCGGTTCTGTTCATAACTTTTATGGACAGAATTTCTAGGCGCAGCCGAGTGGTGGAGGGTGTCAGGTTCGGTGACGGGAGGGTCTCGTCCCTGCTTTTTGCGGATGACATGGTCCTCCTAGCTCCATCGAACAGTGACCTCCAGCTCTTGCTGGGACGGTTCGCAGCCGAGTGTGAAGCGGCTGGGATGAGAATCAGCACCTCCAAGTCTGAGGCCATGGTCCTCAGCCGGAAAAGGGTGGATTGCCCTCTCCGGGTCGGGGGGGAGGTCCTTCCTCAGGTGGAGGAGTTTAAGTATCTCGGGGTCTTGTTCACGAGTGAGGGTAGGATGGAGCAGGAGGTCAATCTACGTTCCAATCCTCACCTATGGTCACAAGCTCTGGGTAGTGACCGAAAGAATGAGATCGCGAGTGCAAGCGGCCGAAATGAGTTTCCTCCACAGGGTGGCTGGGCTCAGCCTTAGAGATAGGGTGAGGAGCTCGGACATCCGGGAGGGACTCGGAGTAGAGTCGCTGATCCTCCACATCGA
Organism: Epinephelus awoara; assembly: GCA_035609425.1. Taxonomy (NCBI): domain Eukaryota; kingdom Metazoa; phylum Chordata; class Actinopteri; order Perciformes; family Serranidae; genus Epinephelus; species Epinephelus awoara. The sequence goes on along the minus strand of CM069305.1, from coordinate 40,364,504 downwards.
GAGGAGCCAGTTGAGGTGGTTCGGGCATCTAGTAAGGATGCCACCTGGACGCCTCCCTTGGGAGGTGTTTCGGGCATGTCCAACCGGGAGGAGACCTCGGGGCCGCCCCAGGACACGCTGGAGGGATTACATCACCCGGCTGGCCTGGGAACGCCTCGGGGTTCCCGCGGAAGAGCTGACAGAAGTGGCTGGGGAGAGGACTGTCTGGGCTTCTTTGCTGAGGCTGCTGCCCCCGCGACCCGGACCCGGATAAGCGGACGACAACGACGACATTCTTGAAATTGGTTATCTCTGAGATTTATTACGCACTAAATTCCAAACCAATATAAATCATCCATCAGTTGTCTCATCTCGCCCCCCAGTGGCAGCGCAACAAAACCTTTCTGCTCCAGCTAAATCTGCCTCTTTGAGTCTGAGCCAACAAACAGTTTTCTAGTCTGATGTTTAGAAAATACAGATCGTAAAGTGGCTGAACAGCTTGGCTGCGACCCAGCGGAGGCTCTGCCTCCGGCGGGCTCCCAGCAGCACTCGAATCAGGTTGACCGGCTCCCTAACCCGGACAATCCGAGCCTTTGCAGCTCGTGGAGCTGCAGGAAGAGGCAGCTTGTGAGCGGCCGGGCTTGCCCCCCAGGCCTGGTGCCGGTGTCGGCTCGCGAGGAGGGGACGTAATGTGCACCCATCCTCACCCCTAACCCCAATCCCAAGCAGTTAGCTTTGCTATGCATAAACAGGTGATGCTGCGGGAAACAACACAATTAGCCGGAAGGGAACATTATTTTAGGCGGGCAAATACTTCTACACAACGCCAGAGAGACGGCTGGCCGGCACCGGTCTCTCCCACTTTGAGGGTCGGTGTGTGTGTCAGAGTAAAGACATATTTAATATATAAGACTGGATGTGTTTGAATGAAAAAGGCAAATATCAGAAAAACGGAGCAGATTTATGTTTTCAATGAAAACGTATCTCAATGAAGAAAGGCAAAGCGCTAGCCTCCCGCTGTCATTCATCTCAGCTAACATTGCATGTAAAAGTTATGCTAACTATTCTACAAAGTAACATTAATATGAATCACAAAACATTTTGAAACTTACCATTTAGTGTGCACCTGAAAGGAATCATTGTCAGCTGGCAGGGCTTCTGCTTCGTCCTCTGAATCATTAGAGGGCTCAAACATGTACAGCTGGATTAAATTTGTGGCAGCCATTGCTGAGCCAGGGAGATGTCAATCAAAACACGGGAGCTGTCAATCAGAGCGTTATCTGCCACGCCCATTCTGTCCTGGCAAGTGGTCTAAACAGCAAAATGAGCTATTTTTAAACCAGGTTTTCTAATAGTTATGAATGGTTATTTTCACTCAGACTTTTGTGGATGATTAATGAGCAACTCGACTTTGATATAATATCTGCATTTTTACTATTTCAAGCTGTGTTTCCAAAGGCTTTAAGGGTTTTTTGGTGGGGGGTTTCCTGATCAGCTGCAAGGGTCCTAAGGACAGAGGGATGTCGTATGTTGTAAAGTTTTCGTGCTGTAGGCTTACTTCCGCCGTCCATCATGGCGCTCGTCATTGACGTGCACAGAGCGTGATGTCAGACGCAAAGGGTGAATATGAAACTGTCCAGACAGGAAGTGACACTTTGATCCTGTGATGTAATGTCAATTAAATATACCAATAAAAACTGTTAAATATCAGTGACGGTGGAGACAGATTTGTCTCAGTATTATTCTTATAAACAGTGTGTGTTACTGTGTAATCTGTAAATATAAAATAACTTCCACAAATATAAATAAAAAAAAGTTTTAAACTCATAAAAATATTAACAAATATAAAACAGATCTACAAAAAAACTGTTAATACATTTCATTAATTTACAAAAACAAAATAAAAAAGCAACATTGGTGAATTTTCCTCACACAATAACTTTGAAACAGATGTTTGTGAATTCAGTTTTTATGTATAGATCCTTGTGCCTGTGGATTTTCATTTTTGGCATACAAGTCTCTTTTGTATTTGTGGAAGGTGTTTTATATGAACACATTAACATATGAACACATGAACACATTTAAATAACACAGAGACATGTTTAGGCTAGGACACTGTGACTACCAAGGAAATAAAACATGGCGGAAGTGGAAAACTTTAAATCTTGGTGTTTCTGTGAGTATCGATCCTGTGATTTTAAATCAACTAAACACCAATAAATACCTGTTAGATATCGATTAGTTTGACTGCAGTGATCGATCAGTGAAATTGAATTGCAGTAATGGCCAGACGCAGGTGGGCGGGAACACGGGGAGAGCAGGAGATCTATGATTGGCTGACAGCGCTGCGGGGGCGGGAAGGTTTAGGAGAAGAAGAGTGGTGATTGGCTGAGGGCGCTGCGGAGGCGGGAAGGTTTGGGAGAAGATTAGCTGTGATTGGCTGAGGGCGGTGACGTCGCGGTGATGATCAGCCGGTTAATGAGCGACCGGTTCGTTAGGTTGAACAGAGACTGAGATGCTGTTGGTGTGACCGGCGGCGGATGAACTGGAGTGTGTCTGTGTGAAACAGAGAGAAGACGGTCAGGCAGTCTCCGGTTGTCGCTCCGGTACTCAGCGGTCAGTCTGAAACTTTTACCCGGATCATGGTTCAACACACGGAACATGGCGGACCGAGGATTCACAGCGGGTCCCGGGAGGCGGCGGACCCGGAGGACAGCGAGCTGCTGGCGGCCTCGGTGTGCGGCCCCGTGCCGCAGAAGGCGGACTGGTGTAAAACGGCCTCCGGTCACATTAAACGGCCGATGAACGCCTTCATGGTCTGGTCCAAGATCGAGAGGCGGAAGATCATGGAGCAGTCACCGGACATGCACAACGCCGAGATCTCCAAACGGCTCGGGAAGCGGTGGAAGATGTTAAAGGACACTGAGAAGATCCCGTTCATCCGGGAGGCGGAGCGGCTCCGGCTCAAGCACATGGCGGACTACCCGGACTACAAGTACCGGCCCAAGAAGAAGCCCAAGACGGACGGCTGCGCGTTTCCTACCGGGAAACTAGCGGCTCAGTCCCCGGAGAAAACCTCCGCCAGGCCGGTTTATAAGAAGAAACTCTCCAAGTTGAAACCCAGTAAACCGGTAACGGGTCCGGGCCGAGCCATCAGCCTCCTCCCGCAACACCAGCACCCGGACCCCCGGTACCGGTACGTGTTAACCACCAGCTTCAAACCCAACAAGTTCGGTAAACGGGACTTTACCGACGACGAAGAGGAAGAGGACGACGATGATGATGAAGAAGATGATGATGAAGGCGACTCGGAGGAGGAGCGGGAGTTGAAACTGGAGGAGGAGGACGAGCCGTCCCGGTACAGCCTGGGTCTGAGCTCCGCCGCTACCGAACCGGAGGGAACCGGCATGTATGAGTCGTCCGGTCGGCTTTTCTACAGCTTTAAGAACATCACCCGGCAGAGCACCGGCACCGGGACCGGCTTCTACCCGGCCTCACTCTCACCCGCATCCTCGTCCCGGTCCTCCTCCTCCTGCTGCGGGGAGGACCTGGACGACCTCCCGACGGAGGGCACCGACTTCACCCTCAGCCTCCTGGCCGGCCTGCACGCCTCCTCCGAGCCTTGGAGCTCATCGTCCAGCTCGGCCCCGGGGAACCTGGGTCTGTCCCTGGTGGACCTGGACCTGGATTCCTGCGGGTCTGAGCGCACCCTCGGGTCCCACTTCGACTTCCCGGATTACTGCACCCCGGAGCTCAGCGAGATGATCGCCGGAAACTGGCTGGAGGTCAACTTTTCTGACCTGGTGTTCACCTACTGACCAGGTGGACTCCAGGCCCGGGAGGGTCCTCATCCTTCAGCCGGCTCATGAGCCCCGGAGCCGGTCAGGGAGCGTCGGGGTGGCGGGCCTGCTGCTGCTCGGGATCAGTGTGCGGGGAGTGGCTGGACACACACTTACAGACACACACACACTGTGGTGCAGTTAACCACCTCAGCAGGATTTATGGATTCAGTTTTTGTTGTGCGGATCAGAAACTGATCCGGTCTATGCAGACTGACCTCTAATGACCTCAGACATCAGGACGGACACCTCCATCCCTCCAGCTCCGCCTGGACTCCTCTTAGACTCACCTGGAATCCTCTTGGACTCACCTGCACCCCTTTTGGACTCCTCCTGTAGGACTGTTTTATGTGACTCAGTTTTTTATTTGCTGTCTGATGTTAAGCTCCGCCTCGTTCGGGAGGACACAAGAAACCTTATTTTGATAAGAACAAACATACCTCATCTTTTTTAAGGAGTAAAGATATTTTCAGGATTATTTTTGTACAGTCGGATTTTCAGGCACTTGTTGTGAATATAATAATTAATCTGAGTTATGAACATGTGACCGACCTGCTGTTGTTTTAAATGTGTTCAGACAGGAAGTCAGACCTTTATTGTGAAAGGGAGGAAGTTGTATATGTTGTGTAAAATAGTTCAAGTTGGATTTTCTGTTACATGTTTTATTTTCGGCACGTTTGTTTTTCTCATCATTTGGTGCAATATAAAGAAAAGTGAAAAATTAAAGGACCAACAGATTATGATTTTTCTTTTGTAGCAGAGAAACTGCATTAACATGTCCTTATGATGAAGTCTGAATGTTGACATCTGAATAAATCAGCTGGGACTGAGTCAGGTTTGATTATTGATCCCTGATCTGATTATTGATCTCTGATTGGCTAAGTGATGCTTTTTAAGTTAATTATCTTTAAATTTTTACTGACAATTTTTAAAGGTTTTTGATGCAAATCAAGAAAAACTGAACTTTACTTCAGAGTTCTCAGCCACATCACATGATCCTCCTCAGCCTTTAAAGGGCCAGCTGACCTCAGATCAGACTCCATGTTGCTCCTCACAGATCAGACTGCATGTTGCTCCTCACAGATCAGACTCCATGTTGCTCCTCACAGGTCAGACTCCATGTTGCTCCTCACAGATCAGACTGCATGTTGCTCCTCACAGGTCAGACTCCATGTTGCTCCTCACAGGTCAGACTCCATGTTGCTCCTCACAGATCAGACTCCATGTTGCTCCTCACAGGTCAGACTCCATGTTGCTCCTCACAGATCAGACTCCATGTTGCTCCTCACAGGTCAGACTCCATGTTGCTCCTCACAGGTCAGACTCCATGTTGCTCCTCACAGGTCAGACTCCATGTTGCTCCTCTCAGATCAGACTGCATGTTGCTCCTCACAGATCAGACTCCATGTTGCTCCTCTCAGATCAGACTCCATGTTGCTCCTCACATGTCAGACTCCATGTTGCTCCTCTCAGATCAGACTCCATGTTGCTCCTCACAGATCAGACTGCATGTTGCTCCTCACAGGTCAGACTCCATGTTGCTCCTCACAGATCAGACTGCATGTTGCTCCTCTCAGATCAGACTCCATGTTGCTCTGTTTTCTTTACACTGAACTACACCTACAGACTGAATCACTGCGCAGGAGGAAGTCATCATCATCATCATCATCATCAAGTGATCAGAAATGTTAATTGTGTCCTCCTCAGCTGAGCTGTAACGTTAGCTAACAGTGGACACTTACTCCTGCGCAGTGATTTGGTCTGTGGGTGTATGATCCTTCCTCAGGTCCTTATAGAGTTTCCAGGTGTTACAAACACTGATCAGCAGCTCTACAGGTGAGAGGAGCAACATGGAGTTTGTTCCTTTAAAGGGGACTCTCTGTGTCTGAGGGTCTTTAAGTGTCCTTGAAATCCTTCCTCAGGTCCTTGAAGACTTTCCAGGTGATCAGAAGCTGATTTTTGAAAATAATAATTTCATTGATATGATGATTATAATGATGGTGATTATGGTGATGATGATGATGATGGTGATTATGGTGATGATGATGATGGTGATGATTATAATGATGGTGATTATGGTGATGATGATAATGGTGATGATTATAATGATGGTGATTATGGTGATGATGATGATGGTGATGATGATGACAATGATGATGGTGATGATGATAATGATGGTATTTACCGTGGTCAGCAAAGCGGCAGAGAGATGAAACAGTGATCAGTTGATCAGCAGGTGAATTATGTGATCACATGTTTGATGACATCACTCTCAGCTGGATGGTCTCCTGAGCACTGATGCTTCTGGGTAACGATACACAAGGTCACTCAGAGAGGCCCGAAAGACGCCTTGATTTGAACTTCAGAGCATTTCACGTGAGGTCAGAGGTGAAGATGTCAACGGTCACAGCAGGTGACTCCTGCCTCTGCTGCTGTGTTCCCCGCCCTGCTGTAAAACAGCTTTTCAAATATGGAAACAAATATGGAAATGAATGACACTGCCCATCAGATTAAGAAGTTAAACTGTGATACATTCACTGGCTGTCGTACAAACTGAAGTGTGTTTAAACATTGAGTTTAGTGTGACAGGAGGAGCAGGTCACTGCCAACTTGTCAGCTGATCCGTGTCATCCAAGTTTTTTAAAGGAGACATTCAGGAGCTCAGCGAAGTCTGATTTTACATCACTGCAGCAAGAAACAGGAAGCTGCTGCTGAGGCAGGACTACAAGTAAGGGTGCATTACACAAAATGTCTGCACTCAATTAAAAAACGAAAAAACTCTGTAATAAATCTATCATGTCTCATGTCTTGTTTTATGTCCCATGTGTCATGTTACGTGTCTTGTTTTCCATGTCCCGTGTCTCATGTCTCGTTTTAATTTCTCGTGTCTCATGTCTCGTGTTTTATGTCACGTCTTGTGTTATGTTTCATGCCTAATGTCTCATGTTTCATGTCTTGTTTCATGTCTCGTGTCTCATGTCTTGAGTTTAATGTCTCATGTCTCGTGTTTCATGTCTTTTTTCGTGTCTCATGTCTTATGTTTCATGTCTCATGTCTTGTGTATCATGTCTCATGTCATGTCTTGTGTTTCATGTCTTGTGTCTCATGTCTCTTGTTTCATGTCTCATTTCTCATGTTTCATGTCACGTGTCATGTCTCATTTTCTGTGTCTCATGTCTTGAGTCTTGTGTTTCGTCTGAAGTCTCGCCTTTCGTGTTTGGTGTCTAATGTCCCATGTTACATGTCTCATCTCGTGTTTCATGTCTCATGTTAAATGTCTCCTGTCTTGTGTTACATGTCTCATGTCTTGTGTCTGAATAGTCCCATCAGAGGTGACTGAATAATCCCATCAGGGGTGACTGAATAATACCATCAAGAGTAACTGAATGATCCCATCAGGGGTGATTGAATAATCCCATCAAGGGTAACTGAATAATCCCATCAGGGGTGATTGAATAATCCCATCAGGGATGTCTGAATAATCCCATCAGAGATGACTGAATAATCCTATCAGGGATGTCTGAATAATCCCATCAGAGATGACTGAATAATCCCATCAGAGATGACTGAATAATCCTATCAGGGATGTCTGAATAATCCCATCAAGAGTAACTGAATAATCCCATCAGGGGTGATTGAATAATCCCATCAAGGGTAACTGAATAATCCCATCAGGGGTGATTGAATAATCCCATCAGGGATGTCTGAATAATCCCATCAGAGATGACTGAATAATCCTATCAGGGATGTCTGAATAATCCCATCAGAGATGACTGAATAATCCTATCAGGGATGTCTGAATAATCCCATCAGAGGTGACTGAATAATCCCATCAGAGGTGACTGAATAATCCCATCAGGGGTGTCTGACTAATCCCATCAGGGATGTCTGAATAATCCCATCAGGGGTGTCTGAATAATCCCATCAAGGCTAACTGAATAATCCTATCAGGGGTGGTTGAATAATCCCATCAGGGGTGTCTGAATAATCCCATCAGGGGTGTCTGAATAATCTCATCAAGGGTATTTGAATAATCCCATTAGGGGTGTCTGAATAATCCTATCAGGGGTGTCTGAATAATCCCATCAGGGGTGTCTGAATAATCTCATCAAGGGTATTTGAATAATCCCATCAGGGATGTCTGAATAATCCCATCAAGGGTGTCTGAATAATCCCATCAGGGATGTCTGAATAATCTCATCAAGGGTATTTGAATAATCCCATTAGGGGTGTCTGAATAATCCTATCAGGGGTGTCTGAATAATCCCATCAGGGATGTCTGAATAATCCCATCGGGATGTCTGAATAATCCCATCACGGGTGACTTATTTAATTATTTGGTATCAAGCCTAACTTTTTACCATTAATAAAACTGTCCCTAGTTCGTATCACCCCCCATGGCTATTTAGCGTAGCCTAGCTCGGGTCGGACACACAGCGGAAGTCAGCAAACCAGAATACGGCACCCGAGGCGGAAGTGATTCTGCTCACCCGCAGTGATTAACCCACAGAAGAAGAAGGAGCCGTGTTTACAGTGTTCTTCGAGGAAGCAGTACACAACAGGCATTGCTGAACACATAACACCTAACAGTTTTAGGTGGAGGGATACGACGGTGAACAGGCACAGACGTAGCTTGTAAACAAAACTCAGCTGTTTATTTAGCCTAGCGATATCTCCGGACTATAGTAGCTGTAATGGACGACTCTGACTCAGATGAGGAACTCCATGTGTTGAATGCGAAAAGAAAGGCTGAATCCTCCGTTGCTCACCAGTGTATCCCTCCGCGCAAGATGTACTCAATCAATCAATCAATCAATCAATTTTATTTATAAAGTCCAATATCACAAATCACAATTTGCCTCACAGGGCTTTACAGCATACGACATCCCTCTGTCCTTTAGACCCTCACAGCTGATCAGGAAAAACTCCCCAAAAAAAACCTTTAACGGGGAAAAAAAACGGTAGAAAGCTCAGGAAGAGCAACTGAGGAGGGATCCCTCTTCCAGGACGGACAGACATGCAGTAGATGTCGTACAGAACAGATCAGCATAATAAAATGACAGTAATCTGTAGTAGTTTACAACAGCATTCATGAAAGTAATAATACTGTCGTTATAGTTCTGGCTACTGTGGTACAATATGTTGAAAGTATATATTAGTATCTGGCAGTATACATGTGTGATAATAATCATATGTGTATAATAACAGTAGACTAATGATGGCAGCAGCAGCAGCAGCAGGAGGCATCTGGCAGGACCACGGCAGCAGCACAACCACACATGTCACGCTATCCAGGCGCCGCTGCGATATGTACTGACCTCCTACAAGTGCCATGCTAACCGCTGTCTCAATATGAAAATGATAGAGAAAGGGCATAACTCCCAAATCATCTGAGTTTTCTTTTCACATAATAATGCGGACTCAGCAGATGACTTGTTAACTGTTTATTCCTCCTTACACCGAACATACACGGCTGCTTCTCATTGTTTCTCAGTAGCACATCAACGGTTACTACATTACCCAGAATAACTTGAAGCTCACACTACTATGCTCAAAATACACAACAGATTAGATTAGATCAGAACAGAAACACAACAGGAGAATTTACAGAGTAATTTTGCTGTTTCCACTAATTACTTGGACTGACCTGACGTTAGTTAATCCTCTCGCTCTCCAAAATAAATGAATGCTGTAATTGCCGGCTGCAGTCGGAATTTTACAACACCAGGCTGTGGGTGTCATACTGCTTCGACCAAAGGGGTGCTATAATCAACGAAAACGAAAAGTTCCACACAGCTGTTTTAATTAATTTTCAAAATAAAATATTTTGAAGACATGCAGAACATACAGAATAAACAATCAAAAAAACAAAAAACCCTGACCCCTTCCTCCAGACCGTGCCATGTGATATGTTTACATGATTACACACATGAGTCCCAGTTCACAATCAACCTTACATGTACCATTATACCCTATAGAATGAAGCATGCCTCAACAAAGGGAGGCTTCAATCTGTGTGATTGCATTTAATAGAAGTCCCCATATATTGAGGAAATGCTCTGGTTTACCCATCATATTATATATGATTTTTTTCTGGGGTACAATATGAGGTAAGTTCATTCCACAAATGTTTTATTGCCGATGGTGATGCAGACTTCCAATTCACCATTATGCATTTTTTTGCTGCAGTCAATGTTAACATAATGAATTTTTTTCATGAGCTGCAAATTTATTTAATCTGTTTAAATCCCCAAGAATAGCTACCAGGGGGTCTGGTTCGAGTATCTTTTGGAGAATCTTAGATATATTATTGTGAACATCTTGCCAAAATAGTTTAAGATCATTACAGTCCCATAACATATGGTATAGGTCACCTTCCCTGGTAGTGCATCTTGGGCATGATGAATTTATTTGGTACATCTGTTTTAATCTAATCAATAGTAAGTGTGATGCAGGATGTTGAATTGGATGAGTCTGTGCTTTGTGCTGGTAAAAAAAAAGTCTGTGAATTTCTTAAAATTGTTTCCCATTCTGAGTCCGTATAATTAGCATTCAAGTCCTTTTCTCATTTGTACTTATATTTCAAGTGTTCCTTATCCAAAAAATTATTAATGCATTTATAAAGTTTTGAGATCAATCCAGTTAGTGAGTCAGTTATTTTTTCCAACGGTGTGTCTCCAAATCTAGGGTAGTCATCACACAGATTCTTAGCCCAGTTTCTTATCTTTAAATGTTTAAATAAATGTGAAGAAGGTAAATGATATTGATAATGAATATCTGAGAATTCACTGACTAGACCATCTTTACAGAAATTACCAAGACCTTGAATGCCACTGTCTTGCCATATATTAGATATTCTATCAGACTTGAACTCTTGCAGAGGAAAGTTATTCCATAGGGGTGTCCTTACAAAGAGCATGTTTTTTATGCCTATGAGGTTATGGCATTTCTGCCAGCACTCATAAGTGTGGCTAATTATCTGGTTGGATGTAATTTTTCCCACTTGGGTTCCGATATAAGGAAGAGACTCTAAAGGTATATATTTTACAAGGTGTGGTTCTATGTCCAACCATGACGCTGTTTGAATCTTTTCATGGGACCATTACCATACAGCTCTGAGTTGAGCTATAATTTAAGGTCTGGCAAATTTAGTCCTCCTTTATTGATTGAAGCTTCCAAATTGAACATTTTGATTCTCACATGTTTGCGTGACCATATAAATTTTGATATTACCTGATTAATTTCAGTAAACAACTTAGGGCATTTCAGAGGTATAGATTGAAACAAGTAAATAAATTTTGGCAACACATCCATTTTAATAACGTTGACTCTTCCTATTAGAGATAGAGGCAGATTCTTCCATTTCTGCAAATCTTTCTTGAGTATTTCTATGAGTGGGTGGTAGTTCAATTTATGAATACAGTTAAGGTCCTTAGATATACACACACACCTAGGTTTTTAAAGACGTTGTAGCCAGCTCCAGAGAGTGGGGAAGTTCACCAATTTCCAGCGAATCTTTAAGCATGTTTGTAAGTGGTTCTACCAATATAGGCAGAAACTTTTTAAAGAATTCAGATGGAAATCTGTCTGGTCCTGGTGCTTTTCCTATTTGTAGCTTGTTTACAGCTTGAATGACTTCATCCTTTGTGATTTCTGCATCATGTTGCCAGCTGTTTTTTTCACTTAACTTAGGGACTGGGCTCTTATCAAAGAATGGTCTGATATGTAAGGAATCTATGTCACTTTGTGATTTATAAACGTCATGATAAAATTCTTCAAAAACACTTATTTATGTCAATGGGGGGTCTCATTATTATCAGTATTGACATCATCAGGTCATGTGTCTGTGATGTCCTGTCACAAGTTTAAATTAAAACTTTATTAATGTTACAGACTGGCAGCTGTTTACGGATGTTTTCAGCTGTTGACAACTGTTGACAGATGTTTACAGATGTTGAGAGCTGTGTCTGTTTCAGCAGCAGGTTCAGATCTCTCTAATAAAAACAAAAGTTATTGAATATTGAAACATCAGTGAAACATGGCCTCAGTTTATCTATATTTGTCTGTATGGCGCCTCCAGGCCTCCGTACAGTTGGTGTGTGTCAGACTGTGAGCTAACGGCACCTCCGCCTGGTCAAACTCTAAAGTTCATCTGTTTGATGGGAACAAACTCAGAACTTTGACCTTTGACCTGAAACTGATTGTCTGATGTCTGGACTGATTTAACCTGGTTTCAGACATGACGAGTCGAAAGCTGAAATTGTCCTGACAGACGATCCTCTTTCTTTCAAGTCACGTTTGTTGATCTGGAAACTGTCACCCTAACCCACAGTACATGAGTACTGGGTACACGGGTTAAGATAAACTCAGCTCTGTTCATAATCTTTATTCTGTCTCACAGTTGAAACACAGACAGGAAACACTTAGACAGGAAACATCCAAACATTTTATTTATTTCCTTCACAACAGACTCAGGTGTTCACATGATGATGAAGATGATGATGAGAGCACTGAGACGACAACACTGAAAATCTAAAACATCAACATGCAGCTTCACCGACAGACGAACGACAACAAACTTACACTGACCTTATCGAAAAACACTGACCTCAGCTTTTATTCTGAAAACCACAGCTTCCTGTGGAGCTGAGGTTAGAGGTCACAGGGTCAACATTTAACAAAATAAAACAACACTTTTATTTTGTTATGAATTCATGACCTGTTCCAGTTTTTACCTTTAATTATTCTCCACTAACGAGACGTGTCATCCTGAATTCAATCTGTTTATTTTCAATGTCACGTCTACTTCCTGCTTTACAAAATAAAACCACGAAAAGCTAAAAATTTACAGAGGAAAGTTTTGTATTTCAATTATCAGAATAATTGAAGATGAATTTTCTTTCTTTCATTCAAATAATTAATAAACGTATTAATTAAACTAGTAATTAATGAATGTATTAATTAATTTAGTAATTAATGAACATATTAATGAATGCACTAATTAATGAACATATTAATTAATCCACTAATAATGAATGTATTAATTAATCTTGTAATTAATGAACATATTAATGAATCCGCTAATTAATGAACGTATTAATTATCTATTGATCGTTTCAGCTCCGGACTCAACGACCCTTCAGAATAAAAGCCTGACATTTATCACTTGTTAATTTAATGTTTACACGTAAACAAAGGTCAGTTTATTATTAAACAATAAATAAACATCAATAACATTCATGTTTTCATGTCGCTCAGAAAGTTTCGGTCATTACATCGAATTTTTCTCTCTGATCAATAATTAATTAATTTAGTGCTGTTCTTAATTCAAATGTTGATTAATCTGTTTCTATGGAAACTACAAACATCACAACATCAACATGCAGCAGCTTCGACTGTCAATAAAGTTTCTACCAAACTTTAACTTCTACTACGACTACGACCGATGGCAGCTACGCTAAACACTACAACTACAACCACGACTCCACCAGCAGAAGCTCCGGCCTCATCAACGTTTAACACGTCATCCCATTTTAAAATCCAAAATATTCAAATTTCAGTTGATTAACTTTGATATCTGATGTCTGAAGCTGATGTCACAACTCGTCAACATCGTCAGATGTTTCTACAACTCATTAAACGTTGTCTCGCCTCATCAGGAGTTCAGAGGTTTAAAGGTCGACCTCCAGGCTTCTGATTGGCTGAGAGGGTCGAGAGGCCGCTCCTGGTGGACCCTCAGTGCTCTCTAACTTTTCACGGGTTACGATGAGGTGACAGGATGAGGTGACAGGCTGTGGTCACAGGATGATGTCACAGGATGCTCTCCCGCTCCTCGCCGAAGGTAACGGTTTCGGAGGACACAGTGCAGATCTCCGGTGGGTCTCCAGGCTTCAGGCCCCTCTTAAGGTGAACCACTCGGACATTCTCGTTGTTAGGCCCCGGTCTGGTGGCGGTGGCGGTGGTGGTGCCAGAGGTGCCGGAGCTCGGGGAGAGGATGACATCACTGGAGGAGGAGGAGGCAGGGTCTGAGGAGGAGCCCTCTGCGGGCAGGCGGGGGCGGTTGCCCTGCTGGGCGTTGGTGTTGTTGTTGAGCGTGACGTTGCTCGGCGTGCGGTTCAAGTTGAAGGACTTGGAGGACGGCCAGCTCTCCTCAGGGCTGCTGGCGAGCAGGCTGCACTGGTCCTCGGAGCAGATGGACATACGTGCGACAGCGGGGTCCTGGAGGCCGCTGAGGCTGCTGGGAAGGCCTCTCTTCCTGGCCAGGCTCTCCTCGTCCAGCTCGATCAGGTTGGCCCGCTCCAGCTGTGACAGGTCCGCCTCCTCGTCCTGCAGAGAGTGGTTGGGCGAGCTCTCGTTGGATCTCACGCCCGAGTCCGATGAGTCCTTCTTGTCCAGCATGGCATCCGACAGGTAGTCCTTCCCCTTCAGTGCCAGTGAGCCACCGGGCAGTTTGGGTTCGACCACCTTCTTGCCGTCTTTGAGCAGAGGAGCGTTATCGGACTCCTCGGACTCCTCGTCATCACTGGTCAGCTTTTGGTAGCGCAGCCCACCGCCAGCCTTCAGCTTCAGGTCGGCGGCTCCCTGGAACAGCCCTCCTCTTTCTGCCGAGGTCTTACGGGTCAGGAGGGACTTAGAGGACCCATGGTCGCCCTTCTCGTCCTCCTCTGTGATGGGGTCCAGGCCGTCACCATTGGAGGCGAAGTCAGTGTTGTCTGCTGCCGGTTTGCCTGCACTCCTCTTGTTAAAGGATTTTCGTCCATCTTGCTCGCCGCCATCTTTGGTCTTGTCCTCTGATGATGATGTCATGAACTGACCCGGCTGCGGTTGGACGGGGCGCTCTCCGCCGCCCATCTCCACCTGCGCCATCTGGGCAATGTACTCCTGGTAGGCGTTGCGATACTCAGCCTGCTGCTTGTCGGTCAGTTTGGAGATGTCGTTGGATGACTCCTGGGAGTTCAGGCTGGTCATGCTGGCAGTACGGTGAGTGCCACCCTGAGGAGAGACACCACAGAAGAAGAGTTAGGTCATGGTCTGACTGAAGGAGGTCGTCCAGCTGTTGGAGACATTTACCATCCACTGCATGTTCCCATGTCTCTGAGCCTCATCCAGTCCCACAGTGCTCAGCTCCTCGAAGCTCAGGTTGAAGCTGTACATTGGAGAACCGTCTGTGTTGGCGGCGCCAGCGTGGGGCGGAGCCACAGCTCGCCTCCCCGTCTCGGTGTGGCCGCCCACAACGCTGCCTTGCTCACTGGCAGCTTCCTCATGCAGCACCTGACTCTCTATGTGGCGCATGTCCAGAACCTGCAGGAGGAGACGACAGGAAGGAGAGTTAACATGGTCAGTGTGTTGACGAGCTGTCTGTAATAATCTGAGGACCGTGTGTCAACGAGCTGTCTGTAATAATCTGAGGTCAGTGTGTTAATGAACTGTCTGTAATAATCTGAGGTCAGTGTGTTGACGAGCTGTCTGTAATAATCTGAGGACCGTGTGTTAACGAGCTGTCTGTAATAATCTGAGGTCAGTGTGTTAATGAGCTGTCTGTAATAATATGATGTCAGTGTGTTAACAGTTGTCTGTAATAATCTGAGGTCAGTGTGTTAACAAGCTGTCTGTAATAATCTGAGGTCAGTGTGTTAATGAGCTGTCTGTAATAATCTGAGGTCAGTGTGTTAACAAGCTGTCTGTAATAATCTGAGGTCAGTGTGTTAACAAGCTGTCTGTAATAATCTGAGGTCAGTGTGTTAATGAGCTGTCTGTAATAATCTGATGTCAGTGTGTTAACAGTTGTCTGTAATAATCTGAGGTCAGTGTGTTAACAAGCTGTCTGTAATAATCTGAGGTCAGTGTGTTAATGAACTGCCTGTAATAATCTGAGGTCAGTGTGTTAACGAGCTGTCTGTAATAATCTGAGGTCAGTGTGTTAACGAGCTGTCTCTAAAAATCCGAGGTCAGTGTGTTAACAGTTGTCTGTAATAATCTGAGGTCAGTGTGTTAACAGTTGTCTGTAATAATCTGAGGACTGTGTTAATGAGCTGCCTGTAATAATCTGAGGACAGTGTGTTAATGAGCTGCCTGTAATAATCTGAGGACAGTGTGTTAACGAGCTGCCTGTAATAATCTGAGGACAGTGTGTTAACGAGCTGTCTGTAATAACCTGATGTCAGTGTGTTAACGAGCTGCCTGTAATAATCTGAGGTCAGTGTGTTAACAGTTGTCTGTAATAATCTGAGGTCAGTGTGTTAACGAGCTGTCTGTAATAATCTGAGGACAGTATGTCAATGAGCGGTATGGCATTCAGTGTCTGATGATGTCATCTCACAGTGGCTCTGAAGAGCTGCCAGTCTCCAAAGTTCATGCTCATCTCCTTCTTCAGCTCGTCGATGTTACACTGAGACAAAACTCTGCCGTTGACGTTGGCCTGGAAACAACCCGAACATTAATCTGACACATAAAAACATGGAGGCTCATTTAACCATTTCCTTCCTCTCACAGACACAAACCTTCCTGATGGTGGCGCTGTACTGTCCCATCATGCTCTGGTCGATGCCTTCGATCTGCCGCACGCGCTCACACACGGTCTCCGTTGTCATGGAGCTAAGGAGGATGGCCGGAGTGCCCGACACTACGGAGGCTGAACCCTGTACATAAACACACACAGGTCTGATTCCTACACAGTACCATGTTTAAACACATGATCACAACCAGGGATGTCAGCGTCGCTAGTCAGTTAACCTCTGAGGACCAAGTGGCTAAATTAGCATTGTTATCTACTGTTAGCACTGTCAGCGCGATGAGCAGTGTCAGCATGGATAGTGATGCTAACGTAGTTAACAATGCTAAACCGGGTTTATGGCTCAAAATAAAGCTGCTTAACCACCGAGGCGACCCTGGGGGAGAGCGGAGGGGGAGTACCATGTTTCTGCAGTAACCTCATCGCGCCACGTATTACTAACAGTAATCATGAATGGGCGGCGCAGTTAGCTAGCTTCCACCCAACCTGGTTGGTGCACAATGCAGAGCGGACAAGGCTAACGTTAGCTAACCAGTGGAGAGCAGAGGGTGGACGGTGGGCACCATGTGTCTATATCTTAACACAGCTGTCCGTCCATTCGTCCATCTGTGTGTCTGTCTGTCTGTCTGTCTGCAGTTGACAGAAAATAAAATTTAAACATTAAAGTGTTGACCTGTGGACCTTAAGACTCACTGAGTCACTGCAACAGCGAACTAATATAATTAAGCCATAATTATCACTAACCAATACTAAATCACTAACCATCTCCTAATGGCAGCTGAATCTGGGCTTTTCACTATTCTCGTTCTTCTGGATCTCAGAGTAGCCTTTGACACCATTTCACATAACATCCCCCTATCAATCAATCAATCAATCAATCAATCAATCAATCAATTTTATTTATAAAGCCCAATATCACAAATCACAATTTGCCTCACAGGGCTTTACAGCATATGACATCCCTCTGTCCTTTAGACCCTCACAGCTGATCAGGAAAAACTCCCCCAAAAAACCCTTTAACGAGGAAAAAAAAACAGTAGAAAGCTCAGGAAGAGCAACTGAGGAGGGATCCCTGTTCCAGGACGGATAGATGTGCAATAGATGTCGTACAATCCTAGAAAGATTAGCTACCATTGCTATCACTGGCACTGCCTAAGTCAAATCTCTCCGGCCGCACTCACTTTGTTCAAATCAGCAATTTCAGAGCCATCTCTTTCCCAGTTACTAGTGGTGTTCCTCAGGGCTCTGTCCTATGTACACTCATATTTATCATTTATCTTCTACCTCTTGGCCATATCTTTAGAAATACATTGCTACTTCTTTTTTTTGTACTGTGTCTTGTAAGGTGTCCCCGAGTGTCCTGAAAGGCACCTATAAATAAAATGCATTATTATTCTTATAATTATTTAAACTGAACATGTTTGTCAGCAGTCGAGGGGCTAATGAATGAAACTGACATCCCTGATTATAACATGTGAACACTTTAAAGTGAAGACTGAAGCTGTCTGGATGTGAAGAAGGACACACAGGAAGTCAGAACTACAGAGACGTTAGAGATGTTTCTATGTTTATCTGAAGTTATTATCAGCTGATTTACAACACACATCAGATCGCAGCAGTCTGAAACAGTTAGTTTACACCTCAGTCACCTCTCTTCACCTCTGCTCAGTCACCTCTGCTCAGTCACCTCGCATCTCCTCAATCACCTCCCCTCTCCACTCCTCAGTCACCTCTCCTCTCCTCTCTTCACCTCTCCTCAGTCACCTCTCTTCTCTTCACCTCTCCTCAGTCACCTCTCCTCACCTCTCTTCACCTCTCCTCAGTCACCTCTCCTCACCTCTCCTCAGTCACCTCTCCTCACCTCTCTTCACCTCTCCTCAGTCACCTCTCCTCACCTCTCTTCACCTCTCCTCAGTCACCTCTCCTTACCTCTCTTAAGTCACCTCTCCTCACCTCTCTTCACCTCTCCTCAGTCACCTCTCCTGTCCTCAGTAACCTCTCCTCTCCTCTCCTCTCCTCTTCTCTCCTCTCCTCAGTCACCTCTCCTCACCTCTCTGCACCTCTCCTCAGTCACCTCTCCTCTTCTCTCCTCTCCTCAGTCACCTCTCCTCACCTCTCTTCACCTCTCCTCACCTGAACACATCAGCTGATGATTCTGACCAGATGATGAGCTCTGACACAGAAACAGCTGCTGTCAACATTTACTGACTGGAAGTCGTGCGTCACAAGTCGTGTTTATGTCTGTCGATCAGTATTCAGACTGTATCTATTCTGAAACACTGATGTACTGAGCAGCTTCAAATATCAGCTTTATCTCAGAGTATTAATCAGTTATTGGTTCAGGAGCTCATGTATTATCAGATATGATCCAGACTACTCTATTGAAGCTAGGGGCTCGTCCAGGCAAGGTGCATGCTGGGAGGTGTAGTAGGCAGCAGGCTTGGGCGGTATCACAGTGTTACAGAGTGTCAGAGTATTTGGACGATGATGATGACACTCCTCTTTACAAGAACCTCCCACAGTGAGGCTGTGCTGAAGATAAACTGTGTGTACTGAACATCAAGAGCCACCAGAGGTCAGTGTGGTGTATCAGGCTGCTGAGCTGACTGTAGGTGGTGTTGATAACATTACAGGACTGTAAACAGCTAACCTGCAGCAGCAGATGGGAAACAGCTGATTATCACATCACAATGTGATGAAGATTGAACCAAACAGCTAATGAGACTGATGAAGACAGTTTGATTTAGTTTCTGATGAGTTTGAATGAAGTGTGTTTACAATGAGGTCACACATCATGGGCCATTGCACGCATCGCATTCACAACAGAACAGGACACTACCCACCCACTCAACCACCACCTCATCCCACTACCCTCCGGACATAGATACAGGACAATGCACTGCAGGAAGGCTCGTCTATCCAGAAGCCTAATCCCGTCAGTCATAGCGGCGTTGAACAATAGCTCCTGCAAGAAACTGAGGTGAAGTCTGTAAAGTTGTTTCTGTCTCTGTCCAAATGTCCTGTGCAATGTGCGTATGTGTATGTGCAATGATGTCTGTTCTGTTCTGTATGTCGGTTAAACCGTTGTGGTGCTGTGGAAAAGAATTTCCCCTCTTGGGACAATAAAGTCTAAAGTCTTTGAAGCTAACGTTAGTTTTAGTTTGATTAAAGAGAGAAACTTAACTTTAAGAGTGTTTGGTTGTATTTTGAAAGGAACACAGGTGTCAGTGTTTCTCCTCTCTCCACATGCTGTGAGTGTATTTATTAGACTGAAGATTCAAACTGAGGCTGATGAACATAACGAAGTCGCCTGTTGGCAGAGAGGCAGGCAGCGCCGCACACTGTCATACTCTGTAAACACCGGTGAAATTCCAGGAAGGTTTGAAAACACAGATACCGCCCAAACCTTGAGGGCAGAGGGAGTTAATGTTGGAGCTGAGAGAGGGAGGGAAGGAAGGAAGGAAGGAAGGAAGGAAGGAGTTAGGGAGAGGTCAATACCTGCTTCCTTTTCAAAGATGAAACCTTATACTGCAGACAGACAGACAAACAGGTGAGGAATGAGACACCTGGAGACAGATGACTGACAGAACTGATTTTTGTTTTTCAGTTTCAGAGCATCAGAAGAAGAAAACTGATTTAAAACAAGTTTCCAAACTGCACAGCTCCACAAACCACAGAAGAAGAGAGGAGTGGAAGAGGGTGGAGTCCAGCGCTATCACCAGCAGAAGAAGAAAGAAAACCAGAGACTGACAGCAGGGGATGATGGGAAATAACTGGACTGACTGATACTGAGAGACAGAGTCAGCTCAGAGACTCGATGTTTCAGGTGTGTGTCGTACTCACAGGTGCAGCTGAGGTGTCCCGGCTGAAGGAGTGTTTGGGTGGAGGGCGTGGGTGGAGGTGTGATGGGTAGGTGGAGGCCATGAGTGGGCGTGGCAGTTGGTAAAGGTGATGGGGGAAATATGGCTGAAGGGGGGAGGGGCAGATAATCAAAATAATCTTCATGGAGATGATTCAATGTCAAAACAGGAAGTAAATTAAAAAAAACAAAACAGTGAATCTCTGCTGACACGACAGGGAGTCAGAGCACAGCTGGTACGACAGATGCTTCAGTAGTGATGACATCATCACCAATCGGGGATCATTGATCATGCATATCATGTAGCATCCTTTTTATTGTCTATGTTGTCCTGTCAATTGTCTGTATGTGTTGTTGTGCTACTCTGTGTGCCTTTTAATTGCCCCTTGGGGACAAATAAAGTGTTTTGAATTGAACTGAATCAGTGATCAGACTCCGGAGGCAACAGCAGAGACTCAGTGTGTAAAACACAAGAGAGAAACTGTGACATCACAACTTTACCTTCATCTCAACCAATCAGGTGAGTCGACGACAAGCCACAACCTCAGAACTGCAGCTGAGCCCACACCTGTCACTATGACATCATCTGGAGTGGGCGGGGCCTTTACTCACCCTGTTGTAGAAGGGGTGCTGTGGTCCAGCCAAGCCACTGTAGTAGCTGCTGTGAGGCTGCGGGGAGACCACGCCCCCCGCCGACTGGTTGAAGGGCCCGCTGAAGGAGGCGGACGGCGAGCACGCTGACGACACCTGACTGTACACCGAGGTGGGGCGAGGCTGTGCCTCCTGCAGGGGGATGGATGGGTACGTGACCCCGCCCATATTCATCTGCTCCCGGGCAGCACGAACGTCTGGATCAAAAAGCAGTCATAGTTTTATTAGTAATGTTACTGGCGATGACCTGCATCAGTCTGGAGCAGAGTAAGTGACAGCACTGCCTGTAGTATTATCACAAGTATTAGTCACAGTAACATTACCTGCAATGATCTCCCTCAGTTTGGGGTCCAGGTTGACAGTGCAGGGCAGGAAGGTCCGGATGTCTCTGGCTGTCAGGAATGGCGTCCGTGAAGACAGGAAGACCTCAAAGCTCCGAACATCTCCGTCGATCTCCAGCAGAGGCTCCACGTCTTTGGTGGTGGGGATATTCTTCGATACTCTGACAGCAGAAGAAGAAACTGTGACATCTGACTGCTGCTGAGGGCTCATGTGTCCTCAGTCAGGTCACATGACTTGTTTCAGGGTAATGACATTATCAGGTTTGGTGTCAATAAATCATTAAATCAGCTGTTTCTCTGTAAATGATGGCAGCTGTGACCTCTGACCTCTCGTAGATTGTCTTGAGCGTGGCCTGGTCGGGGACTCCATCGGTTTCCTCCAGGTACAGGATGATCCAGGACGTCCTGTAGGGCCACTGCTCCGTCAGGTTGATCCACGACGCCAGGCGGTCCCAATTAAAGCTGATCTGATTGGCTCGCAGCAGACGACCTGTGTGCAAAGATAAAACCAGGTGTGATGATGAGGTGACGATGCTGCTCAGGTGAGCTCTCACACTAATACCAACCAACATGTTTGTTTGTTTGTGTTGTCTCTGTGTGACCTGTGACGGAGACAATGTTGAGCAGCCTCCTCATTGTCTGTGGGCTGATGTCATTGAACCAATCCTCCGTCACCATCAGCTTCGTCAGGTCGAACGACATCTGACGAGTCACTGAGCGCTGCACCTGCCGCCGCCGGTACGTGTCCTGAACACACAGATCACATGATCACAGCAGAGGTCACATGATCACAGCAGAGGTCACATGATCACAGCAGAGGTCACATAACCTCATCAGTCAGTCATTGATTGGTCGATATAAACCTGCTGCGTTAACTTAGTTTCTCAAACCAGTGAAGTGAAGCTCACACACTCTCACACACACACACACACACACACACACACACACACACACACCACACACCACACACACACACACACTCACCCGGCGGTTGAGCGTCGTCTTGCTTCCAAACTTGGTTAGTTCTCCCAGACTGTGCTGAGACAGCTTTCTGTCCAGCTCCTCGTGCCACCCTGCTGACAGGACACAAACACTACAGTCACACACACTATCTCACAGCGGGTCACACATCAACACACACTCACTGTGTGTAGTGAGTATCGTCATGGTTACCCTCAGTGTTGGTGGTGTCCCCATTGGCCGGTGCAGCAGCACACATCTTCCTGGCGCTGGACAGTCCTCTGCTGTTGAGGAAGACTGGCAGATGGACGATGTTCCTCATGTAGTCGTGTCCATTGATGTTGGAGTCTCTGAGGACGCTGTTCAGGTTCTGGTTGATGGCCTTGATGATGATGTGAGGGTCGCTGGCAAAGATGGAGATGAAGGGGCCTTTAGAGAATAACACCCGCACCTGCAAGACAAAACACAGGTAGCAATGATAACCATCTCAGCACAGTCTGGGAGAATTAACAAAGTTTGGAAGAAAGACGATGCTCAACCGCCAGGTGAGTATGTGTGTGTGTGTGTGTGTGTGAGAGAAACAGGAAATATATTTTGATGATTTAATGTTCGTTGATTCTGAGTACGATGATGTCATCACCAAACAGCCACAGACGGATCAGTGTCTCACCGTGTCGAGCATCTGCAGAACTTTGTCCTGTTCGCAGGAGTCCAGCCCATCGATGACGACCGCCAGCCTCGTCTGATGCTGCGTGAAGCCGTCGATGGTCTTCGCCATCCTCGCCATCAGCTCCACCTCAGTCTTCAGCACCTGCAGGTCACGTGTGTAGAAACATATGTGTTTTCGATTCTGACAGGAAGTCAGTGTTACAAGCCGCCATCAAACTACAGACGACAGAGAGACAGACGTAATGATATCACAGACCTTCATGAAGCCCTCGCTCTTCAGTTTGTGCATCCTGTTGGCGGCGCTGTGGAGCCTCTTCCTCTGAGAGTTGAGCACTGAGTCGGTCACCTGCCACCACGTCCTGCAGTTCAGCAGCAGAGCCAGACCCACAACACTGCCTATGGCCACCAGCACGCCGTTCACCGTCCGGTTCTCCCCGTCCACCTTAAAGACGGCCAGCAGCGCCATGCCGCTCAGCAGGCACGCCAGCACGAAGACGAAGAGGATGAAGGACGGGACGCAGCACGTCTTCTTCCACTTCCTCTTACCTGACATCACAGAGGAAGTTCAGCTACTGTGTGAATGTGTGTGTGTGTGTGTGTGTGTGTGTGTGTGCATGTTTGTGCATGTGTGTGTCACACCTTGCGTCTCCTCGGTCTTGAACACTCTGAACAGGCGTGTGGCGAGGAAGCCAAACTCTCTCTCGCAGGCATCGGACAACGTGGCAATCATCTCTGCCATCGACGTCTCTCCACCGACGCTCGACAGCCGGTTGTAATCTGTGAACAGGAACCTGCGGGGAGGTGACATCACATCCACTGATGATGTCATCATCACCAACATGACTGAAAGGCATCGTCTGTTCTCTCCGGAGGATATAATAACATTTGAATCAACTTTATTAGACAGAAAACAAACAGCTGATCCTGATCTGTGTGTTTTTAAGCCCTGAATTTCTCCTGCCAGGCGTGTTTACCTGACGGGCAGAGCTCGGGTACTCTGCTCAGGCAGCTCCGGCGGGTTCACAAACATCAGCCTCAGCAGCAGCTCCAGATACCCGATGTGACGGGCCAGACGGGTGCTGATCAGCCACGCCCAGTTCCAGCTCTCGCCCTCCCGACGCCCGCCAAAGTACACCACCACTGTCGGTTGGGGGGGGAGAATCTTTATTTATACAAAACTAAACTTTATTTATACACCATTAACTTTACTTATACACCACTAAACTTTATTTATACACGACTTAACTATTTATACACGACTAAACTTTATTTATACACAACAAAACTTTACTTATACACAACTAAACTTTACTTATACATGACTAAACTTTACTTATACACGACTTAACTTTATTTATACACGACTTACCTTTATTTATACACGACTAAACTTTATTTATACATGACTTACCTTTATTTATACAAAACTAAACTTTATTTATAACGACTTCACTTCTTACACGACTAAACTTTATTTATACACAACTAAACTTTATACACGACTAGACTTTATTCATACAGCACAGGGACAGAGAAACGCCTGCTGTCCTCTCTTGGGCTGAGCATGGACAGTGAGGACGTACCGAAGAAGAGGTAGAGCAGAGCAAGCAGGCTGAGGGAGACCGCCATGGCCAGTTTGGGGTCGACGGTGAAGCCGAGGACGACGGCGACAGAGCCGCAAAGCAGCAGAGACAGAAAAACAACGAGCCAGGAGAACTGAAACAACGGCTCAATCTGCTGCCCGGCAAACGTCTTCATCTCATCTGAGGAGAAGGAGGGACGTTAACACATGATGTGTCAGTGTGTGCATATGTATATGTCCTGTCTGTGTGTGTGCGTGTGTGTTTGCAGACTCACCCTCCAGCTTCTTGAGCAGGAAGGACTTGCCGCTGCCCCACTGGGCGTACAGACCAACACAGATGGGAGGCTGCATGGTGGGTTCGCTCAGGATGTCAGCCAGCGCAGAGCTGTACAGGTCATAACCCAACATGTCTCCGTCCGTCTCTGTGGGGGACAGGTGACCTGCGGGTGGAGACGATGTCTCAGGTGTGCATGTGTGTGTGAGATCACACTCACACCAGATGGGAAATATCTAAACTCTTCTTCTGTATAATTTTTTTTTCTTTCAGTCCTTTAAAACTGAGGTTAAACATTAAATTAAAATATTAAACATAGATGATCAAACAGCTTCAGTTTGTTACAGACTTAAGGATATAACATATAAAACATGAAAACAACACGTCATGTTATACAGGTTCATCATGTTTTGTACATAAAATGTAGTTTGAGTATTTAAGCAAAGGATCTGAATATTTCTATGGAGAATATTAACAAATGTATAAATCAATATGTAAATAAATAAATAGATAAATGAAAAATTATATAAATGAATAATGAACGTATGATTAAATAGAAGAGTAAACGCTGAAATAAATGAATAAATGCAGACATTAGGACCTACCTAACTAACATACAGAATAAAAATGTAGAGAGATAATTAAGATATTTATATATCTATGACCTGTTTAACTATCAAC
This sequence comes from Epinephelus awoara, assembly GCA_035609425.1. Taxonomy (NCBI): domain Eukaryota; kingdom Metazoa; phylum Chordata; class Actinopteri; order Perciformes; family Serranidae; genus Epinephelus; species Epinephelus awoara. The sequence goes on along the minus strand of CM069305.1, from coordinate 40,339,158 downwards.
TTTTATTATATATCTATTTATTCCTTTATTCTTGTATTTATTTTATCATTGGATTATTTACAGTTATGTATTTGGTCCTGTATTGATTGATTTATCTTCCTGCACTGCAGTTGTGGTTGATGTTAAAGCCAGAACACAAATTTAAACGTATACTGTCTGTATCTGAGTGAGACTTCCTGTGAGTCTTCCTGTGACCAGAACATATCGATGACCCGAGGAAACATGTTTGTGTGTAGACGTACGCGCTCCAAAGATCTGTGTCAGGATGCTCTTCTGGTGGCTGCAGTCGATGTTGTACGGCGTCTCTCCACCCTTGTTGGGTCGGTAAAGCAGGCGGCCATCTTTGGGGTTCCTGAGGAGGAGCTCGGCCAGGCGGCGACTCCGCCCACGGATGGCGATGTGGAGGGGCGTGTCTCCTCTCTGAGAAAACAGGAAGTAAAACTGTTGAGCCAACATGAAGAAGTAAGTCATGTTTCTGTGATACTTTTATTTTGAAGGACAAACTTGAACCTGAGCTCTCTGTCACGTTAACGTTAATCTTAAAGAGGCTTTATTGTTCTCACCTTGTCAACAGCCGACACTTTGGCTCCTTTATCCAGCAGCAGCTCCACAATCTCAATGTTCCTCATCTTAGTGGCTTTGATCAGAGGAGTCTCTCCGTCCTGGGACAGGAAACAGGAAACACAACTTTATAACATCTGCCTCCAAACATCTGTACAATGGAGCACAATCACACCCAGGTGCATTTACATTTATTAATTACAACATGAGACACAGCAGGTGTTAGGAACCAGAAGATGAGATCTGTCAGCTGTGTTCCAGTGTGTTCGTGTGTCTGCGTGTGTGTTCAGATGTGTTCAGATGTGCTCAGGTGTGTTCAGGAGTTTTCAGGTGTGTTCAAGTGTGTTCAGGTGTGTTCAGGTGTGTTCAGATGTGTTCAGATGTGTTCAGGAGCTTTCAGGTGTGTTCAGGACTGTTCAGCTGTGTTAAGGTGTGTTCAGATGTGTTCAGGAGTGTTCAGATGTGTTCAGGAGTGTTCAGATGTGTTCAGGTGTCTCACCTTGGTGCAGGTCTCAGTGTCGGGGTTACACTGCAGGATGTCTCTGACCATGGTAGCATTTCCTTTCTCCACGGCCCAGTACAGAGCAGTTTTATTCTCCTGGAAACAGCAGGGTAGCGTCAGCTGACATCATCACTGTCCTGTCACATCAGTCCTGACAAGAACTCTGTTACTAACAGTGACATCACACATGTTTCATCACCGTGTTCTCACCTGTCCTCTAATGTCTATGTCGGCATATTTATGCAGCAGAGCTCTGACGATCTCCACATGACCGCCCCTCACTGCTCCGATCAGCACCGTGTCACCGCTCTGTAACACACACACACAGATTGAATGTTGCTGGTTGTCCTCAGGCGAAGGTGACAGTGTGAGCACACCTGTGTGTGTTAGGGCTCATTTATGCTCAACGTTAAATACGTATCCGGATACAGACGGAGCCTTCTGCGTTCATTTTGTCCGTATTTCTGCACATTTCGATAAAGCTTACGGATACGGGCCAAACGGAACAGTACCACTGGGAACCGTGGGGGCAGTGTTGCTGTCACTACCCGATACGTAGCTCTAGTGAGACATGAAGAAGAAATAACAATTCAATTTCTCTCATCAACAGTACTAGAGAAAAGAATTCTCTGTCCTCCAGTCACGGTGTATTTAACGGCCTCACCGACCACCGCAGCCTACAACGCTGCCTCTGTTTTTGTCTTTTATGCAAGAGGTACATTATCAATATCTCCTCCACAGTCGCCATGTTTGTTTTTGAGTTTGTTGTTGTCATAAACTTTTGATGCTGGGCTGCCTCCTGGTGAATATATTGGTTAACATCCATGCCAAAGTAAAGGGTGCATGGAAGTATGTGGGCAGTGATGGTAACATCTTTGAAACGCACATGTACATTTTCGTACATAAAGGGAGCATAAATGACCCTTTACTCTGCAGATGAAAGACTCAGCATGGAGCTCAAACGACAGGAAGTCAGACTGTTAACTCTGATTCTTCTTCAGCAGCAAAACATATTTCTAAAACATCTCCACTTCAGACACTGTGACATGTGTCGCCTCACGTCTCACCCCTGTCGTCATGCTGTGTAACACGGGCTCACCCGGTCTGGGATGTTGACGTAGGTCCCGGCGTCCAGCAAGTCCTGGACGATCTCTGTGTAACCCTCCTTGGCGGCAATCATCAGCGCCGTGTTCCCGTCTTTGTCGGTCATGTTGACGTTGGGGTTCCTCTTGAGCAGCTCCTTCACCACCTCAGTGTAGCCGCCTCTCACCGCCACAATCAGCGCAGTCATCGAGTTCTGACACACACACACACACACACATACAGACACACAGCTTTATCAGTCAGCTCCACATGACAGGGTGTTTGTATCTGTTTGGATCTATACTGATATCCAAACAGATACCAGTATATACATATATATATATATATAGTAAACAGCATGGCAGCACTGATACAGGTAATAATATACAGGTGTGGTCGTACCGCCCCCTCCTGGTCGACGTCTGCTCCATTCTCCAGCAGGTGCATCACACAGTCAAAGTGTCCTTTCCTGGACGCCCAGATGAGAGGAGTGGTCCCATACTGTCTCACACACACACACACACACACACACACACACACACACACACACACACACACACACACAGGAGCATTGTTTATTGTTTATTATTTATTGTTTACTTGATTATTGTTGTGTGATGTCACAGGTGGTCATCACCTTGTCAGAACAGTTGACTTTGGCTCCGTTCTGCAGCAGCAGTTTAACAATGTCGGCGTGTCCTCGACCTGCAGCCCAGATGATGGGGTACACGCTGTATTGCTGTGGGACAGACAGGCGGACGGACAGAGACAGGACGTGTCCTTTTACACTCAGTGGTAACTTTACTAGGAACCCCTGCTGTGGTTTACAGCCTGCTGTTATAAACCTGTGATGTTTATTCTCAGTTAACATCGTCAGAGAGAAGTTTCACAGTGAGCTCACAGTGACAGAGTTGTATGATAGTGACATATCTACATGAGTGTGTGTGTGTGTGTGTGTGTGTGTGTGTGTTACCTGTCCTGTAGTGTTGGGGTTGGCTCCGTGCTCCAGCAGCAGCTCGGTGACGTCTACACGACCTTTGTAAGCCGCCCACATCAGAGCCGTCCAGCCTCCCTGACACACAGCGTGACATCACACAGTCAGTCAGTACATGTGTTTATGGCTGTTTATAACATCTGTTTATTCTGTAAACACATGACATAACATGACATCACATGACAACATCCTTCCTTCCTGTGATAAACTGACAGATGTTGAACCTGTTTCTGTCTGATTAAAGACTTCATCTTCTTCAGTTAATTTTCAGGACATAGAGTTGATTACACGCAATATCGTCTCGTCAGCTGTCATCAGGGTACCTGTGTTAACTGATCATGATATAGACTACATGTCCCATGAGTCTCAGCAGTGTTTGTGTCGTCTCACCATGTCTCTGTGCTCGATGTAGGCGCTATTCTCCAGCAGCTCCTTCACCACCTCCACATGACCTTCTTTAGCGGCAGAGATCAGAGCCGACCAACAGTCCTGACACCACACACACACACAGACGGGGTTACCATAGAAACAAGCCGTTAACCAGGGGCGTCTCTAGAATTTTGACACATCCGGGGCTTAGCCCAGAAGAGTTAAGGAGATGCGCGCGCAGAGAAACATTCTCCACATACCCTACAGGTACCTGCTCTTCTGGACTGAATTGAATTAAGGCATTTCATGGTTACCAGTTAATACCAAATAGGCTAGCAATTTTCACAAACTTCCCTCAATAGCCCAGGCACAAAAATGCCCCATTCATCATGTTGAACATACCAACAGCAACCATTCAGCAACAGTAAACATCTTGTCATGTTCAGTATTTACATTGTTTTACTTTGTACATTTAATGCTCTTTACACACTCATATGTATTTATTCTTTAACATTCTTTAACATAACATACTCTTTAACATAATATTTGTATCTCTTACAGTTCTCAGGTTAGGTCTCTGCTTTAACTGTTCTTAACTCTACCTATTGTCTTTGTTCCTTGTACTTAACTTTTATTAATGTACTCTTTACATCTTTTTTCCTTGTTCATTTGTCTTTAGTTTCACTTCAAACATTTGTCTTGTACAGTATATCTGTCTCAACTTGCACTCTACACTTGACTTTACATCTTGTTTTTCTTTTTCTTTCTTCAGTCATCATGTACAATTAGGTCTCTGCATTAACTCTTACTCTACACCTTACAGACAGATGCTAATAATAACAGATAGTTTTTTCCCATGTAATATCAACTAGCTGCTAGCTAGCTAACATTAGCTACTTCCCTCTAGTAGTTCCAGCTGCAACACTCTTTTCGAAATTATATATTTTTACATAATTTCTATTCCCAATACCTCTTTGATTGCTGACCACCTTTGGGGGGGAAAACATGGAAATCTTTTTTTGTGACATCCCAAAGACAGCTGAACAGCTTGCTGTTGTCAAGCCTGCCTGTTGTCAAGTGCGCCTGCTGCCTGACGCTGCTGTTTTGGGTGAATGACATCACGTGCGACCTGGAGGTGTTAACCACTTGTGTGCCAAAGCCAAAGTAGTGGCTATTTAAAAATTTAATAATAATTAATTGTTACTAAAACCTGTCCAAAAACTCTGTTTTATCGAAGCATCAACATAAGATAACCGTAGTTTGAGGATGTGATCTTAAAAAAAAAAAAAAAAAAAAAATATTTTTTTTTTTTTTTGGGAAAATTAATATTCATATTCGGGGCTAATTAAAAAACATCCGGGGCTTTAGCCCCGAATGTTTTAGCCTAGGGACGCCACTGCCGTTAACACCGACTGTCTCCTAGCAACTGCAGCAGCTGAGTTCAGAGACCGAAACTCACCACATCGTCCAAGTTGACATTGGCTCCTCTCCTGATGAGCTCCTGGACGATCTCCAGACTGCCTTGCTCTGCCGCCAGCATGAGAGGAGTCTGTCCGTTCTGTCAACACACAGGTAAACAACAAACAAACAATGTTTACTCCTCATGAATCACAGATAAGCCAGCAGCAGGAACTAACAGGGTCTCAGGCCTTTAGTCCAGCAACACGGTCAGAGCTTAAGACGTCTGACGACTAAAATATGACGAATGGAATCAATTAAAAACGACTAAAACTCAGCTTTTAACACCAGACAGACTCTTCTAGTTACTGGTAGGGATGTTCCTGGCAAATAATTTCCCTGTCAACTAAACAAAAATTTTAATTAAGACTAGTCGACTAGTCTAAAAAAGTATAACACTCAGAAAACAGTCAAAAAATTTAGCACAAATTTATTGTTCAGTATCTGAAATTGTCCCAAAAATATTGTGTTCAGAGCCCTTTGAAGCCTTTAATCACAATCTTCAACAACCATGCTGGATTCTAAATGCTGCTGAAGTACAAGACACTTTGTGCCGTGCGTATGAATGTGAATATGACGGCAACTCAGTCAAAAGTTAACTACTAAAATAACATCTAAAATAAATAAACTGCCTCTAAAATGTGGGGCACATTGAACCTTGCAGATTATCTGCACTTCACTTTTAAGTTAATAAAACAACATCTGCCACGTAAATTTCAACGGCTGTTCTTCACAGTTGTTTACATACACCCACGTGCCAATGTGCCGACTGCTGCTCAGCTGATTGATGACGTCACATGCAGATCGGATTCTACATGCCCAGGTGCACCGAAATTCATTCTTGGGGATTTCAATAGGTGTGATCTGAGGAAAACACTAAGATCATACCAACAGTACATGACTTGTGCCACCACACAGGGGAAAACGACCACTGACCTCTGCTATGGTTCAGTAGGCTGAGCGCATAGCTCCTTCCCTATACCCGCGCGTGGGGATTCTTTCCACTACAGTGTCTTCCTCATGCCAGTGTACAAACCTGTACTCAGAACCGTGGAGCATAAAGAGAAAACTGTTAAGTTCGGATTAATATTTTAGATAAAGCGTACAATCCAAACAGTCACATAAGACTTTTATTTGCCGATTTTTACTCTGCTTTTAAAAAGATGCAGCCTCATATTTTAATTGACAGACTGGCTTCTCTTTTTAACTCACCAGATCAGATCTTACTCCTGATTTTACACTTTTTAACCGACAGGGCTCAGTGGGTCTGTGTAAATTAGCAAACATCCCACACCATTGTTACCAACACTGGTTCTCCACAGGGCTGTCTTTTGTCCCCACTACTTTTTATCATGTATACTGAGAGCTGCAGCTCATCCCAGTCAGACAGTTTCCTTGTCAAATTCTCCAATGATACAGCATTGTTGACACTTTTGCAAGGTTGACAGTCAGATCATGGCTGTGCCTTACCTACCTTCATACAGTGGTGTGAGGACAACTATCTCGACCTGAATGCTTCAAAGACTAAAGAAATGATCACTGACTTCAGGAGGAACAGGCCGGAGCCAAGGGGAGGCACTATACATGGCCAGCAAGTCCAGATAGTGGAGTAATACAAATATTTAGGTGCAGTCTTTGACTCCCAACTCAGTTTATCCTGTAACACTGAGTCTCTTGCCAAGAGGGGGCAGCAGAGGATCCACTTGTTGTAGAGGTGGAACTCTTTTAATGTTTCTTGGAATATTTTGTTCTTTAATGAATCTTTTATTGAAAGTCTTTTAACATTCTCTTTTATATGTTGGTTTAATGGGTTGCCTCAGAGATAAAAATAGTTTGCACAGAATCGTGAAGATCTGCTCCAAGATTATGGGAGTCCAGTTGAGTGACTTGGCCTTGTTGTGGAAGAGGCAGGTGGTCAGGAAAGCAAAAAGGATTATTGGGAATGTGTTGTGTATATTTGTTGTGATACATGTTGTCAACAGTAAACAGAATTGCCCCACTGCGGGATAAACAAAGTTTTCTGGCTCTGAATTTCAATTAAATTTCAGCTGAAATGAGGCATGTTGCTGCGTGCAGTATGAATGTGAACCTGCACATTATCTGACAACAACTCACTTAAAGTTAACAAATAATATAACTTCTCAAAAAAGATTCATTGCTGCTGAATTAATTTTCTAGATCGAAGTGCTGCCAAACCACGCTGGTTTTGTGAGAGGACATCTCTCCAATTTAAAACTCCAGTCTGACAGCTCTGTAGCACCCACTAGTGGGGGAAGGCTGCATGACAGTTAAGCAGCCCTGTACATGGTTTATTGGAGGGCTATTGGCAGATTATTGGAGGTTTATTGGAGGATTATTGGAGGATTATTAGAGGTTTATTGGAGGATTATTGGAGGTTTATTGGAGGTTTGTTGGAGGCTTATTGGAGGTTTATTGGAGGATTATTGGAGGTTTATTGGAGGATTATTGGAGGTTTATTAGAGGTTTATTGGAGGATTATTGGAGGCTTATTAGAGGTTTATTGGAGGCTTATTGGAGGTTAATTGGAGGATAATTGGAGGATAATTGGAGGTTTATTGAAGGATTATTGGAGGTTTATTGGAGGTTACTTGGATGATTATTGGAGGTTTATTGGAGGATTATTGGAGGTTACTTGGAAGATTATTGAAGGTTTATTGTAGGATTATTGAAGGTTTATTGGAGAATTATTGGAGGATTATTGCAGGTTTATTGGAGGATTTTTGTATGATTATTGGATGGTTTTTGGAGGTTTATTGCAGGATTATTGGAGGTTTACTGTAAATAAATAATAAATAAAGCAGCAGCAGGAATTAGGATCCAGTCTTTTTATGAGAAACATGTTCAGTGTTTCAGTCCTCCAGAGGATTACAACAGGAGTAGTACAAATACAACAGGAGGTGCCTTCGTGTACGTACATCACTGCGTCCGTCCACCTCCTTGAAGCGGTCCAGGTGAGCTTTGAGTGCAGCCAGGTTCTCCTCCTCCACGTAGCTGAAGAGGTTCTGGATGGCCAGTGTGGTCATCTTTATGGACGTGGTGGTGTCCATGTCTGCTGTCTGTCCGTCTGTCTGTCCTACAAACAGGAGACAGTGTTAGGAGACAAAAGCATGGAGGGGTCAGTGCAGGAAGTAAACATAGCAGCAAATAAAGAAATAAATGCATAAATAAGAGGATGTTTTCTCTCGGAACTTTGACTGTGTCTCATTAAGTCATAAACACGTAGTTTAATGTATCCAGGGGCTTTAATTAGCTTAACATTATTATGCTATTAATATATACTTTCAACATATTGTACCACAATAGCTGTTATTATTATTTGGATTTGATTTGATTTTTATTTGTCTCAAACAAGCTCAAGCATAAAAACAGGCAGTATATGTAATAGAAACAAAAAGTTCGAGGAGGGGCTGAAGGAAGCAAAGCTTATCATGTTCAGCCCCCCCTTACATTGTCATATAAGCACATACATAATTGATAAATCTGTAAAATATTAAAAAATTTAAAACATTTAGTCTTTAATATGAAATAGAGCCCTGCTTATAAACATACAAGGCTACATAAAATCCTTTCTAAAAAAAAAAAAAAAGTACACAATTAGCAGTCCAGTTCTTTATAGCTGACCAAGAGTGATTGTTTGTAGTTGGGTTTAAATTGTTTCAAGTTAATGCACATTTTTGTGTCCTCATCTAGTTCATTCCACAGTTTTACACCACAGACAGAGATGCACATACTTTTCAGAGTCGAATGGATGGTAGGATGTTTAAAATTATGATTCCCGCTAAAATTGTATTTTCCCTCTCTGACCATGAACATCATTTGAATGTTGCTTAGTAATAATTTATTACAGGCTTTAAACACAATTTGAACATTTTTGAATTTAACTAGGTCTGTGAATTTTAAAATACCCGATTTTAAAAACAAAGTATTAGTATGATCAAGGTACCCAGCGTGATGAACCATCCTTATGACTCTTTTTTGTAAAGTGCAAATCTTTTGTAAACTGCTTTTGTATGCATTTCCCCGTACCTCAACACAATTGGACAGATATGGATCAATAAGTGCATAGTAAAGAATTTTAAGTGATTTCTGATCTAAAACGTGTTTAGTTTTACCCAGTATTCCAATGCTTCTGGATACTTTGGAGCACAAATATTTGATGTGAGGTTTCCAGCAGCGCTTATGATCAGTTAAAACTCTAAGAAACTTAATTTCATAAACTCTTTCGATTTCAACATTTTCAGTTTCCAAATGTATTTGACGATTTCCAAATATCATAAACTTAGTTTTGTTCAGGTTTAACAATAATTTGTTCACATCAAACCAACAAACACCACTTTATTTTTTGCAATTCACCTCTGACCACCATTAATAGCTGCTGCAAATCCTCCCCCGAACATAAAATATTTGTGTCATCTGCAAAAACCACCAATATTAGACACTTTACAAATATCAATGTATAAAATAAACAGTTTGGGTCCCAATATTGACCCCTGTGGGACACCGCAGGTAATGTTTAAGCACATTGATTTATGGTTACCTAGTTGAACAAACTGCTTCCTATTACTGATATAACTTTGTAACCAGGTGAGTGCTACCCCCCCGACACCATACCGCTCCATTTTTTTTAGCAATATCCCATGGTCAGTTGTATCAAAAGCCTTCTTTAGGTCAATGAAAACACCCACTGCATATTTTCTTTTATCAATGCATCCTGTTATCTCTTCCACTAGCTCCATTAGAGCCATGGAAGTTGATCTAGATGGATCTAAAACCGTATTGACTGTCATTTAGTAAGTTATGTTTGTCAATGAATTCATCCAGTCTTTTCACGAATAGTTTCTCCAGTATCTTTGAGAACTGTGATAGTAAGGAAACAGGTCTATAATTTGTCAATAGATGTTTGTTGCCGGCTTTGTATAATGGAATAACTTGAGCCAGTTTCATTTTATCTGGGAAGGTGCCTGTTTTGTATGACAAGTTACACATAAGAGTTAGTGGATCAGCTATTCCCTCAATTAGTTTCTTTATCAGTGACATATCAATGTCATTCCAATCAGTGGAAATTTTGTTGGTACTTCTCTTTACAATATCAATAATTTTTATCCTATCAACAGTTCCCAAAGACATTGAATCTACATTTCTCTCGTCACATTCCATTTCAGCTGGTTTCTTTCCAGTATCTTTTATTTCTATAGCAAGATTGGGCCCAACATCAACAAAGAAGCTATTTAAACCATCAACCACGTCCTTCATTGTAACAATTTGCCTTCCCTTATCTGTAAAGGGATCAGGATATGTTTGATTTATTTGTTTATTTCTAATAATACTATTTAATATATTCCATATACCTTTAACATAATTTTCATTCTTATCTAGTAATTTAGTATAATAATCCTTCTTGCACACTCTCATAATAGTTATTAATTTATTTTTATAATTCTTATATTAAACTCTGCCTCTTTCCTTTAATTTTTTATAAATAGTCTATACAAGCTATTCTTTTTTTTACATGCATTTTGAAGCCCCTTGGTCATCCAGGGGTTTCCTGCATAGCGGTTCTTAGTGCTATACTGTTTACGAGGGCAGTGTTTATCATATTGACCTTTGAATGTATCTAAAAATAAGTCATAAGCCTTATCTGCCGCTGTTTCATTATATACACTGATCCAATTCCAATTCATTAGATAATTTTTTAAAGCAGCTATAGATTCTTCAGTCCTTATTCTCTTATATTTAATTTCCTTTAACTCTCTCTTTTTTTTATAATTACATTCATAAATCAAGAATCAAGAATCTTTATTGTCATTATGCAAGGCACAACGAAATTTTGTTTAGCAGCTCTTGGCTTAAGGCACATAGACACATAGTATAAAAAGAGGCACATCTGAGATATACGTATATAACTAATATATAATAGAATAAAGAATTTTAAAAAGTAGAATAAGATAAGTGGCTGATAAAGTAGCAGTACAAATCAGTCTTTTAAAGTGTCCATTTTTAATAATATTGCAAATTAGAAAGACAGGCTGGTTATCACTAATATCGTTCATTAACATTCCACTTCACATTCACTTTACTTTCCATATTATTTGTAAAAATACTATCAATTAGGGAGGCACAATGGGATGTTATTATGGTTGGTTTGGTTATTGTTGGGAAAAGACTCATACTATATATTATTTCGATAAATTCATCTGTTGATTTATGCTTGTTTGGATTCAGCAAATCAATGTTATAATCCCCACAAATATGAGTACTTTTTTGTTTTGTTGAGGTAAACAATCTTTCCATATTTGTGATAAACATGTAGATATTGGATCCTGGTTTTCTGTAGACACAGCTGATGATTACATTTTTAATTCTCTCCAATTATATTTCAATACTACTACTTTCCATTATATCATCAATTGTTACTGACAAGTTATCAAGAACCTTGTAAGATAGACCTTCTTCAACAAACAGAGCCACACCACCACCAGGTCCATTTGCTCTACTGGTGCAATGAAACCCATATCCTTTAATAAAGAAATCGAACCCCCTCTCTGCATGTATCCATGTTTCTGAAACAGCAATGATATTGAAGGGCTTTTTAAACTGACTTAGATAATCTTTTATACTTTGAAAATTTGCATAAAGACCTCTACTATTAAAATGGATAATGGATATACCAAGGTCATATTTAATAGTAGTATTTAACTGTTCATCTGTGTGGTAGCAGCAATTTGCATAGATGTTGTCAGGAAGGTTCTGATCGGGATCTATGTCTTGTTCAACTTCTATCATGAGTAAAGCATAGAAGTGCAAATAGTGCAGTACATACAACAATGGCAATTTATCCCTGATAAATCTCTGATCCCTGATACAGCAAAGTAAAAATTAAAAACTACTAGTCTCTATCAAATCTTTCAAATTGATCCATACTCCTAATGCACACCCCTTTGGAATTCTCTGGTGTGCCATTTGGTCTAATAAAAACCTTACAAATGACAGTCCAAGTGGTTTGAATTTTGCCCTGTTTCTTGAACTGTCTTGCCTTCCTGGCTATATCTGCGTTTTTCTTGGTAAGGTGCTCAGTGATGCAAATATTTGTGCTCTATAACTTCCTTCCCTGTCTAAGCAGATCAACTTTGTGATTTCTGTTGGTAAAGCGAATAATTACGGCAGGTATGGTGGGCTTACCCTTTATATTCTTAGCTGGTAGAGGGTGGCATGCCTCAATATTACTGCTTTCAATGTCAATGTTTTTGCCACGAAGAAATGCTGTTACCTGCTCCTCCATAGTCTCATCATGTTCATTTCTGCTCTCCGACCCGATGCCTTTCACTGCTTGCAGGTAACTCCTTGGTTTAATTGCCAGTCCAGAAATGATTACATCGTTCATACTGCTCCAAGTCATCAACTCGGTCTTCCAAGTATTCAATCTTCCTTTCGTGTTCCATGTTTTGCCTTTTAAGCTGCTTTATTTCATCCAATAGGTTAGTTATGATGGCCTGTTGCTTTGTGAAGATTTCCATTTCACTTGTAATCATGTTCATTGCTGCTTTTAAGTCATCCATGTCCTTTTTGAAGATGTTTCATTGCCATCTTGCTCCTTGGTGTTAGCTGTAGCAATTGTTATGACTGTGGTCATTTATTTGATTGTTTATGTTGTCTGTACTGACAGCTCTCTCTCTCTCCCCCATTCTGCAGTAGCAATCAGCCTGTCTTTGTGTGTGTGTGTGCGATGAGCTGCAGGAGGTGTGATTTCCCAATCAACCACGTGATCGGGCTGCTGCTGCTGATTGGCTGACTGCTCAGTTTTAAACTCTGACTGACGCCGGCCTCCGGCCTCTCACTCTCCCCATTCCCAACATGACAGCAGCGGGTATTCTGTGTATGATCTTGTGTGTGCTGCAGTAGCATTTTGGAATTTAGAGCAACTGTCTGCAGGAGCAGTTACCTATAACTTTAGTTGTGTGTGAAGGCTACCTTTGACCTTTGTAATTAGAAGAGCTTATTGTAAGTATTCTAATATTGTAAATAATGGTGCTCAATTCAGTAGCAGCCTTAAAGTAGGAGGGAGAAGCCATTTTTTTTGTTAATCCCTTTTTCTCCTGTTTATTTCAGTTGGGAGGTAGGTTAGTTTGATTGTCTTGTTTCCACATTTGTTTTCCGACAGGTAAGGTAGGGATCTGGATTTAGTTGTTTTGTTTGTTATTTTTGGCATTGCTCCTCTCTGAAGTTATGAAAATAAAACTGCTACTTTGAACTTTTTACATGGAAGTTGGCTGACCTTCTTGGGAGTGGGAAGAGTGGGGGCACTTTATCATGTGTGGCCCAGGTGCCCCTAGGCCTGGGTCATAACACAATCCAGGTTACCAGGCCGAAAGCTAGGGTCACCAGGCTGAGGGTAGCCTGGTAGCTGAGGCCTGGTGGAAGCTGGCTGGTGGCTGATGGCCTGGTAGCTGGATCCTGGTGGAAGCTGGCTGGTGGCTGATGGCCTGGTAGCTGGATCTGGGTGGAAGCTGGCCTGGAGCCTGGTGGAAGCTGGCTAGTGGCTGATTGCCTAGTAGTTGAAGCCTGGTGGAAGCTGGCTGGAGGCTGATGGCCTAGTAGGTGGAGCCTGGTGGAAACTGGCTGGAGGCTGATGGCCTAGTAGTTGGAGCCTGGTGGAAGCTGGCTGGAGGCTGATGGCCTAGTAGGTGGAGCCTGGTGGAAACTGGCTGGAGGCTGATGGCCTAGTAGCTGGAGCCTGGTGGAAACTGGCTGGAGGCTGATGGCCTAGTAGCTGGAGACTGGTGGAAGCTGGCTGGTGGCCTAGTAGCTGGAGCCTGGTGGAAACTGGCTGGAAGCTGATGGCCTAGTAGGTGGAGCCTGGTGGAAACTGGCTGGAGGCTGATGGCCTAGTAGGTGGAGCCTGGTGGAAACTGGCTGGAGGCTGATGGCCTAGTAGTTGGAGCCTGGTGGAAGCTGGCTGGAGGCTGATGGCCTAGTTGCTGGAGACTGGTGGAAGCTGGCTGGTGGCCTAGTAGCTGGAGCCTGGTGGAAACTGGCTGGAGGCTGATGGCCTAGTAGGTGGAGCCTGGTGGAAACTGGCTGGAGGCTGATGGCCTAGTAGCTGGAGCCTGGTGGAAGCTGGCTGGTGGCCTAGTAGCTGGAGCCTGGTGGAAGCTGGCTGGAGCCTGATGGCCTAGTAGCTGGAGCCTGGTGGAAGAGGGCTTGACAGTGCAAGCATTTCACTCGCGTTTGCGACTAAAAATAGGTGTGTGCGAACTGTAAAAAAAATATTTAGGGGCACATGTGTGCATAAAAAAATCAGCCGAAGCAGCCTATATTTTTGTCAATAAAAAAAAATATGATAATCTAACCACAAATGTTGGAGGAACTCCAGCCGCCTTCCCTCTTCCCTCTTCCCCGTGTGACACAGTTATGGGTGGTTTTCCAAGCCACTGTCGGCACAATGAATATAAGTCCCACTGTTGGCTGGGTGGAAATAAGTCAAAGTGTGGAGGAGATGGACCGGGTTAAGCGGCGGATCTCTGGGGAAGCCTGCTCCATTCTCCCCGTAGTTCAAATACTTTCAACTCAGAGCGCAGCGCGCGGACGGAAAATCAGAGCGGTGCGCGACGCCAAGGGTAGCGGTGCCGCTTTGTCAAGCGTTGCTGCCCTCTCCATAGACAAACAATGGGACAGCCAGCGCAAAGCGGTTTTACAGCTGATCATGTGTAGAGGCCTTTAGGGACCGTTTGCCACGGTACCGCTGCTGGGCAGTGTGGAAATAAAGCCCTTTTCACACAGAGCGCGCAAAGTGCAGACCTCCGCCGACGAACCCATTCATTGTGTATGTGCTACCGTGGCGCAAGAGCGCACCGCTCTGCCGGCGAGCTGAGGGGGTGCATGTCGCGGCGCCTGCGCGCTGTGACGATACCTCGGCGCCACGCGTCCAATAGCAGAGAAAAGCCTGAAGTAGACCCGGAAGCGGTCACCATGGAGCTGTAGCTCTTGAACAAGCCTGTACTCCCCCAAATCCTGTCCTCTGCGCCCTACCCCATGGTGGGCGCCGCGAAAACTCTGTGTGAAAGAGGCTTAAGTCCTGCAGAGTTTCAGAGGACCTGGAGAATGTTTTAGGGATAGTAATAGCGTTATATAAGATAATCATATTGCAAAGATAATATATATAAGATAATAACATTAAAGACAAAATTAAATTGCAATACTTTTTCAAAACTTGATAATTTTACCTTTCTGTACATTTTGTATAGAAATTCATTACATAATTTTGCTTCTAAATGTCTATTTGCATCACGTTTATTACGGAAAACACATTATTTGATCAATTTACATTGTGCCCCTAAAGTTCTTTGTGCGCTCCTTACTTTTTCATGTGCTCCTTGGGAAAAAAGTTAGCGTCAAGCCCTGTGGAAGCTGGCTGGAGGCTGATGGCCTAGTAGCTGGAGCCTGGTGGAAGCTGGCTGGAGGCTGATGGCCTAGTAGCTGGAGCCTGGTGGAAGCTGGCTGGAGGCTGATGGCCTAGTAGCTGGAGCCTAGTGGAAGCTGGCTGGAGGCTGGTGGCCTAGTAGCTGGAGCCTGGTGGAAGCTGGATGGAGGATGATGGCCTAGTAGCTGGAGCCTGGTGGAAGCTGGCTGGTGGCCTAGTAGGTGGAGCCTGGTGGAAGCTGGCTGGAGGCTGATGGCCTAGTAGCTGGAGCCTGGTGGAAGCTGGCTGGAGGCTGATGGCCTAGTAGCTGGAGCCTGGTGGAAGCTGGCTGGTGGCCTAGTAGGTGGAGCCTGGTGGAAGCTGGCTGGAGGCTGATGGCCTAGTAGCTGGAGCCTGGTGGAAGCTGGCTGGAGGCTGGTGGCCTAGTAGCTGGAGCCTAGTGGAAGCTGGCTGGAGGCTGGTGGCCTTGTAGCTGGAGCCTGGTGGAAGCTGGCTGGAGGCTGATGACCTAGTAGCTGGAGCCTGGTGGAAGCTGGCTGGTGGCCTAGTAGCCGCTGGCCTGGTAGTAGCTGCAGGCCTGCCAGCTAGTAGCCAGGACCTGGCTTAGAGCTTTGTTTCAGTCCAGTTTCAATCACAAATGTCAATGGCAATTTCAAAATTTCACTCTTGGGTGGCAAAAAATAACACTAACAACAAGTGATGAGACTCTTGACTGAAGAAATACCAAGGATTGTGAAGATTACATCTGGAAGCCCCACCCATTATTATAATATTGTTACTTAAATTAATGTTGTAAGATACTGTCATTACTGTCTGTCTCTGTCTCTTTCTCTGTCTGTCTGTCTCTCTCTCTTTCTGTCTGTTACTGTTAATTTATCATGTTGATCTGTTCTGTACGACATCTATTGCACGTCTGCCCGTCCTAGAAGAGGGATCCCTCCTCAGTTGCTCTTCCTGAAATTTCTATCATTTTTCCCCGTAAAAGGGTTTTTTGGGGAGGTTTTCCTGATCAGCTGTGAGGGTCCAAAGGACAGAGGGATGTCGTATGCTGATTTGTGATATATTAAATTGATTGATTGAAAATTGAATTCACACGACTGCAGGAGTAGAAATTTTCTGACTATGTTTCCTCTGTAGAACTGAAGTAAAGTACATTTTGAGGTATTTGTACATTAAGAATTTCTGTACTTTATACTGCTCTTCTCCGTCTAAGAGGGAGATATTGTCCTTGTTCCTGTGCGTCATTTCATTGAAAACTTTGTTTAGATTCAGATTATTGATATGATATGATATAATCAGTAATAAATGATGATTTATAATATTACAGGTGAAGCTCCACAGCAGAACATAACGTGACATACTGTCAGTAAACAATAAGCTCCACCTTCAGCGCATGTAATATTTAACTCATGATCACATTAATGTATCAACACTTATAATCCAATAATATCATATAAATAATAATAATTTCAGTATATTTTAATGTTAATACATTTAATTTAATTTGACCTCTGACGTAAACATAGGACTAAGATCTGAGCGAGGAAGGGGGTGGAGCCTCACATCCTGCGTGACACAGTGTTGTGTGTCTAATGTTCATTCTCGTGGGCTCTCATTAGGTCGTCTCATCACTTTCTGGACAAGTTAGTTAAATTGTAGCCTGTAAAGTCATTTATTGACCTAATGTTTGCATTAACGCTGAGATGAACCCGACAGCAGATGTTACGTCAAACTGGAACTTCAGACAGAAATCATTTTTATCTTTTATGATCACTGACTTACGAAGATACACTCAGGTTTTTGGACCTTGTTTGATGATACATTCTCAAACTGACCATCATGACGTTACACTGACAAATATGTACAGCTATGTAGTGACAAAATATATAAACATTTAGATGGAATAAATCTGTCTCAGCTTACTGACATTACACACTGTAGCCACATGATGCCACCATCGTTTGCTTCTGTGTAAACATGTAAACACAGTGTAAAGAAGAGACTTGGGAGCGGCTCTATGGCGCTGTCTCTGTGTTTGCTTAGTGACTCCATGGTGTGTCCTGCAGCGCCCCTCTCAGCACAGACTCCCCTACTGTCAGTCACGTCCCTGTGTCTGCTTAGTGACTCCATGGTGTGTCCTGCAGCGCCCCCCTCAGGACAGACTCCCCTGCTGAAAGTCACGTCTCTGTGTCTGCTTAGTGACTCCATGCTGTGTCCTGCAGCACCCCCCTCAGGACAGACTCCCTTGCTGTCAGTCACGTCTCTGTGTCTGCTTAGTGACTCCATGCTGTGTCCTGCAGCGCCCCCCTCAGGACAGACTCCCCTGCTGAAAGTCACGTCTCTGTGTCTGCTTAGTGACTCCATGCTGTGTCCTGCAGCACCCCCCTCAGGACAGACTCCCCTGCTGAAAGTCACGTCTCTGTGTCTGCTTAGTGACTCCATGCTGTGTCCTGCAGCGCCCCCCTCAGGACAGACTCCCCTGCTGTCAGTCACGTCTCTGTGTCTGCTTAGTGACTCCATGGTGTGTCCTGCAGCGCCCCACTCAGGACAGACTCCCTTGCTGTCAGTCACGACTCTGTGTCGGTGATATTTGGGATCCAGACAGTCTGAAGTCTGCTCTTCAGCACTCAGCAGCTTCCTTTAATGTCCCTGCTCTGAGCTGACCTCAGATCAGCATGTACACATTCCTGTGGGCTCTGCTGCACCGCTGATATCACTTCAATAAACCCTGAGAGGATTGTCTTCTCTCAGGATCACTTTACTGTCACCACGGAAACCACAGACATCAATAAAGTCTTATCTGCAGCTCTGCTGTCACCACGGCAACAGTCTCCTTCATCAGTCACATCATCCACCAACGCTTCACAACAGGCCGAGAAGTCATCAGCCGATGATGGGACATTTTATTATTATGTATTAATCTGATAATTGAAAAAATATCTGATAATATGAAGCCAAACTGTTTCACTGACTGAACAAGGACAGCATCTATAAAATCCGACACAGTCTGGTTTGAGTGTTGCCAATAAACACTGAGATCCACAATATTCATTTATGATGACAATTGTTTTTGAACCAAAACAACCCCACACAGCACATTAAAACCTAAAATGACCTGAAGCAGGCTGAAAGAACTACTGAGTAGATTTTAGTGGAAACTTTGAATCATAAATTTGATTTAATCATCAATCAATCAATCAATCAATTTTATTTATAAAGCCCAATATCACAATTTGCCTCACAGGGCTTTACAGCATACGACATCCCTCTGTCCTTAGGACCCTCACAGCAGGAAAAACTCCCCCACAAAATGGACAATGCTTTCTACCATTGTTTTCCCATTAAAGGGTTTTTTGGGGAGTTTTTGCTGATCAGCTGTGAGGGTCCAAAGGACAGAGGGATGTCGTATGCTGTAAAGCCCTGTGAAGCAAATTGTGATTTGTGATATTGGGCTTTGTAAATAAAATTGGTTGATTGATTGATTGATTTATTGATTGACTCACTTCAAGAAAACATTTAGTTAATGAACAAACTGTGGGACACATGGTCATTAAAACTAAAAGATCAATATGGAGCAGGGAGAACAAACATTAACAAATAATCTGATTTCTAACATTTTATGTGAAGACAGCATCTATATTCCTAAAATCTGAGCAGATTCAGACTGGGCTGATGTGTGACCTATTATATGTCAGATGTAACCTTCCCATCATTATAAATATATTTCATGAGATCATTATGCAGCACAGTATATTAGAGAGTAACAGTGAACGCACCATGTCTAACTGGATAATAACATGAGATATTTTAATAAACAGGAAACAAAGGCCTCCGATGTTCATGTCTGAAATCCGGTCACTGTATTAACGAGGCGTCGCCCTGTGTGATTTATAATTAACATTAATAAACATTATTAATAAACATTATGAACATACCATCAGAGTGCTCTAATGAGCACAGTGTTATAACTGCTCTTGTTCTTATAACACTGCAGTAACCCTGTCACCTTCACGCTGTCATTCACCGTGTGAACCCGTTCACACAATACGGACTCATTAATCCGTCTGATGAACACAATAAATCTTTATTCATTTAAAATAAATCAAACATTTAACCGTCACTGTGATTTGTTATGATCGATCCAAGTGTCAATCAAATATTAATCGACGACAGCGGAGGATGCTGACGGTAACAACCACCGGAGAATAACCGGGTTTACCTTCAGAAGAGAATCAGATTCGGTTTAGGCGGTCCTGGTTCGGGTCCAGCCGGGTCTCGGTGCCGGTCTCTGGGCGTATTAGTGTCGGTTTCCTGGGCCTGCTTTGAGATGACAGCCGGAGCTCACTCTCCATCCCCGGTAGCAGCAGCCATCTTGATAAGAACAACAAGCAACCAGATCCCGTCGCTGCGTCAAGCCCGCCAAACTGTCAGCCTTACTTCCGCTCACCATTGTCAAAATAAAAGCACAGGCAGCGGCCAATCCCGACTGAACTCAACAATCCGACCAGTTTGACAGGGTTTTAAAGGGTTTTGTTATTCTTCACCTCCACTAACACTGATGATATCACACTGAGTTTATTTCACCTGAGTCTGACTCATATTTTAATTTATTTCCACGGAACCAACGAGCAGAATGTGGCTGGTAACTTATTTTGAAGGTGCTGTTGATGTTATTGTTGTTGTCTTTATACAACTTTAAATGTCAATTCTGAAAATGGACTCTGATTTATTTTTATAACAAAAGAATATTTTTTATCACCAAGAAGCTGTTTTATCGTTTCAAAAAAATCATACAGTTATCACATATCAGTCATTTTGTTTGATATAGAACAGAGGCGGACATTTTGTGTCCGTGTTTTCTGACATTTATTAGTCTTAAGATGCTATCTTGGAAAACGACAGAAAATATCGAGACAAACAGTTCACCACGGTTTCACATTTATTTTATCACTGAGAAAGACAAAGGATGTAAAGGTGAGCTGCTGGAGGAGGAAATATTTGATAATATTTAAAGAAAGTTCCCAGTATTTTTTTCTGTCAGTCAGTTATTCCCCAGCTGGTGACCAATGTCTTGGTGATATTTGGTTGCCTTTAGGTCGCTTTATTGGGTGACAAAAATTCAGTGTCAGAACATCAAATGCCAACGTCAACTAATGTCAATGACAGATGACGCTGATATTTTGTTGGTTTTTATTTGTGTTGTTAAATAACCAGAATCCAACATGTTCCACACGTCTCATACCAACGTCATGTTGACGTAGAATAACAACATTTAGTTATTAGGTATTAAGAACAAAACTCAACATCATAATGTTAACATGTTTCCCACCTCTGTGTGGGGGGTACAGTCAAAGAAAGACAACGATTTCAGTCCCTGTTGGTTTTAGTGGCTCTGAGTAATAACTGCAGACTTTTAATTTGAAATGAGCAGAGACAAGTGAGCTTATCATCAGCAGCAGCTTATCATCTGAGAAATAAAAATAATAACTCATTAACAGTGTGAGCGTCAGCGACTGTGTTTATTAGGGTTTAAAGTTCAGAAAGTCTGTCATAAATCAGGTCCTCCTGGTTTTTCACCTTGCCAAAGTCCAAAGCTACGGGAGCTCAGAGTAGACACGCCAGGAAAAAAACACAAACATTAAGAGTTTCCTGTTATCACTATGTGTTTCTTTTACATTTTATTTTCATGTTCTAGCAAAATAATTTCATGTTTCATGTTAATACATGATAATTTAAATTATTGTCACAATGTGAAACTCACTGAAGAAAAGGTGCTGGAGAGCGGTTACAGTGATGAATGTGACTCTTCACCACGACTTGAAGAGACAGAGACACTCATCAGTCAGCTGATTGTTCAAACATCAAACACAGATGGACACACGACATCAAGTGTCAAAAAATCCAATGTTTATTCACATCATTTACAAAAACCAAACATATAAACCTACTGTCAGGCGGCTGGTTCACTGCGACAACATGAACATCTGTGAGTCATCTCTAACAGTCAGAGGAGCCTCTGTGTTCGTCTGCAGCATCACATCCTGTCCATCAGCCTGTCCATCAGCCTCATCAATTATCCTCATTCATCAGCCCCCTCCATCACCCTTGCCTATCATCCGTCCATTGCCCATAGTCCTTGTCCAGGTCCCATTAAAATGTTTCAGATAAGGTTGAAACAGGAAGTCATAGAAGAACAGTGGTGGATGTGCTGATGGAGACAGACAGACAGAGGTGGAGTCCTTTTGTCTCCTGACCAGCTGTAACACTGATAAAACACAGAGAGCTCCTGACGGAGGGTCATGGAGAGTCATAGGGTCGTACAGTGGAAACCCTGCAGTCACATGACTCCATCGTGGTGGAGGCTCCTGGTCAACTGGTTGCTGCTTCCATCAGTTAGTGCGGTGATAATACTCACACCTGTCCTCTGAGGTCCGTCCAAAACAGGATGCTGTTCAACTTCTGTGTCAGTAGATTTGGTTTATTAAAGAAACAGAACATAAAATAATGACAGCAGAAACATCAGATCGGTCCAACCACCATCTTTAACCGTAACCTATATCTTTAAACTACCATGACATCAGAAATAAACACATCTGCTGAGTTAGTGCTCGCCATCTTTGTTTTTACCCCTCATCACCTGACGGCAGCATTCGTCCTACCTGTGGCGCTGATTTACCAATCGCGTCCCCCCTCAATGTTTATTGATCGTTTGGATACAGCGTCAGAGGCGGGACCTCGTTCATTCCTGTCCCAATGCTCATGAGACCAGAAAAGTTCTGTTTTCTGTATAAATTGATCCTGATGATCAACGCTGCTTCATTTAAACCTCATCGGGCCCATCGAGCAGGCGCTCCGCAGACTGAGGGCGGCTGAGTTTATCCAGTCTATGGCTCCACTGAACCCAATTATTTCAGCTGCTGAACTGAAGTGTTACTTAACCTGAACCAAACATTAGACGGACCTTCGAGCTTCAGACGGAGACGTTGGTGCACTTCCTGTTATTTTAATCTGAGAGGGATTGAGTCTGTTTCACATCATCAAATTAAATTAAATTAAATTTCAGGGTTAATCCATTTACTACAATATAACGACGCGTTCTCTTCAACACACATTCTATCCAAACACAGTCTGTGTTAGGAATCAGATAAATAACCTCACACCTACAAATGTAAACACGACGCCCTCATCACCACCAACTCATATGACAACACCGAGTAAACAAACAAACAAACTAAGGCGACTGAGTGAAGTCATGATTGGCACTTTGTCCAAACGGATGTTTATGAACACTGTGACGCTGTGATTAACAGGTTGGAACAGGACGACTGTCTGAGAAGAATATTTAATGCTCTCTCTTTCACTCATTCATTCATTCACTCACTCTGTCTTTACATGTTCTGAACTTTTCTTTAACGTGCTTTCATTCATTCATGTACTCATTCAGTCATTTCCCTCTTCGTCCTGTCACTGCCTCCTCCCTCTGTTATACTAAGCGGGCGGCCATGACACTCCGCGGCAGCTGCTCCATGTGACGTTAGAGTTTATATGTGTGTGTGTGTGTGTGTGTGTGTGTGTGTGTGTTCTCTGTCACTGCAGATCTGCCTGATGCGAACATGTTGACAGGTGTTGGTGGAGTTTGAGTCCAGATGTTTTCCTGACAGTCAGAACGTCGCAGCGCTGTGTGAAAACTCTTCATCAGGTCAAACAGACCGTTGAAAACTTCAGGTTCTAACTTCTTGTTTCTGAAATGCTTCGTCCAAATAATACAGAGCTTAACTCGACCATCGTGTTTCTGCCTTGACGCAGGAGGAAGGTCACCTCCTCGTCTTCCTGTACAAGTTCATGGAAATAAAATGTAGTTCAGGATTGGTCCTCTAGCTCATGTGGTCTTTTCCTTCTGGCTGTCTGTGGCCTCCAAGTGGCGCTGGCCCAGCTCCTGGACGACGTCCTTCTGCTGCTCTTTGAGACGGAGATGTCTCGGTTTGACCGGCAGTGCCACGGCCAGCAGAACGCAGCCGATATGGAGGCTAAAGTACCACGACCTGATGGGGGGAGGGAACAGGTGGAGACACGTCAGGTGAGCCTACACCAAACCTGAGTCAAATATGAGTTAAACCTGATTTAATCCTGAGTTACACCTGAATCAAACCTGACTTAAACAAAGTTAAACTTGAATTAAACTCGAATCACTGACCTGTAGAACTTGATGGACGGACTCACGGACAGCAGGACAAAAGGCACCACTGTGTAGCAGATGGCGATCTGAGTGGCTGCCCACGTGATGACATCATAGACCAGTTTGTGGGTGGGTGATTGAAGGAAGTAAGGCCGAACGTTGTGTCTGACCTGAGAGAAAGAAACGTTAACAGTTGGTTAGTTAGTGAGATAATCTGCTAACAACTCACAGCTACAGTTGGTTAGCAGTATTAGAAGGTAACAGCTAATGGTGAGTTAGTGGACTATAAGCTAACAGCTAACAGTTAGCGGGGACAGTGAGTTAGCACTGTTAGAAGCTAACAGCCAACATCAGTTGGCAGATTATATGCTAACAGCTAACAGTTAGCGGGGGCAGCTCACCGCTCTTGCAGCCAGCGTGATGACGATGCCGGTG
The DNA here is from genome assembly GCA_035609425.1 of Epinephelus awoara. Lineage (NCBI taxonomy): Eukaryota > Metazoa > Chordata > Actinopteri > Perciformes > Serranidae > Epinephelus > Epinephelus awoara. Next base: position 40,315,142 of record CM069305.1, on the reverse strand, counting down.
AGGAAGGTGAGGTAGTAGCCTGGATATGCTCCGTGCCACATGGCTGACAGGATGAAGGTGGCTGCTGTCGGGTGGTAGGGACATCGCTCGTAACACACCCTGCCAGAGGTCAGAGGTCAGACAGAAGAATGTGTCACATGTTATTTCAGCTGGTCTTTACTGTGACGTCACAAACAGCACCACTGACAGCGAGGGTCTGTGACACCTCACCGTTGTTAAAAGTTTGTTTGTCATTTCCACAGAAACAAAATGCTGTGTCCGTTGGCCACAGGTGTTCACAACACACACACATACACACACACACACATCACACACACACACACACACACACACACACACACACACACAGAGGAAATTAACATTTGTTTGATGTCACATGACCAAACAGACATAAGGACATATAAACAGACCTGGATACAGCGTCAGAGGCGGGACCTCGTTCATTCCTGTCCCATGCTCATGAAACCAGAAAAGTTCTGTTTTCATGGTATAAAATGATCCTGATGATCAACGCTGCTTCGTTTAAACCTCATCGGGCCCATCGAGCAGGTGCTCCGCAGACTGAGGGCGGCTGAGTTTATCCAGTCTATGGCTCCACTGAACCCAATTATTTCAGCTGCTGAACTGAAGCATTACTTAACCTGAACCAAACATTAGACGGACCAAACCCAAAATCTGACAGGATGAATATCAGGTCAATGATGCAACTGTTAAAAAAACATCTAGTTTCTGTAGACAGAATCAGTGTGATGTCACACTGACAACAGTCACATTAATGTGAATCTGATGAGATATTTCTGTTTATGTTTAGCTGTGACATTTAAAGACATATATTTAAACAACCTCTCTAATGTTTCTGCTGTGATTACTTCATGTTCTGTCTTTCTTTACTGTCATCTCTGATAAACTGAATCTGCCAACACACAATGACTCCGCCCACCAGTCCACCCTGTGGTTGTATGACTCCGCCCTCCAGCCCACCCTGTGGTTGTATGACTCCACCCACCAGTCCACCCTGTGGTTGTATGACTCCGCCCTCCACCCCACCCTGTGGTTGTATGACTCCACCCACCAGTCCACCCTGTGGTTGTATGACTCCGCCCTCCAGTCCACCCTGTGGTTGTATGACTCCGCCCTCCAGCCCACCCTGTGGTTGTATGACTCCACCCACCAGTCCACCCTGTGGTTGTATGACTCCGCCCTCCACCCCACCCTGTGGTTGTATGACTCCACCCACCAGTCCACCCTGTGGTTGTATGACTCCACCCACCAGTCCACCCTGTGGTTGTATGACTCCGCCCTCCACCCCACCCTGTGGTTGTATGACTCCACCCACCAGTCCACCCTGTGGTTGTATGACTCCGCCCTCCAGTCCACCCTGTGGTTGTATGACTCCGCCCACCAGCCCACCCTGTGGTTGTATGACTCCGCCCACCAGTCCACCCTGTGGTTGTATGACTCCGCCCTCCAGTCCACCCCGTGGTTGTGTGACTCCGCCCCCCCAGCCCACCCCCGTGGTTGTATGACTCCGCCCACCAGCCCACCCCGTGGTTGTATGACTCCGCCCTCCAGTCCACCCTGTGGTTGTATGACTCCGCCCTCCAGTCCACCCTGTGGTTGTATGACTCCGCCCTCCAGTCCACCCCGTGGTTGTATGACTCCGCCCACCAGTCCACCCCGTGGTTGTATGACTCCACCCTCCAGTCTAGTTTGATGTCACAGTCAAGCTGACCTTTCACCTTTTGACCATCATTATTTCATCCTGTCAGACATTTGTGTCAAGTTTTGTCAGAATTAGTGGATGAAACATGCACAAAAACATGTTTTGTAAGGTCACAGTAACCTTTGACCACAAACATCTAATCAATTCATTGTTGAGTCCAGGTGGACATTTGTGCCAAATTTGAGGAAATTCCTTCATGGTTCATTCATGGGTATGAGACGTACGGACAAACTGAAAACATAACATGTGTGGTCGCGGCTATCAGTGGCTCAGAGGCATAAAAACACAACAAAGACCTTCATTACATTTTAAAATCGCTGCATTGGCTCCCTGTGTGTTTCAGGGTCGATTTTAAGGTTCTTTTATTAGTTTTTAAATGTCTTAACGGTCTTGGGCCATCTTATTTATCTGACCTGCTTTCATCATATCAACCCTCGCTGATCCCGAGGTCCTCCGGCACTGGCCTTTAAAATTGTTCCAAAAGTCAGAACAAAAACCCACGGGGAGGCTGCATTCAGCCATTATGGCCCTCACTTATGGAACAGCCTGCCGGAGAGCATCAGAGGGGTATTCCAGGTAGGAGGTTCAACAAACTCTGAGTCTGACCCTGAACTCCGAGTTGATTTACCCTGAGATGGGAAACTCTGAGTTACCGGTTCCAGAACAGCTGATTTGAGTTACTTCAGTCAACTCTGAGTATGTTCACTCTGAGTTAAGCCGACAATAAAAAGCCATCATCAATGGAGCTCCGACTCCACGATTCACCATGGCAACAGGTAAATAAAAGACAGCGCCTCCATTTTAATCCAGTGGATGTAGAGATATTAATACATGTGTAGCAGACGGTGCACGTTTATCTTTAAAAGAAGAGCCTGAGTCAGAGCGAGGAAAGTGTAAATAAGTTAACCATAAAGTTAATAAAAAAGTTTGATTCAGTGTTATAGGTAAAGTTCCACTGATTGTCACACACCTGAGTGTGTGAAATTTGTTCTCCGCATTTGACCCATCCCGTGAGGGAGCAGTGAGCAGCAGCGGCGCCGTGCTCAGGAATCATGTGGTGATCTAACCCCCCCCGATGCTGAGTGGTCCCATTTTTATAGTTTTTGGTATGACCCGGCCGGGGATCGAACCCACGACCTCCCAGTCTCAGGGCAGACATTCTACCACTAGGCCACTGAGTTGTCCGTTTACTCATCATTTATCAGACTTACATTTCCTTAATGAAGACAAAGTGGTGGAATCTGACTGTGTATCAGGCTGTAGGTACATTACATTATATTAATAATATATAATAATATATTTGTTCAGATTTAATCTGATGGGGAAAAACACAGGAGGCAGCAACTGAAAAATAGGAAGATTTAAAACATATAGGCTAGGCTATAGATCAAAGACATAAAGACATGACTGTAAACTCACAGTCTGACCCAGTAATATTATCTATTTGTATCTTGACTCAACAGCATTCAGTGACTTTATTTCAGCTACAAATGTAGTAAATTTAAAGACACTGAAATGCTGCACCATTGCTCACTCAGAAATATGAACATATAATCCCCAATATTAGGCTATAGGAATTATGTTCCATCAGTGCGACCAATGACATCAGTGATGGAGATCATTAGTCACTGATACTACATATCTAAAGCTTTCCGATACAAGCTTTGACACGGACTGAATGAATGAGGAAATGAAACAGCGTGTAAGAGGGAAGAGACAGAGAAAAACCTGCCGTCGAGCAGGTTATGTTCACAGAGTCTGTTACCATGGTGATTGACTCAGAGTTTGATTTACCTCTCTTTCTGGAACTGAAAACCCAGAGTTTCCCTCATTTCAGGGTTAACATACTCAGAGTTTTCACTAAACCTGCTTTCTGGAATACCCCTGATGCTCAAGACTCACCTTTTTAGTTTGGCTTTTAACTGATTTCTTTTACTCTTTTAATTTTTCTATTATATATTATTTTAATTTCTAATGCTTTTAAATGATTTATTTTTTAAATCTTTATGCATTTTATTATTATTACGTTTGTAAATCTTAATTTATTTATTTAATATTATTAATATTATTTTAATCTTTAAATCTTTTATTTTTTCTAAATCCTTACATTTTTATGCGTTTTATCACTATTTTATCTCATCCGTGTTTTATCTTGTCATATTGCCTTTTAGTCTTTTAGTTTTTAGCTCCAGTGTTTCCTCATGGGGGGCCTCCAAACTGAGAGGTGTGCCCGGCCTGCCCGTGGGGACGTCGTCCTGGGGATCCCTCAGGTGTGGAGGACTGGGGGGCTCTGCACCATGTGTGGAGTCCACCCCAGTCTGTCTGGGTCGGGGTGGTCTCTGTGGCGGTACTCCCTGTGGCCGTTGGCTGTGACACCTCTCAGTGTGGATGAGCTCGCCATTGGTGGTCCTTTCCTCATCTGGTTCCTCAGTGCCCTGCCATGTTATTGACTATATTGACCGTGTGTGTGTGTGTGTGTGTGTGTGTGTTTATATGTGATATTGGGTTTTATAAATAAAATTGATTGATTGATTGATATGTGGGGGTGGGAGGGGCGGGTTTTCAATATGTCGTCGTCGTCGTCCTCCGCTTATCCGGGTCCGGGTTGCGGGGGCAGCAGCCTCAGCAAAGAAGCCCAGACAGTCCTCTCCCCAGCCACTTCCATCAGCTCTTCCGCAGGAACCCCGAGGCGTTCCCAGGCCAGCCGGGCGATGTAATCCCTCCAGCGTGTCCTGGGGCGGCCCCGAGGTCTCCTCCCGGTTGGACACGCCCGAAACACCTCCCAAGGAAGGCGTCCGGGTGGCATCCTCACTAGATGCCCGAACCACCTCAACTGGCTCCTCTCGATGTGGAGGAGCAGCGGCTCTACTCCGAGTCCCTCCCGGATGTCCGAGCTCCTCACCCTATCTCTAAGGCTGAGCCCACAGGCCAACCATGCCCTGTAGGCCTCCTTCTTCAGCCGCCATGACTGGCACCAGCTGCCTTGCGTCCACAGCTTGCAGCCGCCGCCTCAGCAATGGCAGAGCGGAACAAGGCCCATTCGGACTCAATGTCCCCCTCTGCCCTCGGGACATGGTTGAAGCTCTCCCGGAGGTGGGACATCTTCACCGATGGACATCCTTATGTTTGAACATGGTGTTAGTTATGGCCAAACTGCGACCCGCACAGAAGTCCAATAACTGAACACCACTCGGGTTCAGATCGGGCAGGCCGTTCCTCCCAATCACGCCCCTCCAGGTCTCGCTGTCATTGCCCACGTGAGTGTTGAAGTCCCCCAGCAGAACAATGGAGTCCCCAGTTGGGGCACTGTCCAGCACCCGTCCCAGGGACTCCAAAAAGGGCGGGTACTCTGAACTGCTGTTTGGCGCATAAGCGCAGACAACAGTCAGGACCCGTTCCCCGACCCGAAGGCGCAGGGAAGCAACCCTTTCGTCTACTGGGGTGAACCCCAACATACAGGCAGAGAGTCTGGGGGCTATCAGAAAGCCCACCCCGGCCCTCCGTGGGAGAAGGTCCACCCCCCCTCAAGGACTTGGGTTCCAGAGCCGGAACTATGTGTCGAGGTGAGGCCGACTATATCTAGCCGGTAGCGCTCAACCTCTTCCACAAGCTCCAGCTCCTTCCCCGCCAGAGAGGTGACATTCCATGTCCCAAGAGCCAACTTCTGTAGCCGAGGATCGGACCGCCAAGGCCCCCGCCTTGGTCTGCTGCCCAATCCACATTGCACCGACCCCTTCTGGATCCCTCCGCGGGGGGTGGGCCTGCAGGGGGACGAGCCCATGTAGCCGGTTCGGGCTGGGCCCGGCCGGGCCCCATGGGTGAAAGCCCGGCCACCAGGCGCTCGCCCACGGGCCCCAACCCCGGGCCTGGCTCCAGGGCAGGGCCCAGGTAACCCTCCGGGCCGGGTACACAGGTTCTTTCTGTTGTCCATCATGAAGGGTGTTTTGAACTGTTCTTTGTCTGACCCTTCGCCCAGAACCAATCTGCCTTGGGAAACCCTACCAGGGGCAAAATGCCCCCGACAGCATAGCTCCTAGGGTCATTAGGGCACTCAAACTCCTCCACCACGATAAGGTGACGGTTCTCGGAGGAGTTTTTCAATATGTATGTAATATTTTTGTTGTATGTGTTTATTCTGTGAAGCACTTTGTGCTGCATTTTTAATGTATGAAAAGTGCTATACAAATAAAGTTTGATTTGATTTGATTCAGTGGAAACTGAAGTGTTTCCTGTTGATGACCGCTGTCAGTCTGACCGATGTGCTGACACTCTGTGGGTCACTGTGAATAAACATCAGCATCAATGATGTGTTCAGACCTTTTGAGCCAGTGTGCTGTCTGGATGTTCCAGTTGTCCAGGAAAACCTTAAAGCTTGTGGCGAGCTGAAACAGAGAGGAGACAATCTGATTCATCAGTCAGTCTTTACAGAAGAACAGCGGAGCACAAACGGTGGAGCGCCGACAGTGGAGCGCTGACGGCAGAGCGCTGATAGTCCTCACCTCAATGTTCAGGATCCTCAGGTTGGAGATCAGGTCCCAGCGAGGAGAGCCGTCACTGTCGTAGCCGTTGAAGCCGAAACCGGCAGCGTTGTTGATGGCGTCAGCTGAGGTCAGAGAGATGAGACGATGTTGGACAGATGAGACAGGTGAGACAGGTGAGAAAGGTGTTGTCAGACACTCACCCAGCGTCCAGACAAAGTAGTACTTGGGTCTGGTGGTCAGCATGGACAGATACAAGTAGACCACCTGAGCATAGAACGGCGTGTTGGCGATGAAGTCGTCGTCAATGTTTCGCTCTACAGGAAAAACTTTGCACACCGACAGGAAGACCAGAAGGCAGAAGAAGGAGGTGGACACCTTACGGACGACCTCGGTCTGAGGAAACACACGTGGACAGTGATTCTGACTTCATCATGATGTCTCACAGACAGACATGTCAACGTCACGTATGTAAAGACATTAATCAGACTGTAGAATCAGACATTATGCAGATGATGTGTTGTTGTTCCTGCAGGTCTGATCTGGTCTTCAGCTTCAGTCGAGTCGTTTATATAAACAGATGCAAACACAAAATCCTGATCATCACTATGAGAATTATCGACTGTCAGATATCTGTGTGAAGTGAAGGGACGAGACAGCTGCTGGAGACAGTGTTAAATATTTAGATGTCAGAGTTGAATCTTAGTTTCAGTCATTTATTCCTCAGTGTGAGTTTTATGTGACAGAATGTTGTAACTAGTGCTGCACGATTAATCTAATCGCAGGCTCTGTGATTACATAACTGCATAAAAGGCTGCGATTTGCGATTTAATGTAAATAAATGTTAACGTGTGTGCCTGTGAACATGACAGCCTCTCCTGTAGTGTGTTAAGTTTGTTGCACGCCCACAAGCTATCTTGGAGCGTGCAGCCGGCATGCAGCAGTGACCAACACAGACGCTAAAGAAGAGCATGAGCATCACCATGAACAGGCTGAGTTGGTGGCGAAAAAAACATCTGTTACATAGCGATACTTTGGATTCAGGTACAGCGACATTGAACAGAAAGACATGCTGTGTAAGTGTAAAAGTTAAGTTAAGTTAAACGACATATATATATATGCACTCGAGACAGCACAGAGAAAAGTAGGAAGAATGTATGCAAGAGAAAGTCGACCCGTGTAACGTTAAAGACAAAAAGACAACTGAAAGACACCAGAGCCTCATAAAACAACATCCAAGCACAGTTATGCAAACATTTGTTAGTGTCATGGGGAAATCATGGACTCCATAACAAACTATATAACAAATGAAAAACAGAGCAACTTTGCTATGTTTCAGCCCACTTGACATGCTGCTGTGTTGTGCTGTGTGTACAGTGCCGTGTTGCGCTGCTGTGTGAGCAGCGTGTTTGTCTGTGCTCAGTCTGTTGATGGTCATTAACACACTGTCCATAAAATAACTATGTCAGGTCAGGTCAGTGCCCCCTGATGTAATGTAGGGAAACACTGAATAAAGCAAGAAGAATAATGATACCATATTTGTATTATATTGTAATCGCAATTGCAATCGCAATCGCAAATCGCGATATTGTCCGCTCAAATCGCAATCGCACATTTTTATAAAATCGTTCAGCACTAGTTGTGACACAGTTAATCATATAAAGATGAACTCAGTGACATGAGTCTGGATGTTTATATTCCTACTCAGGTTGACTTGATGTCACAGAATGTTGATAATATTAAATAACAATAATATAAAATGAGTTTATGTTTATAGGAATCAAATTTCTGACGGTGTTTGTGGTCCAGTGTCATACATTTGGCGATGGCTCGCTCTGCCTCAGCTTGCTGGTGGACTTCCTGTCGGCCTCCTGGTCTCTATGGCGACGGGGTTCTCCCTCGATGAAGGCGATGTAGTCGTTGTAGGAGCAGGTGGGTCCAGCCAGGATCCCCATGAAGTTACAGTTGTAACTGAAGTACTCCAGCAGACTGGGCATCCTCCTGAACACACGCACACACATAACCAGTAAGACTCTGCTCACCTGATTGGTGTCTACACTGGGAGCTGTGATACACATTGACGCTGTACGTCATGACCTCCTAGTATCATGTTTCATCAGACCTGAAATCAGTTTGTCCTCCGACTTTACTGGAGTGTTTCTTTCTGTAGCTGCATTATACTTCAGTCCTACCTCTACATCTGTCAGCAGTCGTTACTCTGCAGGAAACTGATGAGCAGAATTATAAAATGTAAAATAACAGTGTAATAAAGTGTACAGTGTTTCTCTACAAACCAACCTGATGGCTAAAATCTTTTGTCCTGCCGTCAGATGTTCTTCTTTTCGAGCCATTCCTGTTCCACAGAAAAAAATAAACATGAACATGATCAGATATGAACCTTCAGACAGGTCTGCTCTGCACATCGCCACGTGAACATCTCACCATCGTGGATCTCAAACGCCAGGCTGGTGATCTTCTGTGTGATCACCATCATCGGCCTGCAGAGACAATGACAGGGTCAAAGGTCAGAAACAACATGGGTCAGACAGAGCAGAGGAAGATGCAGTCTGGACAAGGAGATGCCAACTCACCCTGTGAAGTCAGCGGAGTACATGCCGTAGTCGAAGACATAGACTCTGGTGATCTGACACAGACTCAGATAGCTGAGAGCCACCACCAGGCAGTATCTAAAAACAACACACACACACACACACACACACACACACACACACACACACACACACACACACACACAGTCAATATAGTCAACAACATTGCTGGGCACTGAGGAACCAGGTGAGGAAAGGAACACCTATGGGCAGTCTCCATGTTTAACATGTGTACAGCCTGGGACACGCACAGGTCTGGTCTCTGGACATAATGTCAACATTGATGAAGTTATAAATCAGATCAGATAAATCAATATATATATCAGATGATGAGAAAAAATATGTTAAAATGAATTAAAATACAGCTGTAACCGGGAGTCACGTGACCCAGAGTTGGAGAATAGCTGCCTGAAAATTGGCCCCTGACATCATGGCATTTAAATTTGTACAAAAAAAACATACTGGAGCGACACAACGTTGATATATCCTGAGCCAATATAATTCAGTCAAAATGCCAGGAAGCAAGAACACCGCAAGCAAAGGCTCAACTGCAAAGAATTCCTCCTCGTATGTCCCGTACGATTCCATTTCAGACCGTGCTAGCAAAGCAGCCAAACAGATGACTCTGACCACGCTAATAGCACCAAGCTAGTAACAGCATGGCTAACAGTTGTGGATATGGGTAATGACACCGTCCACTGCAGTGTTAGCTGTGCCAAGCTAACAGCAGCCACGGCTGATGAGACTCTCTCAGACAATGAACCACGCAAGATCGCTGCTGACATCACTAACATATACAGCCTTCTCTCAGAAATCTCAAGTGGGCACAACAATAAACTGGATGGAATCCACAGAGCCACCACATCCATGGAGTCACAATTAACTGCCATTACTACTCGCCTTTCCAACGTGGAAAGTAATTTAGACTTTCTGAAGGATAGTGATAAAGCGCTGAAAGCCAAACCAGCTGCAGCCTGGGCTGAGCTAGAGCTACTTTGCCAGTGGGTGGATGACCTTGACTCCAGAACTCACCGCAACAACCTGGTTTTTGTGGGTTTCCCCGAATCTATGAGGTGCTCTTTCATTTCTAACTGCAGCGAACCCAGATCTCATGGAGCTCGACTTTCCCAAGGGTTTGGAAATAGACAGAGCCCACCGAGCACTGGCCTCGCGCAGACCTGATGGCCAGCCACCCAGGGCTATAGTGGCCAGGTTCCTGCGCTATCAAGACCGGGATCGGATTATACAAGCAAAACAAAAGGAAACAAAGGGAAGCTGACATGGAGAGGACATCATATTATCAATCAATCAATTCAATTTTATTTATAAAGCCCAATATCACAAATCACAATTTGCCTCACAGGGCTTTACAGCATACAGCATTATGATAATCCCAGACTTCTCCAAGGCTGTAAACAACAAGCACCGAAAGGTCAAACAATGTAAGGACATGCTTCATGAACGCCACATAGGATTTTCACTGTGCTACCCGGCTGTGCTGGTTATCAACCCCAAAGGCGAGGGAGGACGGCGTTGGGAGTTTGACGACCCGAAAAAAGCCCTGGAATATATCGGGACTCTGTGACTGGCATAGCTCCCTACACTTTACCACTGAGCGGACATAATAATATGGGTTTATAACATGCTCCCCACTACCTGCACACAGTTTATGTGCATATACACCCCTCCAAGACGGACAGAATAGCTGACTTTTATTCACACTAAACGAAACCAGGTAACGATCATTTCTGTTCGGAATGTTATTATAAAGGATAACTTAGGTATTTTTCAATCTGGGCCCTATTTCCCCATGTGTATGTGTGCATATGATTCATAGGTACAACTCATTCTAAAATTGGTTCAGTATTGAGGGAGCGGATGCAGCTGCAAGCCGCGCAACGAGCTAAAACGGTAACAGGGGCAAATGCGTCCCATATAAGTTTAAAAGTGCTTTGTTCGCCACTGACCGGTTCAGATCGCCAGTGCTATCTCTGTAAATAGCATAGTAAACGTTTCTCTTACCCTTCACTTGCTCTGGGCTGACATCATCTTGCGAGAGCTTTGCTTGTTGCTGGAAGAAAACAGAGGAGCCATGCTGAGCACCGCTCCAAGCGCCGCTCAGCATAGCTTGGAGTACAACTGAGAGTTTTACTGCATCGATTGAAAACAATGGTTCGTTGTGCTTATCCGAATTGCAAGAACGCGTGTCGCGCAACACCCCATACAGCTTTCATAGGCTGCCTTTGTCAGACAGCGAGATGCCGAAGTTGTCCCACGAGTAGAGAGAGCTACAGACACAATGGAGCAAAGCTCTCGCGAGATGACTTCACACAGCCCAGAGGTAAGGGATACGCTTACTATGCTATTTACAGAGATAGCACTGGCGATCTGAACCGGTCAGTGGCGAAAAAAGCACTTTTAATGCGCAAACCTATACAGGACGCATTTGCCCCCGTTACCATTTTAGCTTGTTTCGCAGCTTCCGGCTGCATCCGCCTCCCTCAATATTGAACCACTTTCATAACGAGTTATACCTATGAATCATACACACACATACACATGGGGAAATAGGGCCCAGGTTGAAAAATACAGAGTTTTGCCAAATGGCAGTCTATACATCCTGTTGTCGAACTGGGATACGACCAGACTCATACAGTTCTGCTGTGTTTGTATCCTGTTCTGAATGGATATTTTTGTCTCTGCAAAGTATCAGTGTGTAACACCTGTTATTGGTTATACATTTACTGTATGGGTTTAGCTAAAACGGGGACGGTTTGCAGTACATATACGTTTATGTTAATTTTCTTCTGTTGTCCCTGGGTGGTTATGCAAAGTTAAAAGTTATTATGTTTATTTAAAAACCATAAGTGCCTTACTGTACAGATTAGCCACGCCGGTTAGATTTTTTTATGGCAGCTTAACTCTATGAGTCACGGACCATTTGAACTGGGAAGGGGGACCAGGCAGGGTGACGGTATTTCCCCGGGTCTCTTCGCACTGGTCCTCGAACCCCTAGCCATCCACTTGGATCCGTCAATTCCTGGGATATGAATTGGTCAGTCAAACCACAAGTTTATGTTATATGCAGACGATATTCTTATTTTTGTCCCTGAGCCTGAGCACTCCCTGCCAGCGTTATTCAAAACTGTTAACTGTCTGAAATCCAAAGCCCTCCCCTTAACCTTACATTGCCCTAGTACCATGTTCCAGAGAAAAAAACTTTTCCTGGCCTAGCGATGGCATCCAATACCTGGGTGTCACTAAATTAGCAGATTCAATAAGTTCAATATTGAACCTGTGTTGGAGCAATTTTCAGCAGATACTGAAAGGTGTACGCCTCTTTTCTTATCATTGTGGGGGGAAGCCAATGTTTTGAAAATGGTCTGTGTACCCAAGTTTAATTATGTTCTCTGGACACTCCCAGATAGAATTCCACTTAAATATTTCAAACAATTTGATAAGCTTTGCAACAGATTTCTCTGGAATGGCAAGCATCCTCAGCTTCATTTACATAAACTACAAAGGCCAGTTGACCAAGGTGGGTTGGGTATTCCAAACTTATTGTTATATTACTATGCCTTTGGCCTCAGGCATCTTGTCCACTGGTGTCTGCCCCCTGAGCATGCCCACTCTGTGATGCTCTCCTGCCCCTCCATCTCATAACAGCAGCACTGTCCAAGGAGGCTCAAACCCCACCTATTTTATATATACTATATATATACCTATATTATGAACATGCAATGGATTTGGAAAAGAATTTCAATTAAGATCGACTTTAATCCCTACTTGAACCTGTCAGCAGATATCTGGCTGAATCCTAAGTTAAATATAGAAAATAAACCATTCCTTTGGCAACAGTGATTTGAAAAGGGTATTCTTGTACTGGATGATTTGATGGTGGCATATTGAAATCATTCATGGCACTGGTACAGCAGTTCAGCCTCCATCAACAACAGTTTTGGAGATATCTTCAGATTAGACATCTCCTATCCCAAACCTTTGACTCTACTATAACATCCCCCAAGCTCTGATGTTCTCTCCTTTATGATTAAGGTGTTTGGTTCAAGTCATGAGGCCTAAAAATATTACTCCCTGTTGCTTAAAGGCTCAGATAGCAAGGGCTCCAATTTTAAGTCAGCCTGGGAGACAGAGCTCAATCTTTCATATACAGAGGAGGAACAACATCTTAAAGCACTAGAAAATATCAAGGGAACTTAGAACAAGACTAATGCAGTTTAAAATAATTAACAGAGTATATTGGTCCCCCTCAAGGCTACACAGAGTGAAATTAAGGGACAGCCCGAATTGTGGGGGAAGCACTGGTACACTCCTCCACATGCTGTGGTCCTGCCCACTTGTACAAAAATTCTGGTTAGCCATACATGAGAATATCAAATTGATCCTTAAATTTGATATTTCATTCTGCCCAAGCCTGTTTGTTCTGAGTGACCCTCTTCCTCTTAAAACTCTCCCTGCAGCTCAGGCAGACTGAGTCCAGATAGTACTTATGCTGGGAAGAAAGCTCATAGTTACAGAGTGGAAGGTGATCACCCTCTCACCAGCTAGAGTGTGCTTCTCCCAGCTGGGTATTGTGGCAGCATACGAGGGCCTTTACTTTAGGCTCACCAATCAGGTGGAGAAATACCATGATAAGTGGGCAAAATACATCTCTTTTATTCATGGACCCTGACAATTTATTTGTTAACATATTGGCTCATATCTGAGAGAATCATTTAGACCTTCATTAAAATAATAACCGAAGTATCTGCCAGTGAAACTTCTTATATGCCTTGTGTACCATTTTAGGTCTTTATTTTCTGACAGTTTGTGTTTTCCTTTTGTTAGTTTCAGTGTTATCTGCTCCTTAGCCATAACATTTTGTAACTTTCTATTCCATGTGTACTGTCTCACAGCCCTGTGTTGTTTTGCCTTGTTCAAAAGAAAACAATTAAAACTACTGTTCACATAAACGTATCAGATGATGATGTTTCTTTAATGCTCAGTGTCACAGAGGACTCTTGTTCATCACTACAAACAGGATCTGAGGCTCCTCTGCACCACTGGACTGTTACTGACTCTGTCAGCCGACCACCTGATCACCAGACTGTCTGTTTGTTACATCAGTGATCACATGACATCCCATGATGTCACATGATGGAGAGTGAGGATGAGGAGGAACCTGTGAAGCTCACTTGTGCATGTGTTCGACTCCGGTCAGGATCATGATGCCATAGGTGAGTCCACTCTGAACCAGGAAGTGAAGGGCGTACCTGGGACACACAGGAAGTTCAAACATCAGTCAGACAGGTGCAGTTTATCTTGTTATTACTTTGTTTATCTTTAAAGGAAGAAAATTAAAAACTGCTTATATGATTTTAAGAACTTTGTCCTTAAGTCAGAACAGACACAGTTTATCTTGTTATTACTTTGTTTATCTGCATGATGATATAATCTGAACACAGACATCTGTTTCCAGTCAGAACTGAAACTCTTCCTAATGATACTCTGACTGCAGAGAACAGTGTTTCAATTAATGTCACACTCAGCTGTGCTCTGGATTTAAAGCTAGCATAGAATGCTAACAGCAAGCTAACATGCTAACAGTGTGAACTTAACATCTACTCTTAACAGTGTAACAGTTAACACTCTGAAGATTCTCCTCAGTAACAAACTGGATGTGACTCCTCAGTGTGACATAAGATCAGATGTTAAATCGGATGTTAAATCAGATCTTAAATCAGGTCCTAAATCAGATGTTAAAATATGTCTTAAATCAGATGTTGAATCAGATGTTAAATCAGGTCTTAAATCAGATGTTGAATCAGATGTTAAATCAGGTCTCAAATCAGATGTTAAATCAGGTCTTAAATTAGGTCTTAAATCAGATGTTAAATCAGGTCTTAAATTAGGTCTCAAATCAGATGTTAAATCAGATCTTAAATTAGGTCTCAAATCAGATATTAAATCAGATCTTAGATCAGATGTTAAATCAGGTCTCAAATCAGGTCTTAAATCAGATCTTAAATCAGGTCTTAAATTAGGTCTTAGATCAGATGTTAAATCAGATGTTAATTTAGGCCTTAAATCAGATGTTAAATCAGATGTTAATTTAGGCCTTAAATCAGATGTTAAATCAGATCTTAAATTAGGTCTCAAATCAGACATTAAATCAGATCTTTAATTAGGTCTTAAATCAGATGTTAAATCAGGTGTTAAACCAGATCTTAGATCAGATGTTAAATCAGATCTTAAATCAGATTTTAAATAAGGTCTTGAATCGGATGTTAAATCAGTTCTTAGTCAGATCTAAGATCAGATGTTAAATCGGATGTTAAATCAGTTCTTAATCAGATCTAAGATCAGATGTTAAATCGGATCTTAAAATATGTCTTAAATCAGAACTTAAATCAGATCTCACCAGCCGAAGCAGAAGAGAGCGAAGTAGAGTCCCAGTAACGTTGCCACCACGTGTCTGATGAAGGGACTGGTTTTACTGGGATGAAGGAAGAGACGAAACCAGAAGGCCGACAGCAAAGCACAGAGCTGACACACCACGAAGTTCACCTGCACACAAAACATAGGGACTAAAACACACAGCTACACGTTCACAGGTACTGTTACTGTTAAAGTACTGTTAAGTACTGTTACTGTTAAAGTACTGTTACTCTTAAGTACTGTTAAAGTATTGTCACTGTCACTGTCAATGTGACCGTCACTGTCACTGTAAAGCCTGATTTATGGTAGTGCGTTGAATCGACGACGTCGCTATGTCGTAGGGTACGAGGCTACGCAGAAGGCTCGCCGTAGCCCCCGGCGTAGCCTGACGTGCACCTCCCCAAAAATGTAACTACGCGTCGAGGCGACGCAGACCCAGCGCAGACCGGCACGGCTGTGATTGGTTTGCTTGGTAGCAACGCATTTCCGGTTCCGTATTTCCAGATTCTGCCATCCCCGCCATCTTTAAACATCTTCTGTTGAGATGTAGATGTTGTTAAGGCTCATTATATATATGCCATTATACTCAACGTTCAATACGGATACGGATATGGCCGGAGCCGTCTGTCCGTGCTCCGCGTTCATTTCTCTGTGACCGGAAAAGCCGGAAGCTAAACAAAGAATCAATGAGAGACGACGATAACCACTCAGAAAAGGAACGACGCCTCCTACTGCTCTGGCGGTGAATTGCACCGCGACGAAATAGAGTGACGGAGAAGTTCGAAGGGTTCACGAAGGCGTCACTGCAACCACGTAGCGACGTCGTTGATTCAATGCACGACCATAATTCAGGCTTTACTGTTAAGCCTGATTTATGGTCGTGCGTTGAATCGACGACATCGCTACGTTGTAGGGTACGGGGCTACGCAGAAGGCTCGCCGTAGCCTCAGGCGTAGCCTGACGTGCACTTCCCCAAAAATGTAACTACGCGTCGAGGCGACGCAGACCCAGCGCAGACCGGCACGACTGTGATTGGTTTGCTTGGTAGCAACGCATTTCCGGTTCCGTATTTCCAGATTCTGCCATCCCCGCCATCTTTAAACATCTTTTGTTGCGATGTAGATGTTGTTAAGGCTCGTTATATATATATGCCATTATGCTCAACGTTCAATACGGATACGGATACGGCCAGAGCCGTCTGTCCGTGCTCCGCGTTCATTTCTCTGTGACCGGAAAAGCCGGAAGCTAAACAAAGAATCAACTAGAGACGACGATAACCACTCAGGAAAGGAACGAAGCCTCCTACTGCTCTGGCGGTGAATTGCACCAGGATCAGTACTTTTACTGTTCAAGTATTGTTACTATTAAGTACTGTTAAAGTATTGTTACTGTCACTGTCACTTTTACTGTCACTCTTACTGTTAGTGTTACTGTTAAGTACTGTTACTGTTACTGTTACTGTTAAAGTACAGTTACTGTTAAAGTATTGTTACTGTCACTGTCACTGTTAGTGTTACTGTTAAGTACTGTTACTGTTACTGTTAAAGTATGGTTACTGTTAAAGTATTGTTACTGTC
Organism: Epinephelus awoara; assembly: GCA_035609425.1. Lineage (NCBI taxonomy): Eukaryota > Metazoa > Chordata > Actinopteri > Perciformes > Serranidae > Epinephelus > Epinephelus awoara. The sequence continues at coordinate 40,298,320 of CM069305.1, read as the reverse complement.
ACTGTTACTGACAGCAGGATCAGTACTGTTACTGTTAAAGTGCCGTCGCTGTCACTATAACGGTCACTGTTACTGTAGTCTGTACAGACTCTACATTCAGTGAATGTAGAGTCTGTAGGCAAACCCCAGAGATCTTGCCTCCAGAAGAAGAGCGGAAGAGCCCTGGTTTTCGGTTGTAGGCTGTTTGTAGTCCGCATGATATTGACCAATCACGTTTGAGTTGTTGCCAGGTTAAATGGTCCATGCGGTGAACTAACGAGGCAGAACATAATTGGTGTCACTGCAAACTCTGAATCCATCGCAATGGTTCAGCATATTTACTTATATATAAACGAAAGTCACAAACGGAAATTCACCTCCTCCACCCATATCAAACCAGAATGCCAAAAAAATCGGGGGTCTGCCCCCAGAGGCTGTATCGCCATCTGCCGTAAGTCAGACGCCAAATACAGCCAATGGGTTCCGAGAATGCTGTTACTGTTACTGACAGCAGGATCAGTACTGTTACTGTTACTGACAGCTGGATTATTTCTGCTAATAACAGTACTAACACACAGCTGGAGGTTCACAGGTACTGTTGCAGAGTAACTGTACTCCAGTACCACACCGGGATGTGGACTGATTGTCAGATTAAGTTTCAGTGTTTTACTGAAGGAAACATCATCAGACTACTTTTACTCCTGTGCTGTACAGATGTGAGGTACTCAGTACAATCACTCAAGTACTTTGCTGGAGTATAATTTTGAGGTACATGTAGAGACAGGTGTATTTGATGAGGTGGGTGTAGTCTTCGGTGGATGTATACAGAGGAAGATGTATAGACTAGACCACATCAGATCAAATCAGATCAGACTAGACCAGACCAGATCAGACCAGATCAGATCAGATCAGACCAGACCAGACCAGATCAGATCAGATCAGATCAGACCAGATCAGATCAGATCAGACCAGATCAGATCAGATCAGATCAGACCAGATCAGATCAGACCAGATCAAACCAGATCAGACCAGATACACACACTGGGTACTGTTACAAGATGGCTTCTCATTCAGAATGAAATAAATCTGAATGAAATCATTCAGAATTAAAATGTTTCCAGGTAGTTCACATGGGAAAAATTCATGTTTACACAGAGATCAGTTTAATTGCCTTTATTCGGGTCCGTGCAAGGTTTGGGGCAGGGAAGGTTTCTGGTTTGTGATGGTGTTGGTTTACATAGATTCAGTCTGAGTATCTGTGAATCAGTTTGTGTCCTGATCTGGTCTGGTCTGGTATGCAGCGTGCAGACTCCTTCACTTGTATGATGTCATTGTGACACTGTACATGAATGACCTCCTGTATGAACATATGATCCACCTGTATGATGTCATTATGACATCACCTGCAATATAAACACACAGGTAGACCATCACTCTGATCTCTACAGTGGACGAGGTCAAAGTTCTGATTCATGTACGCGTTCTGCATCAACAGGTAAAGTCCTGCAGACAGTTTTATAAAGAGCCCAGTGTTTCCCAACCTGAGGGACCGGGTCCTGCAGATGGTCGCCACATAAACCTGACAGGTCGGTTTTTGTTATAACTGAAGGAGCTGATTTAATCTTTAATGATGCTTTTTATTTTATCCATCCATCCATCTTCTAACCGCTTCATCCTCTTGAGGGTTGGGGGGGGGGGGGGCTGGACCCTATCCCAGCTGACACTGGGTGAGAGGCAGGGTTCACCCTGGACGGGGTCGCCAGACTATCACAGGGCTGACACACAGAGACAGACAACCATTCACACTCACATTCACACCTACGGACAATTTAGAGTCACCAATTAACCTGCATGTCTTTGGACTCTGGGAGGAAGCTGGAGCACCTGGAGGAAACCCACGCTGACATGGGGAAGGGCTACCCCACCCGGGATTGAACCGGGAACCCTCTTGCTGTGAGGCGACAGTGCTAACCACCAGACCACTGTGCCGCCCGCTTTTTATTTTATAATTTATTTATCAAATAATTTTCAGTGTAAAATTCTATAATATATAACAAAAATCATGTCACATACAGTCTTGACAAAAAGTGATGTTTATACTGAAATTAAATGTTTCAGAAAATGTTACTTTTGTTCTGTGATATGTCGCGTTGTGACGCAACGCATTTATCTTTAAATTAGGGACTGTTTGTTAATTATGGAGGGGGGCTGCATAAAGGTGGAGGCATGTCAAATAATATCTTAATCACTGAGGAGGGACTGATGTTTTTACTTTGGCTGAGGGAGGGACATAGGGCCTACACATTTAAATGGTTGCATTTTGTTTTTATTTTACTGCAGATTTTTCGAGAAAACTTTTGGTGATTGTTCAAATTTTGGGGATAAATTTTGGCCTGTTTTCTTTAAAAATCACCAACATGACACATTTATCAGCCAGAAACTGTAAAAACAGAATATTGTTGGATTTTCAGATTTTGAACGGTCCCTAACAAAACGTCACGGACAACAAACGCTTCAGTCAGAAAAATCAAACACACATAACCAAATCTGATGTTAAAATAAGCACTCTTCATCAGAGTGACTTTATTCTACATCTCATTTTAAATTTGGCCAAAAATAAAGTGTTTGTATGATGAGAGTGAAAAACTGAGACTTTTTAACTTTTAACTTCCAAACATCAAAAATCTACTAACTGATTCATGCTGGGGGGTCATGGACCGCAGCCCCCCCTGATAAATACAGAACAGTCCCTTAGACTCAGTGACAGAATAATGACCTTATAATAATAACTGTAGGTGTGATGTATGTTATAGTGGGGCCTTATGGGAGGTTACAAATATCCTGTGATGAGACTGAGACCAGCTGACCTCAGATCTGATCAGTCAAATGACATCAGAGTTATTTCATCATGTCTGAACCACACGCGCGCACACACACACACACACACACCCTGCTGTCTTGTCTTCTCATCGACGACACCAGATAAATCGGTGTTAACGGTAGTGGCTCGGTCACCGGGCTCTGTGAGCACCGTCTCCAGGCCTCCGTCCATCTTTAACGGCCCGTCGTTTCACCGCGGCTCTGACGCTTTGTGTGTCCGCTCATGTCGCTCTGAGCTCGGTGTGTGTGGGAGCCAGCGGCCGGTGTCCGCCCCGGAGCCTGTCCGGGGCTCCGGCGGGTCTTACCTGGTCCAGCGGCAGGTTGGTGATCTCGCTGACCGGCTGCAGGAGGCTGGAGCCGGTGCAGGCCGTGGATCGGCTCTCCTCTTCAGCGGCCATGGCTCCGTGTCTGCGGCTCCTGTGTCCGGCTGCAGCGGCTCAGGGGCGGCGGTGGAGGCTCCGTGATCCGCCGTCTGTCTGTCTGTGTGTCTGTCTGTGCGTCCTGCTGCTGCCGCTGCTGCTGCTGATGCTCCTTCCTCCTCTTCTTCCTGTTCCTCCTCCTCCTCAGTCTGGATGTCTCCCCCCTCCTCCCTCTGAGCCCCCCGACCCCCCCCCCCCCCCCCCCCATTCTGCTCCCCCTCACATCCATTATCTCCTCCTCCTTCTCTGAATCTTTTATTCTTCTTCTTCTGTTTTCCTCCTCCTCTCTCCATCCTCCTTTTCATCAGTTTGTTTCCTCTTCTCTCAGTATCCTTCTCCCCCTCCTCCTCAGCCTCTTCTTCACTCCCCTTCTGTCTCCTCCTCTTCCTCATAGAGCTGTGTCAGTCCTCGTACTGGAGGGACCAGGACTCAGTGGGCCCCTGAGCACAGACATGTTGAGACTGGGGCCTGATGTCACCGTGAACACTGTATGTCGACAGTTCAGCTGCGTTCACACCTCATGAAGTCTGGATCAGCAGCAGGGCTTTAAGGTCAAGGAGGGCGGAGCCCACCTGTCCACCATGCTGCTCTCAGACACTGGTCATCATCATGAAGCTGTGATCACATGACCCACGTGCTGATGGGTTAACGTGTCAGGATGCAGGTCGGAGGTCAAACAGACACAGGAATGTCTCTGAGGACACCAGTGTGTGTGTGTGTCCTGTCTCTGAGGACACCAGTGTGTGTGTGTCCTGTCTCTGAGGACACCAGTGTGTGTGTGTGTGTGTGTGTGTGTCCTGTCTCTGAGGACACCAGTGTGTGTGTGTGTGTGTGTGTGTCCTGTCTCTGAGGACACCAGTGTGTGTGTGTGTGTGTGTGTGTGTGTGTGTGTGTGTGTCCTGTCTCTGAGGACACCAGTGTGTGTGTGTGTCCTGTCTCTGAGGACACCAGTGTGTGTATGTGTGTGTGTGTGTGTGTGTGTGTGTGTGTGTGTGTGTGTGTGTGTGTGTGTGTGTGTGTGTGTCCTGTCTCTGAGGACACCAGTGTGTGCGTTGTGTCCTGTCTCTGAGGACACCAGTGTGTGTGTGTGTGTGTGTGTGTGTGTGTGTGTGTCCTGTCTCTGAGTGACTCAAAGTTGTCTTGTTTGATTGACACATTTCAAGGTGGTTTATATTCGTGTATGGTTTCATGTTTGTTGTTGTTGTTCTGGGATATTTATTAATATTGTTGTGATGATGTCAGAGGGAGGGTGGGGTCACAGGAGTGTGGGTGGTGACACTAAAAACCTGTATCAGCACCTCATATTCACCTGTGTGGTGTGAGAGTGTGAGGGTGTCACTGGATTTTTCACTGAGTGAACTTTTATCTGTCGGCTGTCATCAGTTTGAGTTTGTGCTCATTATAATGACCTGATATCAATCAGTAATACATTTAAATGATTTAATCAATAATACATTTAAATAATTCAAACAATAATTCATTTACTCAAGACTCAAGACAACTTTATTAATCCCCTAAAGGGCAATTTCATTTGACAGCTCGCACAACACACACACAACACATAGAACATAGAAAGAAAATTAAAAGCTGTGTGCAAATTTTGTTAGTCGCCATGATGAATTACATTAAAATGTGAAGAAAATACGAATAAATACGTTCATTAAAAAGTAATCAATACTGGCAATACCGGATGATAAAAATACATAGTGGTACACAGTACCCAATGCACAATGCACAATACACACAATACAATTCATAAGAATGTGTTTAACAATCGGACAGCAGAGGGGATGAAAGACTTGGAAAAGCGATTACCCTTACAAGCAGGTTGGGCATAACGACGCCATGAAGGCAATAGTGAAAATTCACTTGCTAAAACATGCCCGGAAGTACTTAGAATGCTGTGTGACTTCCTCAGAAGCTGTTGCTCCCATAGAGGACCTAGGTCTCTCTGCTTAAGTCCGATAATCTTGGAACAAATTTTCACAACTCTGTTCAGGCTATTCTTGTCCCTGAGTGACAGGTTGTTGAACCAACAGATAAAAAAAATAAGTCAAAAGGCTTTCAATGAAGGACTGATAAAAACGACTAAGAATCACTGGACTGACAGAAAAAGAATTTAACATTCGAAGGAGATGAGTCCTCTGCTGTCCACGTTTGACCAGAGCTTCAGTGTTAACATCCCATTTAAGCCGGTTGTCAAACACCGTGCCTAGATATTTATAGGAGCTGACAATTTCAATCTTTTCTCCATCTATGACACTCTCAGTGAAGGCCTTCTTGTTATGTCTAAAATCAATCATCATTTCTTTAGTTTTGGATGCATTTAACTCTAGAAAGTTGTCCTTACAACAATCTATAAATGCAGGGAGAGCCACACCATGGTTGTGTTGGGCACCCTGAAGGAGAGACAACAACACAGTATAATCCGAAAACTTAACAAGGAAGCTGCTGTCACAAGATGATCTGCAGCTGTCAGTGTATAGGATATAAAGAAGAGGTGACAATACGCACCCTTGTGGTGAACCGGTATTAGTTACAACAATGTCAGACAAATGACCATTCACAATGACCCTCTGCTGTCTGTTGGTCAAGAAGTCTAAAATCAATAAAAGAAGTTGATGTGGTAGTTTAAAATCAGAAATCAGTCTCTCGATTAAAAGACAAGGTTGCATGTGATTAAAAGCGGAGGAGAAATCTCCAAACAACAGTCTAGCATGGGTATTAGGTTTCTCCAGATGTTTATACAAGGCGTTAAGAATAAAAATCTAAGCGTCCTCAACACCTTTTCCAGCCTGGTAAGCAAATTGTAGAGGGTCGAGTTTACCCTCGATAGCTGTGAGAATCTCATTTTTTAATTATTTTCTCCAGGATTTTCATAATCAATGAAGTGAAGGCAATTGGCCTTAAGTCATTAGGCTGTCTAAGCTTACTATTCTTCGGTAGTGGCACAATATGAGATATTTTCCATATATTGGGATACTGAAAAGAATCAACTATCATTTGAAAAATATGTTTAAGAACACCACCAAGCTGCACAGCGCAGTGATGCAATGTACGGCCACATATACCGTCAGGACCTGGGGCTTTTCTCACATCAGTGACTTTCAATAACTTAACCATCGTCTTCTGATATTATAATGTTGCTGGCTGGGGAAATAAAAAAACGAGAATAAAAAGCATTTAGAACATTTGGCAATTCCTGGTCCTTGACCCCTTCCGGATTAACATGTTTCCCAGTATTGTCTTTATTCTGGTTTATAACGGCCATGGACTTAATGCCCTTCCAAGCATCTCAAAGATTACCACTATATACTGTAATTCTATTTTTTCTCTATATATTTTCTTTGCTTTCCTTATCTCAGTCCTCACTTCCCTGGATACTTCTTTCTTATCCTGACTGTTACCTGTAAAGAAAATGTGTTTCTTCTTATTAAGAACCTTAAATAAATAATTTAAATAATTTAAACAATAATACATTTAAATAATTTAAACAATAGTACATTTAAATAATTTAAACAATAATACATTTAAATAATTTAAACAATAATACTTTTCATAATTTAAACATTCATTCATTCATCTTCCAACCGCTTCATCCTCTTGAGGGTCGCGGGGGGGCTGGAGCCTATCCCAGCTGACATCGAGCGAGAGGCACGGTACACCCTGGAAAGGTCGCCAGACTATCGCAGGGCTGACACATAGAGACAGATAACCATTTACGCTCACATTCACACCTACTGACAATTTAGAGTCACCAGTGGGAGGAAGCTGGAGTGCCCACGCTGAACATGCAAACTCCGCACAGAAGGGCTCCCACACCCGGGATCGAACCAGCAACCCTCTTACTGTGAGGCGACAGTGCTAACCACCACATCACCGTGCCACATTTGCTCACACAGTGGTGTTCAGCCAACAACCTGGTGCTGAACACAGGGAAGACCAAGGAGGTCATCGTGGACTTCAGGAGGTCCAGGAAGACTGATCACGCCCCCCTCCTCATGGACGGAGAAGCGGTGGAGCGTGTGGACAACATCAAGTTCCTGGGCCTCCACCTCACCTCTGACCTCTCCTGGTCCCTGAACACCTGCCGCCTGGTGAAGAAGGCCCAACAGAGGCTCTTCTTCCTCAGGAAACTGAAACGGGCTGGACTCTCCTCTCGGCTGCTCGTGAACTTCTACAGGGCCACAATCGAGAGCATCCTCTGCCTCAGTCTGACCGTGTGGTATGGCAGCTGCACGGCACAGGAGAGAAAACAACTGGCACGGGTGGTTAAGACTGCACAGGGCATCGTGGGCCGCCCCCTCCCTGACTTGGACTCGATATATGCAGGCCGGGTCAGGAAGAGGGCAAGAGCCATCGCCACGGACCCCAGCCACCCGGGCCACAGACTGTTTGTACCGCTTCCATCAGGAAAACGGTACAGAAACATCCGCATCACCAGCAACAGACTGAGAGACAGCTTCTTTCCCAGAGCTGTCAAAGCCATCAGCCCCTGCACCGCAGGACAATAGACTGGGAGCCAATGCACACTGCACTTTGTATAGTTCTAGTTCTATTTATAGTTCTATTTATACTATTTTATTTTATTCTATTTTTTATTGCATGCCAGTTAGTTTATCTTGTTTGTTATTTTATTATCTTACACGGGGGTTGCACTGAAAATTTCATTGACATGTAAATGCTCAGTGACAATAAAGACTTCTTCTTCTTCTTCTTCTTCTTAAACAATAATACATTTAAATAATTTCATCGATAATACATTAATTCTAACAATAATACATTTAAATAATTTAAACAATAATCAATCAATCAATCAAGTTTATTTATAAAGCCCAATATCACAAATCACAATTTGCCTCACAGGGCTTTACAGCATACGACATCCCTCTGTCCTTTGGACCCTCACAGCTGATCAGGAAAAACTCCCCAAAAAACCCTTTAACGGGGAAAAAACAGTAGAAAGCTCAGGAAGAGCAACTGAGGAGGGATCCCTCTTCCAGGACGGACAGACGTGCAATAGATGTCGTACAGAACAGATCAACATGATAAATTAACAGTAATCTGTATGACACAATGAGACAGGGAGAGAGACAGAGAGAAATGCAGGACAGACGGTAATGACAGTAGCTTACAACAACATTAATGAAAGTAATAATATTATAGTTAATAATAATATATTAATATCTGATAGTATACGTGTGACAATAATCATATGTGTATAATAACAGTAGAAGTATGACTAATGATGCAGCAGCAGCAGGAGGCATCTGGCAGGACCACGACAGCAGCACAACCACACACATCACACTATCCAGGCACCGCTGCAATACGAGTTAACCTGAGAGATAGTGGAGCACAAAGGCTCTGGAGAAGAAGCCGAGTTAGTGACATCCAGAATGGCCGAGTTAGCAAGATGCAGTAATAGGACATGAGAGAGAGAGAGAGAGAGAGAAAGAGAGAGAGAGAGAGAGAGAGAGCGAGAGAGAGAGAAGGTGCCTGGTGTATTATAGGTGGTCCTCCGGCAGACTAGGCCTAAGTCAGCCTAACTAGGGGCTGGTACAAGGCAAGCCCGAGCCAGCCCTAACTATAAGCTTTATCAAAGAGGAAAGTCTTAAGTCTAGTCTTAAATGTGGAGACAGTGTCTGCCTCCCGGACTGCAACAGGAAGATGATTCCACAGGAGAGGAGCCTGATAGCTGAAGGCTCTGGCTCCTGATCTACTTTTGGAGACTTTAGGGACCACGAGTAATCCTGCGTTCTCAGAGCGCAGAGTTCTGGTGGGATAATATGGCACTATGAGCTCTCTAAGATATGACGGAGCTTGACCATTTAGAGCTTTATGAGTTAACAGTAGGATTTTAAATTCAATTCTGGATTTTACAGGGAGCCAGTGCAGAGAAGCTAAAACAGGAGAAATATGATCTCGTTTCTTAGTTCCTGTTAGTACACTTGCTGCTGCATTATGAATTAGCTGGAGAGTTTTTAAGAACTTACTAGAGCTACCTGATAGTAGAGAGTTACAGTAATCCAGCCTTGAGGTAACAAAAGCGTGGACCAATTTTTCTGCATCTTTTCAGGTCAGGATAGGCCTAATTTTTACAATATTACGCAGAGGAAAAAATGCAGTCCGTGAGGTTTGTTTTAAATGAGAATTGAAAGACAGATCTTGATCAAATGTTACTCCGAGGTTTCTTACGGTAGTGCTAGAGGCCAGAGCAATGCCATCGAGAGAAACTATGTCATCAGATAAAGAGTCTCTGAGTTGTTTGGGGCATTGTATTTAAATACACACGACTGTCTCTGACGTCATGTACAGTCCTCATGGATTTTATTTTTAGTAATATGTGTGATGTATATAAATGACTTTTACATGTGTTACCACAGAGTGAACTTTGACTTTTTGTCCACACTCAGAAAAAAAACCATTTTTAAATTTTCTTTGAAACAATAAGAACAAAATATCTGGGTTTTTTTTTTTTTTTTACAGACTCCAAAGTTTTTAAAATATCTTCCTTGACCAACAGCTGAGACAACACGTGATGGTAAAACTCTCTTATCTGGTCTGGTCTGGCATGGTCTGGGCTGGTCTGGTCTGGCATGGTCTGGGCTGGTCTGGTCTGGCATGGTCTGTTCTGTTCTGGCGTGGTCTGGTCTGGTCTGGTCTGTTCTGTTCTGGCATGGTCTGGTCTGGTCTGCTCTGTTCTGGTCTGGTCTGGTCTGGTCTGGCATGGTCTGTTCTGTTCTGGCGTGGTCTGGTCTGGTCTGGTCTGTTCTGTTCTGGCATGGTCTGGTCTGGCATGGTCTGGCGTGGTCTGGTCTGGTGTGGTCTGGCATGGCCTGGTCAATCAATCAATCAATCAATTTTATTTATAAAGCCCAATATCACAAATCACAGTTTTGCCGAGACGTGCAGGTGTCCCCAGGAAATGTGTACCTACAGAAACAGCGAGCTCCGTGTCCATAGCGACCGCTCCACCCAAAACACTGTCTCGTCAACGTGATTTTTTTCCCAGTGGATGTCTGAGTTACAACATGATTGAGCTAACTGGAGTAGTTTCATGTCGTATCCAACAACGGGAGGCTTTTAACAGATGACGTCCTGATGTTAGCTTTGCTAACTGTCCCTGTCAGCTGCAGCCACTGATGCTTTCTAGACATCGTGATTTCCCATAACTGAATAAATACCACACATAGCAACACAAAACGGCTTTGCTAGCTCAATCATGTTGTAACTAAGACATCCGCTGGAAAAATATTTTATTCACGGACCGTTTATTGAGTTATTACCTTATTTTTATACAGTCTATGGTTATTACAGACACCGCTAACTGCTAACGTTAACAGCTAACAGTTAGCCCAGCTAATCTACGTTAACCATGTTATTTACAAAACGTGCACACAGAAATAGTAACGTTTGTTCAATCATTGTGTTTATAGACTTAACAAACATCAGATTCGTCTACACCGTGATATAGTGACGTGAAAAATGTGATAAATAGCTAAACTCTGCGGGTTTTCTAACCGAAGTATTTGTTAACAACACAGCGATTCCCTGGGGGCACCGCCGGAAGTGAAGGGCGTGAGCGATACCCGAGGCCCCTGCACTTCCGTTAGTCGAAAAACTCCGGGCTGTGCCTCCAGAGGTAAAGGCAAAAAAAAAGGTTTTTTTGTTGTTGTTTTTTTTCCAATTGATTTCCAGATTGGTGTTCAACTGGATTCACTCTGAGTGTAACCCACATAGGTCATTAGTCACTGTACAGCAGAGATATGGACCTTATTAATTATTATTATTAATAATAATAAAAACATAAGTCACCCAAAGACAAAGGAAATACAACACTGATAAACACAGGACAGATATCAGCAGCCTGACAGCCTCATGAAACCGTGTAATACAAGAACAATTCAACATGTTTTCTGTGTGATGATTTATTCATATTTATTTAGATTTAAATTGTGTTTTTCTTTTAAACAGATTCTTATTTTCCACATAATATCTCCTAAATGCCTCAGAGGACTTATTTCGATGGTGGTGGTATGACACGGTACGTGATGAAGAGCCAATGGTCGACCTCCCTGATGTCACGTGACTGTCAGGATTTTATTTTATATTAATATTTTGATATCCAGCATCATCAACATGATTTGAAACTTCCAGGAGATTTATTCAGTTCATGATTTCATGTCTCTGGATCCAGACCACACTGTGACTCACAGCTGTGTGTCAGCCGATATTTCACCGTAGAAGAAGAAAAGCAACAACACTTCCGGGTGGCTTGTTTTGTTTTGTTGTCCTGACAGCAGCAGTTAGCCTTAAGCTAAAATAAAGTAAAATAAATTAATACATATATTTAAAGATGTCAGCCACAGAGGACGACACAGAGCTGCGGGACCTGCTGATCCAGAATCTGGAGAATAACGGAGTCCTCAACAAGCTCAAGGTCCCGCACATTTAAACTACCGGTCAGCTAGGCTAGGCTAGGCTAGGCTAACGGTAGCTCAACGGTCAGCAATCATGGCGACACAGGTTCAGCTGTAACTTTACCGGGAACATAACCGGGTTTTTAACGGGAGGTGAAAGATCTGGGATGTTTCGTGTTAACTTCCTGTTAACTATAAGGCCAATGTAGCTCTGAGCGATAGCTTATTGTGCTAACGCGGCTAATGTTGTAGTTCTGAGCTCACAGAGGAGTTCACATCCGGTTCTGTTCATGAAGATCAGTTCTTCTTCTTCTGAAGTGTGTCTGTTTCTGACAGTGTTGAGCTTTACTCCAGCACGTGCACATGTTGGTGACAGCAGAGTTGACATCAGAGGGACCTGTGTATATACAGGGACTCTTTACATGTATCTGACAGTCACCTCGAGATGACGAAGAAGTAATCTGATCTTTAAGGGATAATCGATATGATCTGCATGTTATCAATATCAGCTGATATCAGCTTTATAATGAACCATCAGCTCAGTGAGTGAATATTACAGACACTGCAGAGTGTGTCATGTCTCCATCACTATAACAGTCTGTATGAAAAATGTGACTTGATGATGATCACTGACATCAGGAGGAAAAGGGTCAGAGTTATTGATTAGCCAAATGAGTTGTTACATATTGATAAATCAGATATTGGCAAAAAAGCCAGTATCAGGCATCCCTAGAGTCTCTACTTCAGGAAACAGTTGAAGTCCTGATACAACAGAGTGAAAACACTCTGTCATCAATTTTTATTCCAGTGTACTCAAAGCTCCTCTGTGTCAGATTATAATCTGATGGTTGTGTTTTCTTTTATCATATTATAATCTGATGGTTTTCTTTTATCAGATTATAATATGATGGTCAGATTATAATCTAATGGTTGTGTTTCCTTTATCAGATTATAATTTGATGGTTGTGTTCTAACATGTGTTTAAAGTGTTTCCAAATCAACTGGTGTGAAGGAATTCTCACTAAGAGCAGCTTTAGTCCTCACTGACAGACCACACTGGATGAATCTGTAGAAAGTAAAATAATCATTCCGCAGAATCATATATGATATTATTTATGTATTAGACTTGATGACACAGGCAGTGTTTCAGGGTTAGGGTTAGGGTTAGGGTTTTTCTTTTCTTTTTTCAAACAGTTGTCAATGAGAATGAAACTTTTTGTTTGTTGTTTTTGTTTCTGCGTTGCTACGCACCTCTTGTTTCTGCGCTCTGGGTTGGTAAACGATGGAGGAGAAACTAGTGGTAGTGGTTGCTGGATATGACAAACAGTTAGCACCATCTCAATAGAAAACAGCAGGCGTGGAAGCAAATAAGTGCAGTACTGGACCAACTGGTGGTACTCCCCATGATCCAGCCTCTTTTTTAGGGTTTCATGTACCCACACAGACCTCTGTTTATCTGCTGACAGCCTCTCACCCTCAACCAGAGCTACAGACAGCACCCTCTGCCTCAACATGGCAGCAGCTACACACTGATTACTGCAGGATACAGAAACAATAAATAAACAATAGATTGATCACACTGGAAGGTTAGGATGAGGAGGTGATGGGGTGGTTGTCTGGAAACAATGAAAAGGCAAGGCAAGGCAAGTTTATTTGTAGAGCACAATTTGTACACAAAGTAATTCAAAGTGCTTTACAGAAGAAGAAAATGCATTAAAATCACAATACAAAATAAAAACATAAATAATCATTATAAAATGAACTGTAAAAGAGAAGAGTGCAGATAAGATCCTTTCAGTCATATGCACAGTGAAACAGAGCTGTTTTGAGCCTAGATTTGAACATTGTCAGAGTAGAGGCCTGTCTCACATCTTCAGAAAGACTGTTCCAGATTTTAGCTGCATAAAACTGGAACCCTGATTCCCCATGTTTAGTCTTGACTCTGGGCACCAGCAGGAGGCCGGTCCCTGAGGTCCTCAGAGTCTGAGATGGTTCATATGGCACTAACATGTCAAAGGCACAGTAAGCGCTTTTTTCCCACTGGTGACATCCAATAAAAAAACGGCAGTGTGGTGCACCTTGCTCTGTGATCAGGGACTGATCAGACATCAAGGCAAAAAAGAGATGTAGGAGCTATAAGTCAAAAAGTGTGGTGACCACTGAAAGTTTAATCTTTATTTATAAACTCATGCTATAAAAGTTTAATCTGAAAAGTAACTACTAAAGCTATAATCTTTTTGTTCCTTTTAATACTAAACATGTTCCTTTGCAACACATACATTTCTATTTCTTCATTTTGTGACCGCAACACCAAACCCCCCACTCCGGAAAAGATTTCAGATTTCCGGGTGTTGAGGGCACTGCACTCGACTGGCTCACCTCCTACCTCACCGACAGGCAACAATTCGTCTCCCTTTCTGGCCACACATCCACCCTCTCCCCAGTTACTCAGGGGGTCCCTCAGGGCTCAGTCCTCGGCCCCCTCCTCTTCATCTGCTACCTCTTCCCCCTTGGTCACATCATCCGCAAACTCAACCTGGACTTCCACTGCTACGCTGACGACACCCAGATCTACATCACCACCAAACCCACCCAAAACCCTCCCCTCACCCACATTGAAACCTGCATCTCTACAATACAAAAATGGCTGACTCACAACTTCCTCAAACTCAATAGTGACAAAACAGAGCTCCTCCTCATAGGCACCAAATCCACTCTCAACAAAACTGGACCCATCTCACTCACTATCAACACCTCGACCATCACCCCCTCCCCCCTGGTACGCAATCTCGGCGTTATCCTGGACCCCACCCTCTCCTTCGATCACCATGTCAGCTCCATCGTCAAGACCTCCTACTTCCACCTCTGCCGCATCGCCAAAATCAGACACTGCCTCACTCCCCCTGCTGCTGAATCCCTCATCCACGCCTTCATCTCCTCCCGCCTCAACTATTGCAACTCCCTCCTCACTGGCATCACCTCCCACTCCCTCCACAGACTCCAAATGGTTCAAAACTCTGCTGCCCGCCTCCTTACCCACACCTGGTCCTGTGAACACATCACTCCCGTTCTCCACTCCCTCCATTGGCTCCCCATCAAACAACGCATCAACTTTAAAATCGTCCTCCTCACCTTCAAAGCGCTTCCCCACCTGCCCCCCCCCCTTCTTTTGTTCACTATGTTGTCTTCTGCTTGTTCCCCCGTCTGTCACTAGCCCTTTTGTGTCACTATGTAAGCGTCTTTGGGTCATTGAAAAGCGCTTTACAAATTGAATGTATTATTATTATTATTATTTCAGGCACATAAATCTTCCGTGCACTCTGAGCGGTTGGGGTTCGGTGCCTTGCTCAGGGGCACCTCGGCAGTGCCCAGGAGGTGAACTGGCACCTCTCCAGCTACCAGTCCACGCTCCATATTTTTGGTCCGGACGGGGACTTGAACCGGCAACCCTCCGGTTCCCAACCCAGGTCCCTATGGACTGCGGTACTGCCACCCCAATATAATGATATAAGTTAACCTGAGAGACAGTGGAGCACAAAGGCTCCGGAGGAGAAGCCGAGTTAGTGACATGCAGTAACAGGACATTATATATATATATACATATATATATATATATATATATATATATATATATATATATATATATATATATATATATGGAGAGAGAGAGAGAAGGTGCCCGGTGTATTATAGGGGGTCCCCCAGCAGACTAGGCCTAAGTCAGCCTAACTAGGGGCTGGTACAAGGCAAGCCTGAGCCAGCCCTAACTATAAGCTTTATCAAAGAGGAAGGTCTTAAGTCTAGTCTTAAATGTGGAGACGGTGTCTGCCTCCCGGACCGCAACAGGAAGATGATTCCACAGGAGAGGAGCCTGATAGCTGAAGGCTCTGGCTCCTGATCTACTTTTGGAGACTTTAGGGACCACGAGTAACCCTGCATTCTCCGAGCGCAGATTTCTGGTGGGATAATATGGCACTATGAGCTCTCTAAGATATGACGGAGCTTGACCATTTAGAGCTTTATAAGTTAACAGTAGGATTTTAAATTCAATTCTGGATTTTACAGGGAGCCAGTGCAGAGAAGCTAAAACAGGAGAAATATGATCTAATTTCTTAGTTCCTGTTAGTACACTTGCTGCTGCATTCTGGACTAGCTTGAGAGTTTTTAAGGACTTCCTAGAGCTACCTGATAATAGAGAGTTATAGTAATCCAGCCTTGAGGTAACAAAAGCGTGGACCAATTTTTCTGCATCTTTTCGGGTCAGGATAGGCCTAATTTTCGCAATATTACGCAGAGGAAAAAATGCAGTCCGTGAGGTTTGTTTTAAATGAGAATTAAAAGACAGATCTTCAATCAATCAATCAATTTTATTTATGAAGCCCAATATCACAAATCACATTTTGCCTCACAGGGCTTTGCAGCATCTTGATCAAATGTTACTCCGAGGTTTCTTACGGTAGTGCTAGAGGCCAGAGCAATGTCATTGAGAGAAATTGTGTCATCAGATAAAGAGTCTCTGAGTTGTTTTGGGGCCAAGAACAACAACTTCAGTTTTGTCTGAATTTAACATCAGGAATTTGGTGCTCATCCAGGTTTTTATGTCTTTAAGACAATTATGAAGTTTAGTTAATTGATTACTTTCTTCTGGCTTCATAGATAAATACAACTGTGCATCATCCGCATGACAATGGAAATTTACAGAGTGATTTCTAATGATGTTACCTAAAGGAAGCATATATAGAGTAAATAGGATTGGTCCGAGCACAGAACCTTGCGGAACTCCAAAACAAACTTTAGCACGTAAGGATGATTCATTATGAACGTGAACAAACTAAAAAATGATCAGATAAATAAGATTTAAACCAGCTTAGTGCAGAACCTTTTAGGCCAATTGAAGTGTTCCAGTCTCTGTAGCAGAATTTGATGGTCAATTGTGTCAAACGCTGCACTAAGATCTAATAAAACAAGTACAGAGACGAGTCCTTTGTCTGAAGCAATCAGAAGGCCATTTGTAATTTTAACTAGAGCTGTCTCAGTGCTATGATGCACTCTAAATCCTGACTGAAATTCCTCACATAAATTATTATCATGGAGAAAATCACACAGCTAGTCTGCGACTACTTTCTCAAGGACTGGTGATGTTCTACCTGTGTGACTCACCTGCTCTCACCTGCAGGCAGAGATGAGGGCAGCAGTGTTCCTGGCCATGGAGGAACAGGACAAACTGGAGGTGAGCGTCCACTTTCTGTTGTCTGTCCTCATGTCTTCAGCTCCTGTTGTCTGTCCTCATGTCTTCAGCTCCTTTTGCCTGTCCTCATGTCTGTCTTCATGTCTTCAGCTCCTGTTGTCTGTCCTTATGTCTTTCCTCGTGTCTGTCCTCATGTCTTCAGCTCCTGTTGTCTGTCTTCATGTCTTCAGCCCTTGTTGTCTGTCCTCATGTCTGTCCTCATGTCTTCAGCTCCTGTTGTCTGTCCTTGTGTCTGTCTTCGTGTCTATAGCTCCTGTTGTCTGTCCTCATGTCTGTCCTCATGTCTTCAGCTCCTGTTGTCTGTCCCCATGTCTTCAGCTCCTGTTGTCTGTCCTCATGTCTCACTCAGGACCATCAGATGGACATGAGTAACCTGTTTATGAGTCTTGTCTCAGGTCAGATCCAGGATGATGTGTTCACACAGAGGAACCAGGTTCTTCATCTTCTCTGTTCACTTCCTGGTTTCTATAGAAACTCCATCCAGTTATAAATATTTGTGTTTGTCCTCAACAGAAGATGGAGGGACAGAATATAGTTCAGACATCATCAACAGAACATAGTTTGATCAGACATCATTAATCATTAACAGAACATATTGTCATGTTATATTAATCCCTGACTGCAGCTGATCTACAGACTGTGTGTGTTTCAGAATAAAACTCCACTGATCAATGAAAACCTGAAGAAATGTCTCAACACTAAAGACGGTGAGTCTCTATTCTCTCTAAGGGTCCGATCTTCTGACCACTGACCTTTGACTCCTCTTGTTGTCCAGCTGGAGTGAACAGTCACATGTCGACTCGTCTGTATGTTGTGATGCTGTGGCTCAGAGCAGCTGGCCATGTGGACATGTGTTCATGCTCTGGAGCTGAGCTGTTGTAGTTGCTGTGTTAGACCACAGGGGGGCGCTGTGGATGTTCAGCAGGGTCAGAGAGGACCTGAGGAAGCAGACTGAATCCTTACAGTACTGTCAGTATGAGGTGTAGTTGGTGTTTGTCACCACAGGGGGCACTGTGAGCCTCATAGAGGACCTGAACAGTCTGAGTCCTGACAGTGTTAAATATTCAGATGGTTCTGTGAGTCTTTGTTTCAGCACCTGTTGAACCTGACTGCTGTTTCTGAGACAGACGGAATACAGGGGACATTATTTTACTCTGAGTCTGTCCTCAGTCTGAACAGCAGGAGTCCTCTGACTGTGTCCTGTCTATGAGAGATGATGTGTTCAGGTGTCCTCTGACTGTGTCCTGTCTCTGAGAGAAGATGTGTTCAGGTGTCCTCTCTGACTCATTGTGTTGTCTCTGATGGTGTGTTCAGGTGTCCTCTGACTGTCTGTCCCCCCTGTCCCCCTACAGGACGCCTTGTGGCCAGTCTGATCATGGACTTCCTGCAGGTGTTTAACTTGGACTTCAGCCTTGCCGTGTTCCAGCCGGAGATAAACTGGGTGAGAGGTCATGTGACCACAGTATGACTCTGTGTGGTCTGTGGCTGTTGCTGTGTGTTCACACCTTCAGGACACGTCCTCCTGTCATTCATCACAGTTTCATGTCTCACATCAGTAACCACACATCACTGTGACATCATCATCACTATAATACTCCCACCATCACCGAGGTTTGATCTGTTTATCACACAGCACAACATGTTTAAAATATCTGAGTCTGAACATGTGACCACAGGAACATGTGACCACAGAGGAGCTCCACATCAACACCACTGATAAATATTGTCTTTAAATTATTTAATATTAAACTGTGGCCATATGAGTTTAAAGAAATGTTTGAGTCTCAAACAGCCGTCACCATTGTCTCTGGTGGTGCATTCAGGGACTCTGTAACAGTGGCTGAAAACAGTTTTATAATAAGCTTTGAAGAGTTTGAGAGAAAATAAATTGATAAATGTTTTAGTTCAACGTCAGATCTCATAGCAAACATATTATCATGATATGATATTAATACAGCGTTGATATATGCTGAGTACTGTGAAAACATGAACTGTGATTAAATGACTTCATGATAAGAAAACTTTATCTGTTTTATAAGATAAAACATTTTCAGTCTGTCAGTCTCTAGCAGGTCAGTAGAAGTTCAAATTTGTATAAATTTGTCAAATTTGTATAATTAAAATAATCAATACTTGGCATCTGTGTATGGATTCGATATCGCCATGCCAAAATATGGTGATACTATAATGTATTGATTTGACCCGTGTGGAGAAATGTGCTTCAGGTGTGAACGTCCAGGTGACTGCTGATAGACGGCTGCGTGACAGTAAACACATCAGGGCGCTTCAGCGTTCAGTGTGAACCTGGCGTCAGTTGGTCAGCGTTCTCTGACCTTAAAGTCCAGTTCAGACCAAAGATTCACGACGAGACGAGTTTTAACAAACAACTACTGTCAACGCTCCCTTCTGTAATGTTGTAAAAAGCTGTGTGTTGACAGGAAGTGACCATGATGAGACGGTGTATCATCTCTAGTCAACAACTCTCTGTGCTTCTGATCTGTAACGTTGACAGGAAGTGACCACCATGAGACGACGTATCATCTCTAGTCAACAACTCTCTGTGCTTCTGATCTGTAACGTTGACAGGAAGTGACCACCATGAGACGGTGCATCATCTCTCGTCAACAACTCTCTGTACTTAGTTCTGATTTGCAGCTTTTCAGACTCATTTTGTGGCTGAACACAATTTGTAGCTTCTTAAAATCTGAATGAGGATAGTGATAGTGAGATACTGGCTACAGTGATGAAACAAAACCAGCATCAGATGGACTGTATTCATAATCAATACGCCACAATAATATAAATAACCAGCGCCAATTCATCAGTCAATGAGAATGTGTGTGTGTGGGCGGAACATAAGACAGAAAACGGAAAAAAACAGAGGGCTCGGTGAGGACGGAGCACCTGCTGTAGCAAGCCAACACACCGTCTGTGGTCATTTTGACTTGACCAGCGGATTTCACTACAAGCTGATTGGCTGTTGACAGAGGTGATGTGCTTTGCTGGCCATTTGACCAGCTGAGTGTCGGGTGACACCATCATCCGGCTTGAGTCGAGCTCAGACTGGCCACTTTTCTCTGTGACGTTCTAAAACAGTTTTGTCTCCTCGCCCATCTTTGGTCTGACCTGGACTCTCATGTTTGAGGACACTGACCCACTGACGCCAGGTTCACATTGAACGTGTTCAATGTTTAAATGTGATGATGATGATGATGATGTAAAAACAAAGGAATGGTGACTGGATGTTGATGGACTGTGTGACTTGTAGTAAACGAGTTAAATGGGTCTCACACAGTGATGATGATTGTCTTGTTGGTGTGCAGCTGAATGGCGTGGACAGTCGGGAGCTGGTCTGCAGAGATCTGGGTCTGTCAGAGTCGGAGGTCAACAGGAAGTCTCCTCTGCTGCTGGAGCTGGTCAGGAGAGGACGCCACAAACTGAATGAGGTGAGGCAAACATTCACATCATCAACCAATCAGCTGTCAGAGTTCAGCTGCAGGTCGTCTGACAGCCACCAGGTGCTGCTTGGGATCAAACTCAGTACATGTATGTCACCCCATGTCGTGTTTCTGTGCCCTCCAGTCTATTGTTTATTTATGTAGACGCCCAGAAAGCGTGCTTAAAAGTGAGAGCAACGCCGTCGCAGTGTGTGAGAGTTCCAGAGTGTCTGTTTTCAGGGCGTGACAGCTGCACCGTCAGGCAACGTTTTAGGCTGAGTACATACTTAAAACCAGCGACGACAGGATCAGGTAGGGTGCAGGTGATGTCATTGAGCAGTATCAGGCACCACCTGCCTCCACACCTGTAGAAGCAGCCAGTGGTCACACAGGTTCTGTACATCAGGACAGTGTGTTTAATGCTGTATGAATATTAACATGATCATCAGTCAGGTGATTCATGGATAACATGACTGATGCATCAGCTCCAACATGAGACCAACATGTGATCAGATGAACGTGACAGAGTAAGACCAGTTAGTCTGGTCAGTCCTGCCTCTTCGTCCTTCAGTCATCACACATCTTTTACTCTGAACCTCTCAGCTGCTCAGTCTGTGATGTTCATCAGGAGTTATCAGAAGTTGTCTTGTTATGATTGGATAGACCTGAGACCAGTCAGAGCAGTGAAATGTGACGTAGAGCTGAGGTGTAAACGGATGCTAGCGTGCAGAGATGAGCTGTGATGGTGGAGCGTCAATGTGTGTGAATGAACAGTCTGACTCAGTGAGACTGGAGACCACTGTTCATGTGTCTGGGATGTTTCTACAGTGGAGCCATTTTAAAGACGGAGCGCATCTCCTCACGTACAGATGTTCCACCAGAACAACTTCCGCCCCAACACTGGACTTTGCTCTGCCCAGGACGACTATGATTGGTTCACAGAAATGCAAACACGTCAGCATTTTTTTTTCTTTGTAGCAGAAAGATAATGAGTGACTCCAGATGTTTCTGACGCAGCTCTGTGAAGACAGATCTGATGACGTGAGACTCATGAATGAGTGCATGTGACTATAGTTCTTAAACATCAGTTCAGTCATCTTAAAACCTTGACGGCGCTCCTCTCCACTAATCTGGTTCATGTGTAGAACAAAACTGACCTCATCACATATTTTGTGTAAAGTGCAAAAAACTTGATTAGTGGTAGTGATTGACTGAACCAGGATCAGATCTGTCTGAACCCTGAACCTGAACATAAACCTGAACCTGAACATAAACCTGACTCTGACCCTGATTCTGTGTCTGTGGCGTCTGGTTCTGTGAACAGGGAGACAGAAGTGGAAACATCCTGAAGGTGAGCTGACACTGTGTGTGTGTGTGTGTGTGTGTGTGTGTGTGTGGGGGGTGCTGTGATCTGGGTCAGAGGAGTAAAAGGTGCAGCTCTGGTTTCCTGTTGATCTGTGTGTGTCCTGGTTTCTGTAGAAGCTGCAGGTACTCACACTATCGTCTGCCTGCTGCAGTGATATACTGAAGTATGATCTGAACCTGTTCTCAGTGAACGTGTGAACAGCTGCAGTAAAGATTTCCACCCCAGGTTGTACTTTATAAATCTATGTATTAATACAGCAGAGGAGCAGCTGATCACAGGAAGTCTGACGAAGAAGAACTGATCCTGAAAACAAGGCTGTGTGTGTGTGTGTGTGTGTGTGTGTGTCTGTGTGTGTTTGTGTGTGTGTGTGTGTGTGTGAGAGCTGTGGTCACTTTATAATACATCAATAATACAGGCATGATTTCCTGAGGTAAAGCTTCTACAGCTCATAGTACAACCACGTGTGTTTGTAGTGTAAGGAGCTGCTGGTCATCAACCGACTGTGAATGTTGAATCAGCAGGTTGACTTTTATTGTTTCTCTGTGAGACGGCACCACTCAGATCTTTGACTCCAAACCTCCAAACCTTCAAACCATCAAACCTCCAAACCTTCACACTTCCAAACCTCTAAACCATCAAACCTTCAAACTTTCTCACCTTCGAACCTTCAAACCATCAAACCTTCAAACTTTCTTACCTTCAAACCTCCACACCTCCAAACCTTCAAACTTTCTCACCTTCAAACCTCCACACCTCCAGACCATCAAACCTTCAAACCTCCACACCTCCAAACCATCAAACCTCCAAACCTTCAAACTTTCTCACCTTCAAACCTTCACACCTCCAGACCATCAAACCTTCAAACCTTCACACCTCCAACCCTTGAGACTTTCTCACCTTCAAACCGTCACACCTCCAAACCATCAAACCTCCAAACTTTCAAACTTTCTCACCTTCAAACCTTCACACCTCCAGACCATCAAACCTTCAAACCTTCACACCTCCAACCCTTCAGACTTTCTCACCTTCAAACCTTCACACCTCCAAACCATCAAACCTCCAAACCTTCAAACTTTCTCACCTTCAAACCTTTAAACCTTCAAACTTTCTTACCTTCAAACCTCCAAACCTCCAAACCTTCAAACCTACAAACCTTCAAACCTTCAAACCTTATACCTTCAAACCTCCAAGCCTCCAAACCATCAAACCTTCAAACTTTCTCACCTCCAAACCTTCAAACTTTCTCACCTCCAAACCTTCAAACTCTCTCACCTTCAAACCCCCAAACCTACAAACCTTCAAAACTCCAAACCTTCAAACATTATACCTCCAAACATTCACACCTCCAAACCATCAAACCTTCAAACTCTCTCACCTTCAAACCCCCAAACCTACAAACCTTCAAAACTCCAAACCTTCAAACCTTATACCTCCAAACATTCACACCTCCAAACCATCAAACCTTCAGACTTTCTCACCTTCAAACCTCCATACCTCCAAACCTCCATACCTCCAAACCTTTAAACCTCCAAACCTCCAAACCTTCAAGCCTTCATACCTCCAAACCTTCAAACCTCCACACCTCCAAACCTTCAAACCTTCAAACTTTCTCACCTTCAGGTTGGAGTATTTTGGTGCCTGTGGTGTTTCTGAATGATATGAAACACTTTGTATTTTAGTTTGTATGACCTCCTGTCCTCACGAAGCTTCTTGTCTCCGTTATGTCTCACAGGAACCGTCTCAGAGACAGATCTCACTCGCTCGGAAGAAGTTTGACTTTTACGACAAGGTGAGCGCCTGATACTTGAGTGTGATGTCATCACTCTCTGGCCAATCACAGCCAGCTTTGTGGAGGCTGATGATGTTGTTTGTCCTCCTGCAGGACGGGAGCGGCTTGGTGCTGAGAGAAGATCTGAAGAACATCTTCATGGATCTGTTCCCCGGTCTCAACAAGTATGACACACACACAATGACATACATTGACACACACACACACACACACACACACATGCACACACACTGTGACACACACACACAATGACATACACTGACACACACACACCCACACCCACACACACTGTGACACACACACAATGACATACACACACACACACAATGACATACACTGACACACACACTGCGACACACACACAATGACATACACTGACACACACACACACACAGTGACAGATTAATTATTGTTTATTTATTGTAACGATGTGTGTGTGTGTGTGTGTATGTACGTGCGTGTGTGTCATTACTGTGTTTTAGTTTGATTCATGATAATTTAAGTGTGTTTCTGCTGCTCCATGTTCAGACGAACAGACTCATCTGTCATAGCTCAGCCGTAGTTTAACCCTCTCATCATGAGTGAATGAGTGATGTTAACTGTGATGTTGTGACCTGCAGGAACATGTTGGAGAGGTTCATCAGTGACGAACTCAGAGCTGTTGACAGATCCTTCTCTAAAGGTGAGACGCTGTTTTCAGATGTGTACATGGACACAAGTATGTGGACTGGTGGTCAGCTCTCAGTCAGGGTTCAGGTGGGATGGATGGGGTTCACGTGGGGTCGTTCTCCCTCCTGTGTGTGGTGTTGAATCTCAGACGGATGTGTTTAATGTCTTTGTGTGCTGATAAGATGTCACCTCACCTGGAGCTGATAGGCTCACAGCAGAAAGAACAAACCAGCAGGACACCAGAGTCTGTCCTCAGGGTGTCCACATACTTTTGTCCATATAATTCAAAGTGTCAGATATCAGTCAGTTTGATCCTTGAATGTGTTGTTTGTGATTGTGTACTGTGTGTTGTTGTGTTGACAGCTGTGGACTTCCAGCTGTTTATGGGGTGTTACAGACGTCTCTTCTCTCAGTGCCGCAGCGTGGTGAGTTTTCTTTAATGAACATTTTGGGGCTTTTTCCCTTTAATGACAAATTGAAGTGTGAAGGGGACAGAGAAGGGGCAAAGACATGGCCTTTGTTCATGAGGGGACACCTGCTCTGACCCACTGAGCCAAGGGGCCCCTCAGAGGTGTGGCGAAGCTGTTTGGTTTTAAGGTCAGTAACATGCTGTAAAGTCAGTAACAGGCTGTGAGGTCAGTAACAGGCTGTGAGGTCAGTAACATGCTGTGAGGTCAGTAACAAACAGTGGGGTCAGTAACAGGCTGTGAGGTCAGTAACAATCAGTGGGATCAGTAACATGCTGTGAGGTCAGTAACAATCAGTGGGGTCAGTAACATGCTGTGAGGTCAGTAACATGCTGTAAAGTCAGTAACATGCTGTGAGGTCAGTAACTGGCTGTGAGGTCAGTAACATGCTGTGAGGTCAGTAACAAACAGTGGGGTCAGTAACATGCTGTGAGGTCAGTAACAATCAGTGGGGTCAGTAACATGCTGTGAGGTCAGTAACATGCTGTGAGGTCAGTAACTGGCTGTGAGGTCAGTAACAGGCTGTGATGTCAGTAACAATCAGCAGGTCAGTAACATGCTGTGAGGTCAGTAACAGGCTGTGAGGTCAGTAACAATCAGCAGGTCAGTAACATGTTGTGAGGTCAGTAACAGGCTGTGATGTAAGTAACATGCTGTGAGGTCAGTAACATGCTGTGAGGTCAGTAATATGCTGTGAGGTCAGTAACATGCTGTGGGGTCAGTAACTGGCTGTGAGGTCAGTAACTGGCTGTGAGGTCAGTAACAATCAGCAGGTCAGTAACATGCTGTGAGGTCAGTAACTGGCTGTGAGGTCAGTAACATGCTGTGAGGTCAGTAACATGCTGTGAGGTCAGTAATATGCTGTGAGGTCAGTAACATGCTGTGAGGTCAGTAACTGGCTGAGAGGTCAGTAACATGCTGTGAGGTCAGTAACATGCTGTGAGGTCAGTAACTGGCTGTGAGGTCAGTAACAATCAGCAGGTCAGTAACATGCTGTGAGGTCAGTAACTGGCTGTGAGGTCAGTAACATGCTGTGAGGTCAGTAACTGGCTGTGAGGTCAGTAACAATCAGCGGGGTCAGTAACATGCTGTGAGGTCAGTAACATGCTGTGAGGTCAGTAACAGGCTGTGAGGTCAGTAACATGCTGTGAGGTCAGTAACAGGCTGTGAGGTCAGTAACAATCAGTGGGGTCAGGAACAGGCTGTGAGGTCAGTAACAGGCTGTGAGGTCAGTAACATGCTGTGAGGTCAGTAACAGGCTGAGAGCTCAGTAACATGCTGTGAGGTCAGTAACATGCTGTGAGGTCAGTAACAGGCTGTGAGGTCAGTAACAATCAGTGGGGTCAGGAACAGGCTGTGAGGTCAGTAACAGGCTGTGAGGTCAGTAACATGCTGTGAGGTAAGTAACAGGCTGAGAGGTCAGTAACATGCTGTGAGGTCAGTAACAGGCTGAGAGGTCAGTAACAGGCTGAGAGGTCAGTAACATGCTGTGAGGTCAGTAACAGGCTGAGAGGTCAGTAACAGGCTGTGAGGTCAGTAACAGGCTGTGAGGTCAGTAACAATCAGTGGCATCAGTAACATGCTGTGAGGTCAGTAACATGCTGTGAGGTCAGTAACATGCTGTGAGGTCAGTAACAATCAGTGGGGTCAGTAACATGCTGTGAGGTCAGTAACAGGCTGAGAGGTCAGTAACAGGCTGTGAGGTCAGTAACAGGCTGTGACGTCAGTAACAATCAGTGGCGTCAGTAACATGCTGTGAGGTCAGTAACAGGCTTTGAGGTCAGTAACATGCTGTGAGGTCAGTAACAGGCTGTGAGGTCACAGACACACGGAGACACTGAGATAAGGCTCATTTATGCTCCCTTTACGTACGAAAATGTATACGTCCGTTTCAAACGATGTTACCGTCACTGCCCACATACTTCCATGCGCCCTTTACGTTGGCATGGATGTTAACCAATATATCCACCAGGAGGCAGCCCAGCGTCAAAAGTTTATGACAACAACAAACTCAAAAACAAACATGGCGACTGTGGAGGAGATATTGATAATGTACCTCTTGCATTAAAGACAAAAACAGAGGCAGCGTTGTAGGAGGCGGTGGTCGGTGAGGCCATTAAATACATCGCGACTGGAGGATGGAGAGTTCTTTTCTTTTCTCTAGTACTGCCGAATTGTTATTTCTTCTTCTTGTCTCACTAAAGCTACGTATTGGGTAGTGACAGCAACACTGCCCCCATGGTTCCCAGTGGTACTGCTCCGTTTGGCCCGTATCCATAAGCTTTATGAAAGCCTGCAGAAATACGGACGAAATGAACACGGAGCACGGACAGAAGGCTCCGTCCGTATCCGGATCCGTATTTAACGTCGAGCATAAATAGGCCTATAGTGTCTCTTCAGCTCAGTCTCAGGCTCTTATTTATGACGTCTGTCTTCAGGTGGTTCAGGACTCTGATGTCAGTCACCTACCTGAGGAGAAGATCAGCGGCTCACCTGTCAGTCAGGTACATTCACCTCTCACCGTCAGTCTGTTTGTCCTGTTTGACTTTTTTAAACAACCTGTCAGATAAAATCCAGAGTTTGTCCCACACAGAGCTGCAACTGATTCTGTTTCCTGCTCAGCTGTTGATGTTTGTACGACTTCATCAACATGCTGTCATCACATCCTGTCAGATTAATCAGTTCATCAACATGTTGTCATCACATCCTGTCAGATTAATCAGTTCATCAACATGTTGTCATCACATCCTGTCAGATTAATCAGTTCATCGTGTATCATGGGCAGTATGGAGCTACATTAGGGTCAAAAGTTTTGTACTTTTGTATGTAAATTTGGAACTGAAAATTCACGTGTTGATCTTGAATTTTGAAAAATACAACAATGTATTCAAAATAAAAATAAGTGTATGAAACATTTTTTCAGGTTAAATATAATTTTGATTCACTTTGGTCATTCTTTTGAATGAATAATTTATTTTCACTTTTCACTTCCATATCTATTTTGACATTTGAGGTCTTATTTTTTTCAGTTGCATGTTTTATCTTTTCAGTTTCAAATCTTATTTTTTCACTTTCAGATCTTTTTTTTTTTGAGTTTCTGACTTTTGACCCAGAGGGGTGTGGAATCATGAGTGACAGTGCCTTCAGGGAACGTAGGAACTAAAACAATTCTGACTCAACACTATATACACCATATTCATGTGACTGGCAGTGTAAAAATTGATGCCAGTGACAAACGTCCATTTAGAAATCTGTTTTAGATGGTACTGAGCACCAATTGCGGTATAAGAGCGATAAATTATGCCAGATTTTGCAGTTCAACAGCCACATTTTAAGTGCTGGTATGTCCGATTTCCACATAGCACTGTGAACGCAGCATAGTGTCCACTTCGCTTGCGATGATGGCATCCGGTCGGTCGGGTCAATCTGCTGGAGCCCACACATCCAGCACAAAGTTTTGGGGAATCATAACAAACATTAAGAGGTCGTTTTTGTGACAATATACATTTCCACAGCTCCATCGTCACGGCCCTGTTGATGCTTCCACATCCAGACGCCACGCCCCCCACGCCACATCAGGGTCTAAAGTCTGAAACTCAAAAAACAGATTTGAAATTTAAAAAAAAAAAAAAGATCTGAAAGTGAAAAAGAGATTTGAAAGTGGAAAAAATAAGATTTGAAACTGAAAAGATAAAACATCCAACTGAAAAAAATAAGACCTCAAATGTCAAAATATATATGGAAGTGAAAAGTGAAAATAAATTATTTATTCAAAAGAATGACCAAAGTGAATCAAAATTATATTTAACCTGAAAAAATGTTTCATACAATTAAGCCTGGCTCACACTACAGGATTCTACAGGAATCTTGATGAAATTCTGTAGTGTGTGCTGGTCATTATTTTCAAATCTTGTAGTGAGTGCGCAATGAAGATTTTAGATAAGATAATCTGTGAATTTTCTCGTTATGTGTGTGATACAACCTGATTTCAAAATCTTTTAAGATTTTTAAAATCCTGTAGTGTGAGCCAGGCTTTATTTTTATTTTGAATACATTGTTGTATTTTTCAAAATTCAAGATCAACACATGAATTTTCAGTTTCAATTTTTATTTTTTCAACTACAAAACTTTTGACCCTAATTTAGCTCGATAGGGCAGAGGCTGTGACAGCTTTAACCTTCAGAGTCAACACACTGACCCCCAATGTCCACATATTCTGTCTGTGCCCACAGCAGTGCATAGAAGATACACTCCCATCCTAGTGAATAGCTTCATTTCCACAGCGAGCGCCGCGTAGGGTCTCTGGAGCGTCCCAGAAGTGCCACGAAGCTCAGATTGCACCATACCGGAAATTGAACGCACACAGCTTCCAGTAAATTTCAAAATGTAACACAATGTGAGGGCTAAGGTTTGTTAACTCTGTCAGTGCGAGGGTCTGAGGAAAGATTGACGAGGAGTAACTCATAGTTGAAGTGGAAAACCATAGTATTTTGTATGACACCTCACATCCTTTCTACAAGGATACAAACCAAAAGGAGAAGACCTGGTGTAAAATTGCAGGATTTTTTCGAGTGAATGGTGCTTTTTATTGCGTGATTTTCGCAGTTTCTACATGTGAGCTTGCACCTCCGCTACATGGCGTGGCGCTCCAGAAACGCATCCAGTAGGAGAGGGTACGCGCTGTCAGTCACTCCAGATCCACAGCGCTGCGCAGCGCGGTGCAGACGGAGTATGTGGAATTTGGGGATGAGTCCATGTCAGATAGTCTGGTCACTTTATTAGGTACACCTGAGTCTAATGCTGATAGCTGTTCAGTAACACCTGTCTGTGTGAAGCTCGTAATGTTTCAGTCCTCTGTGTGTTGATCACTGAGGTCACAGTTAAAGGTGGGGCTGTACTAGACTACATACTGGGAGCTGTGTCTGTCCTAGTACAGCTCCATCACCAACCACATCCTCAGTGGTACAGCATCAAACTGAATCACAGGGGACGTCTGTATTCTCCTCCCTGGAGTCTGTCCTCCATCTTCCTCTGTGTCTCAGTGTCTGATGGGAACTACAGTTTATAAATGTGGACAGTGTGGAGAGACAGAAACAGGCTGTGATGTTTCCACACCGTCCACACTGTCCACACTGTCTGTCCACTGGCAGTGTTTCTGTTTCTGACAGGATCAGACTGTTATTGTGTGTGACACCATGATGAGAGCATCCTTTGTGTTCAACAGGAAGATCCTTGTTGTTCAACCACAACTCACCAGGGGCGGCTGTGGTCCTGAACCCCAGTGAGTGTGTTAAAACTGAGTAGCAGGTGGCACCATGTATGGCAGCCTCAGCCACCAGTGTGTGAATGTGTGAATGTGTGTGAGAATGGGTGAATGTGTGTGAGAATGGGTGAATGAGTGCTTTGAGTGGTCAGATGACAAGTGCAGGTCCATATACCGTCACCACACCCGCCAGACTCCATTTAAAATGTATCCCCATGAAAAAATTCACCTCATTCAAGGTAAATGAAAAGAGAATAAAACTCTGTGAAACTGTCCTGGTTCATCCTCTCACTGTTCAACAATCAGCAAGGCAAGGCAAGGCAAGGCAATTTTATTTATATAGCACCATTCATACACAAGCCAATTCAATGTGCTTTACAAGAGAAAACATTAAAGGAACAATAGATCATTAAAAACAAAAGCTAAAAGCAAGACAATAAATAGCAGCTCTGGTTTGGTTTAAATTAACCCTTAATTCACCAGTTAGATGTGACAACGTGCTGCCTCTGATTGTTTAAATGGAGTCTGGTGGGTTTGGTGATGGCAGGACTGTTTCTGGATCTTTAACACAAAGCTCTGTCTCTGTAGGATCCTCTTATGATGATGTCCCACACTCAGAATAACCCGTCTGATCCTGTCAGAGACAGAAACACTGTCAGTGGACTTAAGTTGCCCACAGTGACCACGGAGAGTGACAGGAAGTCACTAAAGCAGAGTGATGGTTGAGTTCAGGTTTCAGAGTTCTGACAGCTGCTGTGTCCCTGTGTGCACAGATCCCCAGATATAAAGGAGGACAGAGTCAGACTGCAGCAAAGGTAACAACACCTGCACACACCTGTCCCTGTACAATGACTCAGCTTTATCTCAGAGACACCTGTATCTGTACAGTGACTCAGCTTTATGTCAGAGACACCTGTACCTGTACAGTGACTCAGCTTTATGTCAGAGACACCTGTACCTGTACAATGACTCAGCTCTATGTCAGAGACACCTGTACCTGTACAGGGACTCAGCTCTATGTCAGAGACACCTGTACCTGTACAATGACTCAGCTTTATGTCAGAGACACCTGTACCTGTACAATGACTCAGCTTTATGTCAGAGACACCTGTACCTGTACAGTGACTCAGCTTTATCTCAGAGACACCTGTCCCTGTACTGTGACTCAGCTTTATCTCTGCGACACCTGTACCTGTACAATTACTCAGCTTTATCTCAGAGACACCTGTACCTGTACAGTGACTCAGCTTTATGTCAGAGACACCTGTACCTGTACAGTGACTCAGCTTTATCTCAGAGACACCTGTCCCTGTACAATGACTCAGCTTTATCTCAGAGACACCTGTACCTGTACAGTGACTCAGCTTTATGTCAGAGACACCTGTACCTGTACAATGACTCAGCTCTATGTCAGAGACACCTGTACCTGTACAGGGACTCAGCTCTATGTCAGAGACACCTGTACCTGTACAATGACTCAGCTTTATGTCAGAGACACCTGTACCTGTACAATGACTCAGCTCTATGTCAGAGACACCTGTACCTGTACAGGGACTCAGCTCTATGTCAGAGACACCTGTACCTGTACAATGACTCAGCTTTATGTCAGAGACACCTGTACCTGTACAATGACTCAGCTTTATCTCAGAGACACCTGTACCTGTACAGTGACTCAGCTTTATCTCAGAGACACCTGTCCCTGTACTGTGACTCAGCTTTATCTCTGCGACACCTGTACCTGTACAATTACTCAGCTTTATCTCAGAGACACCTGTACCTGTACAGTGACTCAGCTTTATCTCAGAGACACCTGTACCTGTACAATGACTCAACTTTATCTCTGCGACACCTGTACCTGTACAATGACTCAGCTTTATGTCAGAGACACCTGTACCTGTACAATGACTCAGCTTTATCTCTGCGACACCTGTACCTGTACAATGACTCAGCTTTATGTCAGACACCTGTACCTGTACAGTGACTCAGCTTTTATGTCAGAGACACCTGTACCTGTACAATGACTCGGCTTTATCTCAGAGACACCTGTACATGTACAATGACTCAGCTTTATGTCAGACACCTGTCCCTGTAAAATGACTCAGCTTTTATGTCAGAGACACCTGTACCTGTACAGTGACTCAGCATCACATCAGAGACACAAACATGGTCCACACTATAGTCATTCACAAACCTTAATGACATAATCACACAGACACGTTCAGCAGGAGTTGTGACAGACTGATCAGCTGTGGTGTTTCTGAGCAGGAGTCAGCTCAAACAAAAAGGTTCAGTTTTCTCTGGTTGTTTTGTGTTATAGCGCCTCCTGGCTGTAACGCTCAGACTGTAGCTGGCGAACGCAGCGTCACATTAAATCAATGTTAAGTAGCCTGAAGCGTCTGCGTATGTGTGTGGACCATGTTTGTTCCCTGACACTGTCCTCTGCTCACCAACTCTGACACTGAGGTTTAAAGGTTTGTGTGAACATCTGTTCACACAAATCACTCTCACCTGAATTCACCTGAACACACTTGAACTCACCTGAACTCACCTGAACACACTTGAACACACCTGAACTCACCTGAACACACACACACACACACACACACACACACATAGACTGCTGTCAGATATGAGCGATCTCAGTCTACACCTGTACAGGTGTGGTCACTGTCACTGTTTCAGGTTCAGTATGTGTCCTGAGTTATTAGTAGAGGTTTACCTGGAGCACCTGCAGACAGTACTCAGGGCTGAGGAAACACCTGTCTGCTGCGTGTTACTCTGATCAAACTGACACTAAACATGTATCAGATAAACTCAATATGATTTAAAGAGTAACTAAACCCTAAAACCATTGTTTTCACCTGATAATCATTGTTTCTGGTAGTGAAGTAGTGTTACTGACTGATCCTGCTCAAAGTCTTGACAGTTTAGTGCAAACTACATTTTATTTTAAAAATGTGGTGTGGAGTGCCCTCTACAGCTTGAAACCTGGTTACTACATTTGAATTTACATTACATTACACTGGAGGCTAATGACTCTTTTTCTGGCTGAATGACGTCACTAACTGTCCACGCTAAGCCTGCCCTCCTCCCTTTACTCCTCCCTTTACTATAAAACCATTCTGTCGGCAGTTATCAAACTGACAGCGAGGAGGTTGGATCAGAGCAGAGAAAGTAGTAGAGCAGAGAGAGCAGCTAGTAATTTGTTGAATTGTATTGTTAGCATGGTGTATTTTAGTGTAGGTTTACAGTTAGCAGTGTGTTTATAGTATTTAGGTTAGTTGGTCAAGGAGAGGCGCCGAGGCTCGGGAGTATATGTGCAGGGCGGTGAGGGAGGGATGTGGAGGGCTGCTGTGCGGTGAAAGACAGCCGAGCCTCGGTGGTATATGTGCGGGGCCGCGAGGGAGGGAGGGAGGGGTGGATGGATGGATGCGGTGGGCTGCTGTGCGGTGAGCCCAGGCTCCCAGAGAGGGAGAAATAGAACCAAGTAGGATAAAATAAGTCAAAGTGTGGAGAAGGGGACCGGCTGAGCTCCGGCCACCTTCCCTTCTGCCTGTGTGACACAGTTAGGGGGGGTTTCCAAGCCACCATCAGCACAATGAAAATCAGTTGAACTGTGGAGGAGAGGGACCGGATAAAGAAGCCGACCTCCGGAGAAGCCCTCTCCTCTCTCCCCGCAGCGAGGGTCAATCTTCACTCCACCCCCTTCCTCTGTCTTTTCTGAATTTATTGAAATCAAGCTGTGGGCGGAGTAATGCCCAGAGAGGGGGCTTTAAGCACCTGTTGTTTCTGCTCTAACAAAAGAACATTTATATTTTTGCATTTTTATTATTCACGTTAAGCAGCCTCATCATTTAACAGTAACTGTAACAGTGGTGGTTTCAGGTGCAGTCAGAGTGGGCGTGGCCTGTCAGGACTTAGTTTACTGAACATAAAGACATGATGAATGAGACATTACCTGTCCTACAGGTCACTGCAGGTCACAGCGCTCTGCATCCACATCACTGACCAGCTGAACATAAAACAAACATCAAATTCATCTGAGACTAAAGAGCAGGACACAAACAGCTGATGAAAACACAATCAATCAACCGATGAAATAGATTTTAGATCAATAAATAACGTGTGTTAAACCTTCAGAGTTTCCACATGTAGAGACATGATAACACGCCATGACCTAGATAAAGCCACTGATGGTAAATGTGACGTAGACAGATGACATCACAGGAGGGTGTGGGTGGGTGTTACTGATAACAGGAGTCACCAGATGTTAATGAATCATCTGTTATATAAAGATCTGTGGACACACTGAAGAAATGAGTCTGAGTGTGACGTCAGCGTCAGTGGGAGGAAAACCTCAGCTGAGTTTAACCTGCAGAACAAACTGGAGCAGAGACACGAGTGTGTTCAGGAACTGTAAACCGGTCTCAGACCAGTGACTCATCAACTGGGTGGATCATTAAACTGAACAAGTACAGGTTGGAGTGATAACCTGGTCATGCTAAGCTAACTGATGCTAAGCTAACTGACATTATTTAATCAAATGTTATTAACATGACGTTTCTTAATTTCATGTTTGTAGTTTTATTTCAGTGAAAATCAAAATCTTCATTAAACCATTTCTTCATCAAGTTTCAGGTGAGATGTGTTGAGCTCTCAGCTACAGGCTGCGTTCACAACAAACTGGACCGTTCATAAACTCAGTCTGACCTCAACACTGAGACACACTGAGACACATAGAGACACACAGAGACACACTGAAACACAGAAACACACTGAGACACACAGAGACACACTGAAACACAGAAACACACTGAGACACACAGAGACACATAGAGACACACTGAGACACACTGAAACACAGAAACACACTGAGACACACAGACACACTGAAAGACAGAAACACACAGAGACACTGAGACACAGAGACACACAAAGACACACTGAGACACAGAGACACACTGAGACACACAAAGACACACTGAAACACAGAGGCACACTGAGACAGAGACACACAAAGACACACAGAGACACACTGAAACACACTGAGACACAGACTAAGAGACACACTGAAACACACAGAGACACACAGAGACACACTGAGACACACTGAAACACACAGAGACACACTGAGACACACTGAAACACAGAAACACACAGAGACACACAGAGACACACTGAGACACAGACACACTGAAACACAGAAACACACAGAGACACACTGAGACACAAAGACACACAGAGACACACAAAGACACACTGAGACACACAAAGACACACAAAGACACACAGAGACACACTGAAACACACTGAGACACAGACACAGAGACACACTGAAACACACAGAGACACACTGAAACACACTGAAACACACAGAGACACACTGAGACACACTGAAACACACAGAGACACACAGAGACACACAGAGACACACTGAGACACACTGAAACACACAGAGACACACTGAGACACACTGAAACACAGAAACACACAGAGACACACTGAGAAACAGACACACTGAAACACAGAAACACACAGAGACACACTGAGACACAAAGACACACTGAGACACTGAGACACAAAGACACACTGAGACACACAAAGACACACTGAGACACAGAGACACACTGAGACACAGAGACACACTGAGACACACAAAGACACACAGAGACACACTGAGACACAGAGACACACTGAGACACAGAGACACACTGAAACACACTGAGACACAGAGACACACTGAAACACACTGAGACACACAGAGACACTGAAACACACTGAAACACACAGAGACACACTGAGACACACAGAGACACTGAAACACACTGAGACACACAGAGACAGAGACACAGACAGACAATCCACTCAGGTCATCTGTGTTAAATGACAGGATGAATCCACTCAGGTCATCTGTGTTAAATGACAGGATGAATCCACAGGTCATCTGTATTAAATGACAGGATGAATCCACTCAGGTTGTCTGTGTTAAATGACATGATGCATGCACAAGTCGTCTGTATTAAATGACAGGATGAATCCACTCAGGTCATCTGTGTTAAATGACAGGATGAATCCATTCAGGTCGTCTGTGTTAAATGACAGGATGAATCCACTCAGGTCATCTGTGTTAAATGACAGGATGAAACCACAGGTCGTCTGTGTTAAATGACAGGATGAATCCACTCAGGTCATCTGTGTTAAATGACAGGATGAATCCACTCAGGTCATCTGTGTTAAATGACAGGATGAATCCATTCAGGTCGTCTCTGTTAAATGACAGGATGAATCCACTCAGGTCGTCTCTGTTAAGTGACAGGATGAATCCACAGGTCGTCTGTGTTAAGTGACAGGATGAATCCACAGGTCGTCTGTATTAAATGACAGGATGAATCTATTCAGGTCGTCTGTGTTAAATGACAGGATGAATCCACTCAGGTCATCTGTGTTAAATGACAGGATGAATCCACAGGTCGTCTGTATTAAATGACAGGATGAATCTATTCAGGTCGTCTGTGTTAAATGACAGGATGAATCCACTCAGGTCATCTGTGTTAAATGACAGGATGAATCCACAGGTCGTCTGTATTAAATGACAGGATGAATCCACTCAGGTCATCTGTGTTAAATGACAGGATGAATCCATTCAGGTCGTCTCTGTTAAATGACAGGATGAATCCACTCAGGTCGTCTCTGTTAAGTGACAGGATGAATCCACAGGTCGTCTGTGTTAAATGACAGGATGAATCCACTCAGGTCGTCTGTGTTAAATGACAGGATGAATCCACAGGTTGTCTGTATTAAATGACAGGATGAATCTATTCAGGTCGTCTGTGTTAAATGACAGGATGAATCCACAGGTTGTCTGTATTAAATGACAGGATGAATCTATTCAGGTCGTCTGTGTTAAATGACAGGATGAATCCACAGGTCGTCTGTGGTAAATGACAGGATGAATCCACTCAGGTTGTCTGTGTTAAATGACAGGATGAATCCACTCAGGTCGTCTGTGTGAAATGACAGGAT
This sequence comes from Epinephelus awoara, assembly GCA_035609425.1. Lineage (NCBI taxonomy): Eukaryota > Metazoa > Chordata > Actinopteri > Perciformes > Serranidae > Epinephelus > Epinephelus awoara. The sequence goes on along the minus strand of CM069305.1, from coordinate 40,261,357 downwards.
GAAACCACAGGTCGTCTGTGTTAAATGACAGGATGAATCTACTCAGGTCGTCTGTGTTTAATGACAGGATGAATCCACAGGTCGTCTGTGTTAAATGACAGGATGAATCAGCTGTGTGATGAAACAACAGGCTGCAGTCAGAACTGTGACAGTTGCTGATCTGTGCTGACATCAATCAATCAATTTTATTTATAAAGCCCAATATCACAAATCACAATTTGCCTCACAGGGCTTTACAGCATACGACATCCCTCTGTCCTTTGGACCCTCACAGCTGATCAGGAAAAACTCCCCAAAAAACCCTTTAACGGAGAAAAAAAAACGGTAGAAAGCTCAGGAAGAGCAACTGAGGAGGGATCCCTCTTCCAGGACGGACAGACGTGCAATAGATGTCGTACAGAACAGATCAACATGATAAATTCACAGTGATCCGTATGACACAATGAGACAGAAAGAGAGAGAGACAGAGAGAGATGCAGGACAGATGGTAATGACAGTAGCTTACAACAACATTAACGAAAGTAATAATATTATAATTATAGTTCTGGCTACTGTGGTACAATATGTTGAAAGTATATATTAATATCTGATAGTATACATGTGTGACAATAATCATATGTGTAATAATAACAGTAGAAGTATGACTAATGATAACAGCAGCAGCAGGAGGCATCTGGCAGGACCACGGCAGCAGCACAACCATGCACGTCACACTATCCAGGCACCGCTGCAATACGAGTTAACCTGAGAGACAGTGGAGCACAAAGGCTCCGGAGAAGAAGCCGAGTTAGTGACATCCAGAATGGCCGAGTTAGCAAGATGCAGTAACAGGATACAAGAGAGAGATAGAGAGAGGAGAGAGAGAGAGAAGGAGAGAGACAGAGACAGAGAGAGAAGGTGGTGTGTTATAGGGGGTCCTCCGGCAGACTAGGCCAAAGTCAGCCTAACTAGGGGCTGGTACAAGGCAAGCCTGAGCCAGCCCTAACTATAAGCTTTATCAAAGAGGAAGGTCTTAAGTCTGGTCTTACATGTGGAGACGGTGTCTGCCTCCCACATGAACATCATGAGGAGACATCAGGGACAGTTGCGTCCATGTTTTCCTCTGGCATCATTCACAGTCTGGATCTGATGTTCAATTCCTGTTCTTGGATACGCCTAATGTTTGTGTCGTCTATCATGTTTTCATGTTCACGCTCAGGACTCGGGAGGCGTGGCTTCTGTGGGTAAAGGAGACCTTCAGCAGCCGGGCTCCAGACACAGTCAGGCGTCTGACCACAAGAAGGAGCGTCTGGACCTGAACCTGGAGGTGGAGGACGATCCTGAAGACGGGGATTCGTTCTTCGACGACCCGCTGCCCAAACCACAGAAGACCTATGGCTGGTAAAGTCACATGACCTGGGCTGAGTAAAGGTGTGGTCACACCTGAGGAAAAATCTGTGTTTTAACCAGGAATGTACAAAGACACCTGGATACAGCGTTGGGGGAGGAGCCTTGTCATTCCAGTTAAAGCTGCTTAGTGGATCATGAAGCCTAAATGATCGGCAGGGGAAAAAGCTAGCTTAGCTTAGCATAAAGACTGGAAACAGGGGAAACAGTTAGCTTAGCTTAGCACAAAGACTGGAAACGGGAAACAGTTATCTTAGCATAAAGACTGGAAACGGGGAAACAGCTCGCCTAGCTTAGCATAAAGACTGGAAACAAAGGAACAGCTAGCTTAGCTTAGCTTAGCATCAAGACTGGAAACAGGGGAAGCAGTTAGCTTAGCTTAGCATAAATACTGGAAACGGGGAAAAAATTAGCTTTGTATGAAGACTAGGAACAGGGGAAACAGTTAGCTTAGCATAAAGACTGGAAACGTGGAAACAGCTTGCCTAGCTTAGCATAAATACTGGAAACGGGGGAACAGTTATCTTAGGTTAGCATAAAGACTGGAAACAGTTAGCTTAGCATAAAAACTGGAAACAGGGAAACCGTTAGCTTAGCTTAGCATAAAGACTGGAAACAGATAGCTTTGCTTAGCACAAAGACTGGAAATGTGAAACACTTATCTTAGCATAAAGACTGGAAACGGGGGAACAGCTAGCTTAGCTTAGCTTAGCATAAAGACTGGAAACAGGGGAAACTGTTAGCTTAGCTAGCATAAAGACTGGAAATGGGGAAAAAGTTAGCTTTGTTTAAAGATTGGGAACAGGGGAAACAGTTATCTTAGTTTAGCATAAAGACTGGAAACAGTTTGCTTAGCATAAAAACTGGAAACAGGGAAACAGCTAGCTTAGCTTAGCATAAAGACTGGAAACAGTTATCTTAGCTTAGCATAAAGACTGGAAACAGGGAAACGCTTAGGTTAGCATAAAGACTGGAAACAGGGGGAAACAGCTTGCCTAGCTTAGCATAAAGACCGGAAACAGCTAGCTTAGCTTAGGATAAACCCACAACATGTTGTTTTCACACTTTGGTTTTAAACAGAAGGAGGTATTAGTAGCGTCTGAACAGAGCGCGCTCAGACAGTTTTAATCTTTTTAAGGTTTCAGCTGTAACTGAGCTATGAAGGTTTGATTTTATCTTTTGATTTGATGTGTTTATAAACACAAAGACACAAACATGAGAAGAACAAACAAAACAAACATGACATCACTCATCATCTTTTATCAAAGCACAACTGTCTTTGTTTGAAGTTGTTTCAGTTGATCCTGATCGTTCTGATCTGTTCGTTATAACACAGACTGACCTCACACACTGTGTGTTCTCTTTGTGTGTGTGTGTGTGCGTATGTGTGTGTGTCTGTGTGTCCTCTGGTCCAGTCGCAGTTCTCCTGTGGGTGACCAGGACCCATCAGAACGGACCAACAGTCACAAAGAGTAAGACTCTCCGCTCTCTCACTGATGACATCATCAGTAAAGTCAACTTTAAATAATGACTGAGATTTGAAGGGTCTTCTTACTGTAGCTCTGTCCTGACCTTTTGACCCCAGCACACAGTCTTCTTTAGAGTTTTTACCACCGACATGAGTTTAAACATCAACTGGACTTTGTGTTTCAAATATATATCTTTGATGGGAGAAATATTATCATAGTAATATAAATAAATGATGGTTTATAAGAGTTGGTGTGTCAGTATGAGGCAGTGGTTCATAAGTTCAGGCTGTGATACACAGGAGTTTCACATCTTTAAGTTTCTTTAAAATGATTCAGGAGAAAAGTTCTACCTCAGACTCAGCCCTCGGCTCCTTCGTGCTGTATTCAACTTCCTGTGCAGTTGCTGTTGTGTTGTCTTCCTCTTCCTGTTGTTCAGATCCTGACTCTGTGTCTGAGGATGAACCAATCACACTCTGTGTTTCCTGATATGACGCAGAGCGCTGATCCACCCCCTCTTTCCCCAAATTTAAAATCACTTCCTCTACAGTGGAAAAACATTTTATTAGTATTATTATTATTATTGTTATTATTACATCATATCAATCTGTCAGGATGTTAAAAAAATGTTTATTAAAGCGGACGATGACTCACCAGCACGTGGTGATAAAACTTTAACCCAACCAGGACGTACAGAACGTTTATTAAAACCATGTTCAGTAAATCTGACGCTGAACATCTCTGTCACCACCTCTGATTTCACAATAAAGGCCCTCTGTCCCTCTGTCCCTCTGCTTAGACCTTACACACTGTCATGTCCCTCTGTTGATGTCCCACCTGTCCTGGTGTCTGTCCCTCTGCTCAGACCTTACACACTGTCATGTCCCTCTGTTGATGTCCCACCTGTCCTGGTGTCTGTCCCTCTGTCCCTCTGCTCTGACCTTACACACTGTCATGTCCCTCTGTTAATGTCCCACCTGTCCTGGTGTCTGTCCCTCTGCTCAGACCTTACACACTGGCATGTCCCTCTGTTAATGTCCCACCTGTCCTGGTGTCTGTCCCTCTGCTCAGACCTTACACACTGTCATGTCCCTCTGTTGATGTCCCACCTGTCCTGGTGTCTGTCCCTCTGCTCAGACCTTACACACTGTCATGTCCCTCTGTTGATGTCCCACCTGTCCAGGTGTCTGTCCCTCTGCTCTGACCTTACACACTGTCATGTCCCTCTGTTGATGTCCCACCTGTCCAGGTGTCTGTCCCTCTGCTCAGACCTTACACACTGTCATGTCCCTCTGTTGATGTCCCACCTGTCCTGGTGTCTGTCCCTCTGCTCAGACCTTACACACTGTCATGTCCCTCTGTCTCATGTCTCTCATGACTCTGTCCTAGATGTCTTTATATTTCTATTTTACTTCCTGTTCTTGTCTCCGTATATCCTTTCCTGGCTCCTTGCATCCTTACCTTGTCCTCTCTGCCTCGTCCTCCCTGCCTTCCGCTTCCTGTGTGTCCCCCATCCTCACCCTGCAGTGTTGTCCCCCTGAGGGAGGAGTGTCTCTCTGGGCCCGTGGTGTCCTCCATGAGGCGAGGCAAAAGCCTCAGCGAGTGAGTCTTTACGGCTGCCGTGTGTGACCTAAGATCAGTGCGTGCTGTTTGTCCTCTGCGGCTGGACGGACGTTCAAAGACGTTGATGTTTGGTCAGTTACAGTGTGTTCACACAGAGACACTTCACTGAGGAGGACAATCGTTTGTAGTTCCTCTGCTGTCTTCATTCTGCTGTCTCTCTATCTGAATTGGTCCTGAGGCGGCAGTCACACGTTCATACACTCACACGAATACACTTGCACGTTCACTGTTGCTTCTTCTTTTTCTTCTGTTCAGACTTTTAGAGAAAGAAGACTAAATGATTCTTCATCTGTGTTTCTGCGTCTCAGTAAATATTCAGTATTCATGTCTGAAACAAAGAGTTTGTCTGAAGCTTGTCAGGACACAAAACTTTATTCATTCCTGACAGAGTCAGGTAGCATGTTAGCACTTCCTGTTTCCTGGTTTTAATGCCAGCGTGTGAAATAAGGTCTGTGGTTCACCCAAGCTGAAGTGACGTCAGTAAATACCATAGCTTTATGTTTCCCTGACAAGATGAGACTACAAAACGCCGTCACGCCCACCACGACATCACAGCCTCACTGTGGCAGTGACGTTAAGTCGCGTTACAGTGGTGTAGTTTGTTTACGGCCTGGTTGTGGCGGCGATGTTAAGTCGTGTGACCATGGTGTAGTTTGTTTACGGCCTGTTTGTGGCGGCGACGTTAAGTCGTGTGACCATGGTGTAGTTTGTTTACGGCCTGGTTGTGGCGGTGACTTTAAGTCGTGTGACCTTGGTGTAGTTTGTTTACGGCCTGGTTGTGGTGACGTTAAGTGATGTGACCGTGGTGTAGTTTGTTAACAGCCTGGTTGTGGTGACGTTAAGCCGTGTGACAGTGGTGTAGTTTGTTTACGGCTTGGTTGTGGCGGTGACTTTAAGTCGTGTGACCTTGGTGTAGTTTGTTTACGGCCTGGTTGTGGTGACGTTAAGTCATGTGACTGTGGTGTAGTTTGTTAACAGCCTGGCTGTGGTGACGTTAAGCCGTGTGACAGTGGTGTAGTTTGTTTACGGCTTGGTTGTGGCGGTGACTTTAAGTCATGTGACCGTGGTGTACTTTGTTTACGGCCTGGTTGTGGTGACGTTAAGTCATGTGACCGTGGTGTAGTTTGTTAACAGCCTGGTTGTGGTGACGTTAAGCCGTGTGACAGTGGTGTAGTTTGTTTACGGCTTGGTTGTGGCGGTGACTTTAAGTCGTGTGACCTTGGTGTAGTTTGTTTACGGCCTGGTTGTGGTGGTGACGTTAAGTTGTGTGACCGTGGTGTAGATTGTTAACGGCCTGGTTGTGGTGGTGATGTTAAGTCATGTGACAGTGGTGTAGTTTGTTTACGGCCTGGTTGTGATGGTGATGTTAAGTCGTGTGACCGTGGTGTAGTTTGTTTACAGCCTGGTTGTGGTGACGTTAAGTCATGTGACCGTGGTGTAGTTTGTTTACGGCCTGGTTGTGGTGATGTTAAGTCATGTGACCGTGGTGTAGTTTGTTTACAGCCTGGTTGTGGTGGTGACGTTAAGTCGTGTGACCGTGGTGTAGATTGTTAACGGCCTGGTTGTGGTGGTGATGTTAAGTCATGTGACCGTGGTGTAGTTTGTTTACGGCCTGGTTGTGATGGTGATGTTAAGTCGTGTGACCGTGGTGTAGTTTGTTTACAGCCTGGTTGTGGTGGTGACGTTAAGTCGTGTGACCGTGGTGTAGTTTGTTTACGGCCTGGTTGTGGCGGTGACGTTAAGTCGTGTGACTGTGACGTAGTTTGTTTACGGCCTGGTTGTGGCGGTGATGTTAAGTCGTGTGACCGTGGTGTAGTTTGTTTACGGCCTGGTTGTGGTGGTGACGTTAAGCCGTGTGACTGTGACGTAGTTTGTTTACGGCCTGGTTGTGGCGGTGATGTTAAGTCGTGTGACCGTGGTGTAGTTTGTTTACGGCCTGGTTGTGGTGGTGACATTAAGTCGTGTGACCGTGGTGTAGTTTGTTTAACAAAATAAACACGTGGCGAAGTGTTTCAGAGATTGAGAGAAAAGACACTGAGAGGACACTGGTCTCACTGGTTCAGCTGTGTCAAAGGACACTGGTCTCACTGGTTCAGCAGACTGGTTTTAGTCCAGAACCAGGTCTCGTCCTCCTGTGAACATCTGTCTCTTTATGATGTGTGAATGCCGTCTAACTGACTAACCAGAGACATGTCAGAGTGATTTCCCAGCAAGCATCAGTGTGGCGACAGAGGAGGAGGGACTGACACTGCTGTTTTATCCTCATTATTCACCTGTAATGTGTGATGTCATCAGCTCGTGTGTGATGTCATTAGGAGGCTGAAGGCACCTGCAGCTGCTCGGCTGACTGTGTGATGGACAGTATGTTTGACGTTGTTTGAAGAGAGCAATGTCAGTGTAAAGTCTCAGTGGACAAGTGTAAGTGAATCAGATTACATCTCACTGTCAGCTCCATCAAACTTTAATGAGCTCTGAGCAGGAACTGGGTCAAACTGGGGGGGCACTGAGCGCTGAGCAGCAAGCAGCTCCAGGCGTCTTCCTCTCTCCTGCTCTAACAGTCACACACAACCACAACTGTCCTGTCCTGAATGTCTCACAAGATTTTCTGCATGACTTTGCATGGTGTCTTTAGTACAGTGTGTGTCCTCGTCCTCTGTCTCTGTGAAGACCAGTCTGACATGAGGACGTCCAGCCTGGACAGAGTTCATATAAACCAAATGTTTTTTTTTATTAAGAGAAGACATTTTTTTATAAAGTGAGGACAATTGTCTTTAAAGGACAGACGTTCTTTATAATGTGAGGATGAGACTGACCCTTTCATTGACTCTGTCGTCTTTGTGTCTCTGACTCTTCTTCCTTTCTGTCCCTCTCTGTCTGTGTGTCTGTCTGTCTGTGTGTCCGGTCTCAGTCTGTCTGTCCTGGCTGCTGACTCAGAGGATGAGGGAGACGATGGTCTCTCTGAACACAGTCAGAGCTCTGGGCTCAGGTGAGCTGCAGACGTCAGGTGACAGGGACAGGTGCATCCAGCTGTGGTAAAACAAGAAGTCACTGTAGTTTGTCAGCAGGTGCAGCTGTCGAAGACCCTCCCCCTTTTCATCACTCAATGAAAACATTAGAAACACATAATTCAGTGTGTTTAACCATTCTCTCAGACGTCCATCAGGACAACTTAACAGTGAACAGTAACAGTGAGCAGTGACATTAACAATGAGCAGTAACAGTAACCGTGAGCAGTGACAGTAACAGTGAGCAGTGACAGTAACAGTGAGCAGTGACATTAACAGTGAGCAGTGACAGTGAGCAGTGACAGTAACAGTGAGCAGTAACATTAACAATGAGCAGTGAAGTGACATTAACAATGAGCAGTGACAGTAACTGAGCAGTGACATTAACAGTAACAGTGAGCAGTGACATTAACAGTAAGCAGTGACATTAACAGTAACAGTGAGCAGTGACATCAACAGTAACAGTGAGCAGTGACATTAACAGTAACAGTGAGCAGTGACATTAACAATGAGCAGTGACATAAACAGTAACAGTGAGCAGTGACATCAACAGTAACAGTGAGCAGTGACATTAACAATGAGCAGTGACATATACAGTAACAGTGAGCAGTGACATAAACAGTTAACAGTGAGCAGTGACATTAACAATGAGCAGTGACATAAACAGTGACAGTGAGCAGTGAAATTAACAGTAACAGTGAGCAGTGACATAAACAGTAACAGTGAGCAGTGACATAAACAGTAACAATGAGCAGTGACATAAACAGTGACAGTGAGCAGTGACATTAACAGTAACAGTGAGCAGTGACATAAACAGTAACAGTGAGCAGTGACATTAACAATGAGCAGTGACATAAACAGTAACAGTGAGCAGTGACATTAACAGTGAGCAGTGACATTAACAGTAAGTGAGCAGTGACATAAACAGTAACAGTGAGCAGTGACATTAACAGTAACAGTGAGCAGTGACATCAACAGTAACAATGAGCAGTGACATTAACAGTGAGCAGTGACATTAACAGTAAGTGAGCAGTGACATAAACAGTAACAGTGAGCAGTGACATTAACAGTAACAGTGAGCAGTGACATCAACAGTAACAATGAGCAGTGACATCAGCAGTAACAGTGAGTAGTGACATTAACAGTAACAGTGAGCAGTGACATCAACAGTAACAGTGAGCAGTGACATTAACAGTAACAGTGAGTAGTGACATTAACAGTAACAGTAAGCAGTGACATCAACAGTAACAGTGAGCAGTGACATAAACAGTGAGCAGTGACATAAACAGTAACAGTGAGCAGTGACATCAACAGTAACAATGAGCAGTGACATTAACAGTAACAGTGAACAGTGACATAAACAGTGAGCAGTGACATTAACAGTAACAGTGAGCAGTGACATCAACAGTAACAGTGAGCAGTGACATTAACAGTGAGCAATGACATTAACAGTGACAGTGACATAAACAGTGAGCAGTGACATTAACAGTAACAGTGAGCAGTGACATTAACAGTAACAGTGAGCAGTGACATCAACAGTAACAGTGAGCAGTGACATTAACAATGAGCAGTGACAGTATCAGTTATATTAACAGTCACAGTGAGCAGTGACAATAACAGTGACCATTGACGATGACAGTCACAGTGACAGTAATAGTAATAGTGACAGTGACCATTGACGATGACAGTCACAGTGACAGTGACAGTAATAGTAATAGTGACAGTGACCATTGACGATGACAGTAACAGTGACAGTAATAGTAATAGTGACAGTGACCATTGACGATGACAGTCACAGTGACAGTGACAGTAATAGTAATAGTGACAGTGACCATTGACGATAACAGTAACAGTGACAGTAATAGTAATAGTGACAGTGACCATTGACAATGACAGTAACAGTGACAGTGACAGTAATAGTAATAGTGACAGTGACCATTGACGATGACAGTAACAGTGACAGTTACAGTTACTGTAATAGTGACAGTTACAGTGACAGTGATCGTTCAGTGGTTGTTCTGAGATTGTGGTCATAAATTATTGATCAGTATTTATAGAAACAATCTGTGTTCATGTCTGTAAAGTTAAACACAGCATGTTATTGAACAGAGATAATCAATATTCAGTTAATTCATCTCACTGTAATTAAATGTCCTTTAATGGAGACTCAGCTCCATCAGTCCTCGGTCTGTTGCCTCCTGGCCTGAACCTCCACCCTCAACTGAGTGCTGTTTGTATCACAGGAAGATGGAGGCGACAGGGGACAGAGGGAGTCCAGCAGGGTCCCTCTCAGAGGCCCCGAGACCAGGAGGAGAAGGAGGAGGAGGAGGAGGAAGCAGTGCCTCAGAGCAGACCCACAGCAGGAACGGTCAGAGCTTAACACTGTTAGTTTCATTCTGAACATACAGGAGTTGTTATAGCGCCCTCCGCAGGATCACCTGCAGCAGGTGTGTCACAGTGTGTGTTTTCTTCCTGCAGGAGTGTTGAACTCCAGACAGCGAGGCTTCAGAGACTCAAAGGCTCCGAATGATCAAACTGGATCTCTGCACATCGGTACGATACAAACCGTCGTTACGTCACAGCGTCTCCTGCTGCAGCGCTGTGATGGGACAGTCTGTCCCTCTGCTGGTTTATGTCTCACTCTGCAGGATGAGGTTATGGTGTTTTCATGGTTCTGACCAGTCTGCGTCAGTCTGAGTTCAGATAAAGAAACAACCCTTAAAGAGAGTCCTATCCTCTGGAGATCTGAGGAGGACACATTAACAACATATGGAGAGGATCTTTTAACAGTGTGAATTAAACATGGCTGTGAGAAAGTCAGAAACATGTGGTCTGTAAAGAGTTAAACCTTAGAGATAAAGACATGTTGAAATGTTTTAACTTCACTGCTACAACTTTGTTTGAACTTTGACAGATGACGATGTGGAATACGACGATGACTTTAACAGGTAAGACTGATGATATGCAGCTTCAGTGACATCATCATGCTCAGGATTCACTCTGCTGTACGATGAAGTAATGAAGTTAAAGACAGGATCAGAACCAGAGTCAGTCAGGAAGGATCATCGTTTAACACTGGTTTCCTGTGTCTGCTTCAGCCATCGGTCGGACCTGTCCAAGAGTGAGCTCAGCATCGGCGAGGAGATTGAGGAGGTTTCCATCGAGGGACCCGACAACAGCGACAAGGTGATGAGACGCCCTCCTGGTTCAAGTCTGACCTGCGAGTTCTGGTCCTGTAAGTCTTTAACTCCATGTTGTTGGTGTTTGTTCTGCAGTTTGATGAAACCACTCAGGATCTGAGCGTCTCTCAGCTCAGTCAGAGTCATGGAGCCGACTACATGGAGGACGTGGCCTGACCTTCCCATCATGCACCTCTTTGTGTCGTCAATATTTAAGTCTGTACAGCGTCAAGGAGAAAATAAAGTCATTTGAATCCAGAGGCTGTTTGATGGAGAATGATTTCACTGCAAAGCTTCAGTTGTTAGTGTCGCAGGATGTTTGAGTCGTGTTCAGTTCCTCTGAGTCAAAGTCTGCTGCGTTTAATGACATCACCAGTTTAAACACACCGAGTTCCCCCCGAGAGGGACCATCTCCAGAGTCGGACCAGAGCGCACCTGACCACCTCCGAGGGCGTTGGCGTCACATATCATTGCTCAGAGGTGACCAAACTTTTTCAGTTGTTTCTTCCAAACGGTGAATAGACGTCTTTTTTTCATCAGATGTGCTGATTCTCCTGAGAGCTGGTGTCTGCAGCTCCAGCTCCTCGTCACTTCTGTCAGACATTAGTTTGTCTCTCGTCTGTGGTCTGAACATATGTACATGTACACACAAACACTTTGTAACTTTATGTTTAAAAAATGCTTTGTGAATAAATAATTTATTTAATGATTACTAATATCAGAACACATTTGTCTGTCAACAAATATGTGAAGATTTACTGTGCGGTAACTTTAACTTGTTTTAACCAGTTCTACCTCCTGAGAGTTTTGTTTTTAAAGTAAACCCACAGAATGTTTTTGTGTGTATGCATGAATAAACCTCAGCACATGTATCAGACAGAGAAAGAGAAACAGAAACAGCTGTGGGTCTCACACACACACACACACACACACACACACACAGCCCCCCCGTGACCATTCAAAGTTTGCTGAATGAGCGTTTATCACATCCTGTTTGACATAGTCTCTCACAGAGCTCAGAACACAGATTGACAGAAAGAGAAATTTTCAAATGTTTCTGCTCCTGTTGAAGCACCTGAACGCATCGTCTCCACAAGGTTTTCATAAAAGTTCAGTTTCAGTGTTTGAAACATGAGACAAGTTGAAACAGAGAGATAGAGAGAGAGTGTGTGTGTGTGTGTGTGTGTGTGTGTGTGTGTGTGTGTGTGGAGGTGAAACTAAAGAGGAAGACTTTCAGAAACACACACACACATTTCCCTTTTATCAGCAGAGTGTGTGTTTGATGTCGTGCAGCCGCCTCACCACCACCTCCCCATCATCATCATCATATCATCATCATCATCATCATCATCATCTTCACTTGTTCGAGGGAACCAGCAGCAGATCCAAACTTCAGCTCTGTGAGTTCTGATTTTTACTCATATTTTTACTGTTTCTATCTTTACAGTACGTCTGTTCCTCTGTCCGTCTGTCTGTCCCTCTGTCCATCTGCCTCCTTCATTTCTCATTTTCGTCTCTGTCTCTGATGACTCTGAGACAAAAATCATGATGTCATGATGTCACTCTGAGTCTGATAAGATCAGTCGGTCTCTCTGGTGTCAGTTTATCTTGAAAATCAGCAGGCTGTGAAGTGTAATCGATGTTTTATTCAAGTGCTTCAGAAAGAAACAGACAAAGACACAAAGACAAAGATTCATATCCAGCTGCTCTGTTAATCTGCTGCACAGAAACCGAATTGAAAAATAAAATCATTTAAAACTAATTTTAACACCACTTCAACATCAGCAGGTTTTTACACTTTGTCTCGTTGAGTCAGAGCAGTTTGATTTCTTCAGTCACAGATTAATCAGATCGTGATCAGCTGATCAGACACACCTGCTGCTGCTGATGGACACAAACTAAAGATTCAACATGTTATTAAAGATTAAAGCAGCTGTTACTATGGAAACATATTAAGTCTTATCTCGACAGTTAATGTGTCATCTGTTAATATAAAACATCTCACACACACAGCAATTATAAAACAGATTTCAGTGATTATAAAAAAACTGCAGCTGTAGAATTTAGATTCACAAATTAAACTGGACTCAAATATCTAAAAGTTTTAAATGTTAGAAGGATATTCACTGGTGATTTTTATTTATCTGTAAATTAATTACATTTAAATTAAATGTGTGTAATTTGTGCTGATGTGTTTTATATTTGCTGAATATTTTTGTGAGTTTACAGATCTCTGTATTTGTGTGTGTGGAAGTTGTTTCAAATTCACAGATGAACACATGAACACACGGACTGTTCACGAGACTCAAACATCTGAATTTATTTAAATAAAATGTTTTCACTCAGTCTGAAACATGTACTTGTCACGTACCTGTACAGGCGAGTCAGCAGGTTTAATGAAGACGTCAGTGAGCAGATTAAAGTTTGTAATACTTTGAAACTGAACTCTGATAAGCTGTAGTCTGAATATGATAATAATATTCAGACTGCAGCTGCTGTGTTTCCTGACATCTCTCCGACACGTTCGGCTGTCTCAGGTTACCAAGACTCATCAACAGAAAAATGACTGAGTTGTGTGTTTGATCCATCGTCATAGTAACACCTGGGCCGGGTCAGCAGTGTGGACATGTTGCTCTGAGCCCAACTTTGAGTTTCAAGTCCTAAACAAGTCATAGTGTGCTCATCACCAAGTGTAATCAATTCAATCAATTTTATTTATAAAGCCCAATATCACAAATACAATTTGCCTCACAGGGCTTTACAGCATACGACATCCCTCTGTCCTTTAGACCCTCACAGCGGATAAGGAAAAACTCCCCCAAAAAAAACCCTTTACCGGGGGAAAAAAATGGTAGAAACCTCAGGAAGAGCAACTGAGGAGGGATCCCTCTTCCAGGACGGACAGACGTGCAGTAGATGTCGTACAGAACAGATCAGCATAACAAATTAACAGTAATCTGTATGACACAATACAGTAATCTGTATGACATCCTCGGTAATGACAGTAGCTTACAACAACATTCATGACAGTAATAATACTGTCGTTATAGTTCTGGCTACTGTGGTACAATATGTTGAAAGTATATATTAGTATCAGGCAGTCTACATGTATGATAATATCATATGTCTATAATAGCAGTAGAAGTATGACTAATGATTAATGATGGCAGCAGCAGCAGGCATCTGGCAGGACCACGGCAGCAGCACAACCACACATGTCACACTATCCAGGCACCGCTGCAATACGAGTTGAGAGACAGACTGAGAGACAGTGGAGCACAAAGGCTCCGGAGAAGAAACCGAGTTAGTGACATCCAGAATGGCCGAGTAAAATAGATACAGTAATAGGATACGAGAGAGAGAGGGAGAGAGAGAGAGCGAGAGAGAGAGAGAGAGAGAGAGAGAGAGAAGGTGCCCGGTGCATTAAAGGTGGTCCTCCGGTTGACTAGGCCTAAGTCAGCCTAACTAGGGGCTGGTACAAGGCAAGCCCGAGCCAGCCCTAACTATAAGCTTTATCAAAGAGGAAAGTCTTAAGTCTAGCCTTAAATGTGGAGACGGTGTCTGCCTCCCGGACCGTAACAGGAAGATGATTCCACAGGAGAGGAGCCTGATAGCTGAAGGCTCTGGCTCCTGATCTACTTTTGGAGACTTTAGGGACCACGAGTAACCCTGCGTTCTCAGAGCGCAGAGTTCTGGCGGGATAATAAGGCACTATGAGCTCTCTAAGATATGATGGAGCTTGACCATTTAGAGCTTTATAAGTTAACAGTAGGATTTTAAATTCAATTCTGGATTTTACAGGGAGCCAGTGCAGAGAAGCTAAAACAGGAGAAATATGATCTCGTTTCTTAGTTCCTGTTAGTACACGTGCTGCTGCATTCTGAATTAGCTGAAGAGTTTTTAATGATTTACTAGAGCTACCTGATAGTAGAGAGTTACAGTAATCCAGCCTCTAGGTAACAAAAGTGTGGACCAATTTTTCTGCATCTTTTTGGGTCAAGATAGGCCTAATTTTTGCAATATTACGCAGATGAAAAAATGCAGTCCGTGAGGTTTGTTTTAAATGAGAATTGAAAGACAGATCTTGATCAAATGTTACTCCGAGGTTTCTTACGGTAGTGCTAGAGGCCAGAGCAATGCCATCGAGAGAAACTATGTCATCAGATAAAGAGTCTCTGAGTTGTTTGGGGCCAAGAACAATAACTTCAGTTTTGTCTTCATCGATAAATACAACTGTGTATCATCCGCATAACAATGGAAATTTATAGAGTGATTTCTAATGATGTTACCTAAAGGAAGCATATATAGAATAAATAGGATTGGTCCAAGCACAGAACCTTGCGGAACTCCAAAACAAACTTTAGTACGTACGGATGATTCATTATGAACGTCAACAAATTGAAAACGATCAGATAAATAAGATTTAAACCAGCTTAGTGCAGAACCTTTTAGGCCAAGTGTAATGCTGTTTGAACAGCAGAGTAATAACACTTAAATTTACAAAAATCCCAAAAACTTTAAATTAATTTGTAAAATGACATAAAACAATAAATCATTATTTATTACTCTCACAATATTCACTCAGATCTGTAAAAACCAGGATGGGTGAATGTGACTTTATTCCAGTGGGCGTGGCCTCTGGGATCGGCTGACGACACATGCAGCAACACAGTCCCTGATTGGTCAACATGCCACAACAGTGATGAATCAGAGTGTTTCAGTTGTTCTAAAAAGAATCAGAGTTCGTCTGATTCGATGATGACATCACTGACCTTAAAGGATAACTTAGGTATTTTTCAACCTGGGCCCTATTTCCCCATGTGTATGTGTGCGTATGATTCATAGGTACAACTCGTTCTGAAATTGGTTCAGTATTGAGGGAGGCGGATGCAGCCGGGAGCCGCGAAACGAGCTAGAACGGTAACGGGGGCAAATGCGTCCCATATAAGTGCTTTTTTTCACCACTGACTGGTTCAGATCGCCAGTGCTATCTCTGTAAATAGCATAGTAAGCGTTTCCCTTACCTCTGGGCTGTGTGACGTCATCTCGCGAGAGCTTTGCTCCATTGTGTCTGTAGCTCTCTCTACTCGTGGAACAGCGGTTTTCTTGAGGAAGAGGTGTTTCGGGATTGGATGTCTTCTCTTCTTCGGCTGGCAGTAGTCATCTTGGGCGGCACTCAGCGTGGCTCCTCTGTTTTCTTCCGACAACAAGCAAAGCTCTCGCGAGATGACGTCACCCCAGAGCAAGTGAAGGCAAGGGAAACGTTTACTATGCTATTTACAGAGATAGCACTGGCGATCTGAACCGGTCAGTGATCTTTTAATGCGCAAACTTATACGGGACGCATTTGCCACCTGCATACGGCTCCCTCAATACTGAACCAATTTTAGAACGAGTTGTACCTATGAATCATACGAACACATACACATGGGGAAATAGGGCCCAGGTTGAAAAATACCGAAGTTGTCCTTTAACCTATGTTTTAATTTTTGGGTATCGGGGAAGGTAGAAGTGTTTTAAAGTCTAAAGGCTCAGGTCCAAGTTGAGTCCAGAGTCACGAAATTTGTGACCCGAGCCCAGAGCACAGCGTCCGTGTCTGCGTCTGCATACATTTACAGTTAAGTCAAGTCAATCTCCACGGTGACGAGACGACTCACCTGAAGGAGAACAGGAAGTGACTCTGCAGACGGACCTTCAGCAGACAGGCTGGACCGAGTGTACCTGTAACCTGTGTACCTGGTTTCACTGTGTGGCCCCAGTGTGGCCTCAGTGTGGCCACACTGGGGCCACATTGGGGCCACACTGGGGCCACATTGGGGCCACACTGGGGCCACATTGGGGCCACACTGAGGCCACACTGGGGCCACACTGTCTGTTGAGCAGCACAGCCAGGCTGCAACTCACTGACCTGAATATCCATTGAGGATCAAACAGTTTCACAGAAACTGAACTCAGTCTGATGAGGTCACACTCAGTCTCATGATGTCACACTCAGTCTCATGATGTCACACTAAGCCTGATGATGTCACACTTAGTCTGATGATGTCACACTCAGTCTCAACTTTATTAGAATTCAGATAAATTCAATATTAAAATATTTTATTCAGAATAAAAAATTATGTTTTTAGTCGCTGATATTTAAACAAAAAGGTTTTCAGAGACCCGTTTCTGTCTGTCGAGTTTGAAAATCTGTGTCTGGAACATAAAAATAAACCTGAAGACATCTCTGTTTGTTGTTTGTTTGTTTGTTTGACTTCAGCTGACATTTGAAATACGGGAAGTCAGAGGGGATACACTGAGCAGCTGTCAACGTCCACGGAGCAGAAGTACAGAGCAGGAACAAAGAAGCGTTTGAGGAACTGTCAGCTGTGAGTAAAAAAGAGTGTTTATCAGCAGTCTGACAGAAGAGCTGTGACATCATGTCCTGCTCTGTGTCCACTGTCGGACTGTAAATGTCCTCTACATGCAGAGTCCCAAATGTCCCACTCTCTGACTGTATATGTCCTCTACATGTAGAGTCTCAAATGTCCCACTGTCTGACTGTATATGTCCTCTACATGTAGAGTCCCAAATGTCCCACTGTCTGACTGTATATGTCCTCTACATGTAGAGTCTCACATGTCCCACTGTCTGACTGTGTATGTCCTCTACATGCAGAGTCCCAAATGTCCCACTGTCTGACTGTATATGTCCTCTACATGCAGAGTCCCAAATGTCCCACTGTCTGACTGTATATGTCCTCTACATGCAGAGTCTCAAATGTCCCACTGTCTGACTGTATATGCCCTCTACATGCAGAGTCTCACATGTCCCACTGTCTGACTGTAAATGTCCTCTACATGTAGAGTCCCAAATGTCCCACTGTCTGACTGTATATGTCCTCTACATGTAGAGTCTCACATGTCCCACTGTCTGACTGTAAATGTCCTCTACATGTAGAGGCTTAAATGTCCCACTGTCTGACTGTAAATGTCCTCTACATGTAGAGTCTCACATGTCCCACTGTCTGACTGTAAATGTCCTCTACATGTAGAGTCTCAAATGTCCCACTGTCTGACTGTATATGTCCTCTACATGTAGAGTCTCACATGTCCCACTGTCTGACTGTATATGTCCTCTACATGTAGAGTCTCACATGTCCCACTGTCTGACTGTATATGTCCTCTACATGTAGAGTCTCACATGTCCCACTGTCTGACTGTATATGTCCTCTACATGTAGAGTCTCACATGTCCCACTGTCTCACATGTCCCACTGTCTGACTGTATATGTCCTCTGCATGCAGAGTCTCACATGTCCCACAGTGGAGGGACAAACATCCCATGTGATACAATCAAAGAGTGTCAGTTTTAAATCTGTCTTCAAACAGGTGTAATTTTCCGTCCTGGTCATCAGAAGCTTTCCTACAGTTCAGTCTCTCTCACAGGAGAAACTGTCTCAGTCTCTGTTTCTGCAAAGCGCACGTATATTTGTACATTTGTATGTTCCATACGTGTCATCTCAGTGTTTGTGAAGTGACGCAGCGTCTGAGCTGACTGCATCAGGAGGTGAGGAGAGGCTGGAGGGTGTGAGCCTGCAGACACTGTTCATGCTGGTGTTTGTGTTTCCAGCTTTAACCTCAAACAACATGAGCAGGTGGCGTTTGTGCCTAAATAAAACCACACGTTCATCACAGAGTTCTTCAGACATAAAGTTTCAACATGTCCGCTAACAACATACACGTGTATGACACGTGTGTGACAATGTCAGCATGTGTTCAGGTGACTGCTGGTGATGGAAAACACAATCTATATTTTCTCCAGTGTAAAACCATTTTCAACATTTAGACAGATACAAAGTGAGTCCTGATGAGTCTCCAAGTCTGTGTGAGGAAACCTGATGTGGTGTCCGACTCCTCATGTTAACATGTTAATACACTGAGGTCAGAGAAGAGTTGACCTTACTGTCAAACACACACTGATCAGTTCAGACAGTCTATAAATACAGAAATCAAAGGAGGAAGTATTAACGAGTTAGTGAATCATTAACAGAGCCGACATGTTTGGATCGCTGCAGGTCTGCGTCACGACACAGGTGTGACCCCACCTGGATCGTAGCAGGAACCAAACAGAGGCCTTCATGTGACCCAGATGATGACATCACTGGTCAAATAAACAAGAAGTAACAACAAATGAACAAGTGAATAAAATAAAAACACATTTTAACAGGAGATGAGACACAGACATGTGTCCACAGTCTGAGAGGGACAGAGACACTCGACGTCTGCGTCCTGATTGGTCCAGGATATATAAATGATCCAAACAGCTTCTCTGTTTAACCCATCACACTGCAGCTCAAACCCAGTTTATTAAAATGTTAAACTGAAGACGGGAAGGCATCAGACAGTTTCTCTGTGAAAACAAACACCATCATCAAGCTTTACATTTGTTCCTCATTTCTCTGACTTTAATGTCCCTGACTGTGACGTGTGGCGTCTGAGCTCAGTGATGTAAAGAGATTTAAATCCTTCTGGCTGCTTCACGTGTAAAATCTTTATCCTTTAAATTGTCGACGTTAAAGAAACCTTTTATCTTGATGACACAAAGACATTTAAACCTTTCTACAAAGGTTTTATTGTTTTTCTTTTTCTTTGTTTGCTTCTTTAACTCTCAGTTATCTGTGTCCTTTCCGTCACTCCTTCACTGATCTGAAGTCATTAAATCCTCCTCAGCGCGTTGAGCAGCGACTCTGAGAACAAACCTTGAGTCGTCTGAAGTAATGTGAGGTGAAGAGAGCACAAACCACACATTACATATGAAGTGGGTCACTCCGACGCTTCAGACCCAACTGACCTGTTTTCTGCAGACTTCCTGTCAGCGTTCAGACACCTAAGAACAAATACGCACCACCTCAGCCGACCACAACTGGAACAAACCCCAACAAACTGTGAAGCTCAAACACGCTGACTTCTGTGCCACTTTCATATCATTTAAATACTGAAGCTGCTTTTTTACATCAGACTGAACCAAACAGTCATTTATGTCCTGAAGAAGTCTGGAAACTGTGTCGCCGACGCCTCTCATTAACTCCACATTATTAACACCACGTTATTCACCTGACGTATCAACAGTTTCAAACATGTAGAGCTCAGACCCAGTGAGCTGTGACGTGGTGGTTCTGTAGCTTATAAAGAACCCACAGAGTCAGCAGAGCGCTCCAACATGTAGCAGCTAAAGCTCCATCACCACCAGTCTGACAGCAGCAGCGAGGGACGGACAACAAACGCAGTGTGTTTGATCGAAGAGTGTGAGCAGAAGAATGTTCATCAGAGGGAGTCTGACCGTGTGAAGCTCTGTGTGTAAACATGAGAATTTGGAACTGAATCCTAAAATCAACAGGGAGAGATCTCGTTTAATTTGGGCAGACAGTCTCAAAACTTATAAGAGGGGCCTCCGCAATGCCAGAGCAAACTATTACTCAGCATCAATAGAAAAAAACAAGAATAACCCCAGGTTTCTTTTCAGCACTGTAGCCAGGGTGACTGAGAGTCAAAGCTCTAATTGAGCCTTGTATTCCTTTAACCCTTAGCAGTAATGATTTTATGAGCTTCTTTAATGACAAAATTCTAACTATTAGAGGCAAAATTCATGACCTCCTGTCCTCAGATAGTACCTATCTAACCTCAAACACAGCTGTAACACCTAATATTTATTTAGATTGCTTCTCCCCAATTTCTCTTCAAGAATTGACCGCAGTGATTTCTTCATCTAAATCATCAACGTGTCTCTTAGACCCCATCCCAACTAGGCTACTCAAGGAGGTCTTACCTTTGGTTAACACCCATTTATTAGACATGATCAATGTATCCTTATTAACAGGCTATGTACCACAGTCTTTTAAGGTAGCTGTAATTAAACCTCTACTAAAAAAGCCCACCCTGGATCCAGAGGTGTTAGCCAACTATAGACCAATATCTAATCTTACCTTTATGTCAAAGATCCTTGAGAAAGTAGTCGCAGACCAGCTGTGTGATTTTCTCCATGATAATAATTTATTTGAGGAATTACAGTCAGGATTTAGAGTGCATCATAGCACAGAGACAGCACTAGTTAAAATTACAAATGACCTTCTGATTGCTTCAGACAAAGGACTCGTCTCTGTACTTGTTTTATTAGATCTTAGTGCGGCGTTTGACACAATTGACCATGAAATTCTGCTACAGAGACTGGAACACTTAATTGGCCGAAAAGGTTCTGCACTAAGCTGGTTTAAATCTTATTTATCTGATCGTTTTCACTTTGTTCATGTTCATAATGAATCATCCTTTTGTACTAAAGTTTGTTTTGGAGTTCCGCAAGGTTCTGTGCTCGGACCAATCCTATTTACTCTATATATGCTTCCTTTAGGTAACATCATTAGAAATCGATCTGTGACAGAGTCACCTAATCATTAATTAAATGCAATTTAAGGTATGGAGATATCTGGGAAACAACAGGTTTCTTCGATTATGTAAAAAATAAATAAATAATTCCCTGTACATGTATAAGGATAAGATGGGGTATCCGCTGTCGTGGGTGTAAATTTCTGTATGTGTAAAATGATAATTTACAAAAACGGACGAGATTATTTAGGGAGGAAGAGGCGGAGAAGGAAAAAAAAAAAGAGGCGGAGAAGAAGGGACCAGGAAAAGGAACAATAGAGCTGGCGGACCTGAACGTTAGGACCTGAATATAAAGTAAAAGTAACGAGCTGTGGACATTAAGTAAATTAAAAAGACCAGTAAAAAGAAACCCATCAGTGGTTACCTTAAAGACCCAGCCTTTCACGGTATCCCAGCTGGACATCTCGACCTCAGAGGATGGAGCGTGTGCCCAGGACCAAACCGATGGATTACTTTCCCTGATTGACTGCGCGGTCCCTGGGTGAGATCGTTTCTTTTATATATTTTTCCTGGTATACCAGAGGTACATCGATCGATCGCATATTTTTGTTTTTTCACCGTTTTTTGCTGTATGGATCTGCTCTATTTTTGTTTGACTGGATGAGTGAGTGTTTCGTTTGCGTGCGTCACTGACTCAAAAATAATCAAAAGACATTTAAAAGTTATTGAAAATGGACAGTATTGTATTTTTCGTTAGTTGGGACCGTGAGTTTATTTTGGGGCTTGCAAAGACTGAGATGGGTTTTGTGATGTGATTTTTCTTATTCATTTAAACCAATGCACAATGTGCGTATAGGCGCTGGGGGGAGGAATTAATTAAATGTGTGTTATTTGAATTTATACACTCTGTTGGGAGTCTGTTGTTTCATATATCTTTACTCCCTAATATTTGTTGTTATTATATTTTTTTATTTTTTCCAAAAAGTTTTCTATTTTCCTGAAAAGAGCCCCCCTTGTATAGAGTAACGCTTACTTGAGAAACGGTAAAATGTTACAACTCTGTAAATTTCCATTGTTATGCGATACACAGTTGTATTTATCTATGAAGCCAGAAAGTAATCAATTAACTAAACTTCATAACTGCCTTAAAGACATAAAAACCTGGATGAGCACCAACTTCCTGATGTTAAATTCAGACAAAACTGAAGTTATTGTTCTTGGCCCCAAACAACTCAAAGACTCTTTATCTGATGACATAGTTTCTCTCGATGGCATTGCTCTGGCCTCTAGCACTACCGTAAGAAACCTCGGAGTAACAATTGATCAAGATCTGTCTTTCAATTCTCATTTAAAACAAACCTCACGGACTGCATTTTTTCATCTTTCATATTGCGAAAATTAGGCCTATCCTGACCCGAAAAGATGCAGAAAAATTGGTCCACGCTTTTGTTACCTCAAGGCTGGATTACTGTAACTCTCTATTATCAGGTAGCTCCAGTAAATCATTAAAAACTCTCCAGCTAATTCAGAATGCAGCAGCACGTGTACTAACAGGAACTAAGAGACCAGATCATATTTCTCCTGTTTTAGCTTCTCCGCACTGGCTCCCTGTAAAATCCAGAATTGAATTTAAAATCCTACTGTTAACTTATAAAGCTCTAAATGGTCAAGCTCCGTCATATCTTAGAGAGCTCATAGGGCCATTTTATCCCACCAGAACTCTGCACTCTGAGAAGGCAGGGTTACTCGTGGTCCCTAAAGTCTCCAAAAGTAGATCAGGAGCCAGAGCCTTCAGCTATCAGGCTCCTCTCCTGTGGAATCATCTTCCTGTTACGGTCCGGGAGGCAGACACCGTCTCCACATTTAAGACTAGACTTAAGACTTTCCTCTTTGATAAAGCTTATAGTTAGGGCTGGCTCAGGCTTGCCTTGTACCAGCCCCTAGTTAGGCTGACTTAGGCCTAGTCTGCCGGAGGACCACCTATAATACACCGGGCACCTTGTCCCTAACTCGGCTTCTTCTCTGGAGCCTTTGTGCTCCACTGTCTCTCAGATTAACTCGTATTGCAGCGGTGCCTGGATAGTGTGACGTGTGTGGTTGTGCTGCTGCCGTGGTCCTGCCAGATGCCTCCTGCTGCTGCTGTTATCATTAGTCATACTTCTACTGTTATTGTACACATATGATTATTGTCACACATGTATACTATCAGATATTAATATATTATTATTAATTATAATATTATTACTTTCATTAATGTTGATGTAAGCTACTGTCATTACCGTCTCTCTGTCTCTCTCTCTTTCTCTCTCATTGTGTCATACGGATTACTGTTAATTTATCATGTTAATCTGTTCTGTACAACATCTATTGCATGTCTGTCCATCCTGGAAGAGGGATCCCTCCTCAGTTGCTCTTCCTGAGGTTTCTTCCGTTAAAGTTTTTTTTGGGGAGTTTTTCCTGATCAGCTGTGAGGGTCCAAAGGACAGAGGGATGTCGTATGCTGTAAAGCCCTGTGAGGCAAATTGTGATTTGTGATATTGGGCTTTATAAATAAAATTGATTGATTGATTGATTTTAGTGTCGGGTGATATGAGAGCGTCTGTCTAATGTAGTCAGTTGCCTGACAGCAGTCCATGAAGAGCAGAAACACTCAGAGAGGAGAAAAGGTCATCACAGTGTTCAGTGTGAGAGGAGATGAAGGTGTGTATCATCCTCATCATCTCCAGTTCAGCAGGTGAAAGGGCAAACAACAAATGAATCAGGTGTGAGCGGCTTTACATCATGAGGGGGAGCACCAACCAGAACCTTCGTCTCATCAGCACTGAGCTGTAAAACATTTCCATCAGTCCAGAGTAACACAGGTAGAACAGACGTCCCTACAGAAGGGGGCGGAGTTTTACAGGTAGAACAGACCTCCCTACAGAAGGGGGCGGGGTTACACAGGTAGTAAAGCTCTCCTGTGGCGTTGTGCGGTGCTCCTCAGTGGTCTCAGTCTGCAGCTGAATGAGCTCTGATGTGACTCCAGAGCGGGGTCCAGGTTGTAAAACACCAAAGCTGCCACCAAAGACCACGGATAGTTTAGTTTCATTGTTTTCCGCTGTTGTCAGCTCAAACTCAGACTGTGACAGGTTTTAAACTTTTAATAGAAAAGACTGAGAACATTTGATCTAAGATTCACCCCTCGTCTTTACCCGACTCATCTCGTCCTCACATCGATACCTTTCAAGTTTTTCAGGAAATTAATTAAAACCACCTCACACACACGACACCATCATCAGGTCCTCTGAAGATAAAACCTACCAAACTCGTATTAAAGGTTGTTGATAATTAAGCTCTGCCCCTGCTTTGAATCAACGCTTCTTTATCTTCTGGATGTGTCCTGACTGTCGTCTATCCACTCCTCAGAAACCTGCTCCTTTCCGTCTGACCGCAACAACTACAGACCAGTTTGTAAGCTGCGCTAACGAGCTGCTGGCTGTAGCTGCAGATTTACTGTAATAAACTTTTTACATAAGCAGAGATGACTCATCAGATCAGTCCGTCTGTAAAATTCCCGTCAGTCTGCAGCTCACTGTCGCCAAGGTTTTCCCTGTTTAGTCCTAATTCATTCATATTCAGTCCTCATCCATTCATCTGTTTTCACTCCTCTTAGATCCCTAACGCCCCTCACTCATGTTAGTTCCCTACTCTCATCTCAGTTGTACTCAGACCTCATCAGTGCTCAGTCTGATGTTCTCTCTCTGTTCTGTCTTTGTTTTCAGTAGAAGAAGAAGAAGAATAAGAAGATGGACTACGCCAACCAATCAGATTACAACGACAGCAACGGTGATTTTGACTACGACCTGGTTGGGCCTTGTTCTCACCAGAACAACCAGAGCGTGGAGCTGGTGGTCGGCCCATACATCCACTCCATCATCTGCATCCTGGGCTTTGTTGGGAACTGCCTGGTGATCGTCACCTACGCCTTCTACAAGAAGACCAAATCCATGACCGACGTCTACTTGCTCAACGTGGCCATCGCAGACCTGCTGTTTGTGGCGTCGCTGCCTCTCATCGTCTACAACGAGCTGTCGTCGTGGTCGATGGGGCCGGTGGCCTGCAAGCTGCTGCGCGGCTCCTACAGCGTGAACCTGTACAGCGGCATGCTGCTGCTCGCCTGCATCAGCACCGACCGCTACATCGCCATCGTCCAGGCCCGCCGCAGCTTCAGGCTGCGCTCGCTGCCGTACAGTCGCCTCATCTGCACCATCGTTTGGGCCGCCGCCTTACTGCTGTCCTTCCCCACCTTCTACTTCTACAACTGGTACGAGCCGTCCCACAGCAAGGACGCCTTCATGGATGATGGCGAAGAGGGGAACAAGACATCCAGGCCTCCAGCTTACGTCTGCGAGTTCAAGTTCATGGACAACACCACGGCCTGGAAGACCAAGGTAGCTGTCCCCAGCACCCAGCTGGCCGCTGGCTTCTTCCTGCCGCTGCTCGTCATGGTCTTCTGCTACACCGCCATCATTGTCACGCTGCTGAAAGCCAAAAACTTCCAGCGGCACAAGGCGGTGCGGGTGGTGTTCGCCGTGGTGGCAGTGTTCATCGTCTGCCACCTGCCCTACAACATGACGCTGCTCTATGAGACCGCAGTCATGTTCGAGCTGCAGACGTGCGAAGACTCGGACGTCCTGCAGATGGTCAAGACGGTGACGCAGAGCATCGCCTACCTGCACTGCTGCCTGAACCCGGTGCTGTACGCCTTCGTTGGGGTGAAGTTCAGGAACCACTTCAGGAGGATCGTCCAGGACCTGTGGTGTCTGGGGAAGAGGTACATCGCCCCGCGCCGCTTCTCCAGGGTCACCTCCGAGGTCTATGTGTCCACCCGCCGTTCAGTGGACGGATCCAGCGAAAACGGTTCATCTTTCACCATGTGAGGCCCGGCAGATTCAGCCGGGGACGTCTGGAGCTGAGCCTGAGGCCTGCCGTTCTCTGGAGGTCCAAACCTTGTTCTCATGTGTTGTTTCAAGCTTCAGGCTCAGTCAGAGGATCAGGAGAGAAATCTGACAGCTTTAAAATGATTTAAAACACCAGACATCTCATCTTTTGTTTGTAAATGTGAAACCCTGCAAAGTTTTACGTCCTCAGGATTAAAAAACTGTAGAAATGAAACAACCTGAGAAGGAAACGTGATCAGCTCGAGACGAATGCTGTGACTAAACATCGCTTTGCTTTAAAGAGTCCAGAAACTAAAGAGTTAAAGATTTATTTGTTTACCAGCTGTTTCTCATGTCTTCAATATGATTTCTGTATCCTGCTGACTGTTTGTAAAGGACCTTATCTCAGCAGGTCATCGGTCTGAGTGTTACCTTCAGATTCTGAACCTTCAGGTCAAAAAGTCCTGTGTCGTGTATAAGTCTGTTTTTACTTTTTCCATATTGACCTAAAGGTTGGCACGGTGGTGCAGTGGTTAGTGCTGTCGCCTCACAGAAAGAAGGTTCGAACCCGGTGTGGGGAGCTCTTCTGTGCTCCCACATGTTCTCCCTGTGTCAGCAAGTCAGCGATGTGGCGCAACACGTTCTCAACCCAACTTATCAGATAACGCTGCTCTGTCAGTGAACCAACACGTCAACATATGATGCTCTAGGTTTCGTCCTGCGTCGGTGTGCGACATTCAGGGACAGTCTGTCAATTTGTGCTTGTTACATGCATCTTGTCTTTTCAAAATAAACTTCTGTTTTCACAGGAAGTGTACAGTTTCTGTTGGTTACATGCAGTCTTTTTCAAAATAAACAAACAACCTTCTGTAAAAGACTTTTTTGTTTTCTTAAGTTTAATGAAAGCAGCTGATCAGGGTTAGAAAGAAACACCAGGCACTATTCCGTCTGTATTTACACCCTGTGTGCAGCATTTACAGTCCAGCTGGTGTCACCTTCACCTGTTGCCAACAGCTGACACTGAGTCATGTTTGCAAATGTCAAATTAAGGATTTATACAGAAAACATGTTGTGTTCAGGCACATGATGCATTAAAGTGAAGTCCCAGTCAGTGGGAGATGAACCCGCCCACACGCCTGCTGACTGGTGGATGTGCAGGGAGATGATCTTCATCAGTCGACAGTGTTTGTAACTGAACGAAGCGTCTCCTCTGACTCGCCTCATCTTATGGCAGTCAACACACCCAAATATTAAACACCGATAAATCTGTAATATGGAAACGAACCAGCTCCTTTAAGAACGAGAAGAAGATGAAGTGTGCGGTACTGGTCAGATATCCAGTGACGGTGAGCTGTGGTTTCAGCAGCACGCCGTCAACACGTGTTTAAAGTCAGAGTCAGAGTTCAGTTTATGGAACAGTTCTTTTGTGATATCTTGACGATATCAGTTGGGACGTTTTACTACATCACTGATCAGGTTCAATTCAAATAAACACAAGAAGTTTGTGCTCTAGAAAAGGATCAACACTCAGTGAATACCCTCCTAAGCCCTATGATAAGCTATTATGGCAAAGCTTAACTATACAGACCAATGAGCAGTGATAACTAACATGTCCTTGGGGTCATCGGGTGGGAACCTCCTTTCACCAATGTTCATCAATCAATTCAATCAATTTTATTTATAAAGCCCAATATCACAAATACAATTTGCCTCACAGGGCTTTACAGCATACGACATCCCTCTGTCAGTGTTTCGTCTAGTTGGTCCCACGACACCTCCAGGAGACTAGACAGTGATCTCTGGCATCCCAGAGACACTCCCCCAATGCCAGGTCTCACTGCTCTCCACACCACAATAACCTCCTTAACCTAATTTACACATGGCTTTCTCAGCCCAAACAGCACTGCCACCTTCAACAAACCCAGGCTGGTACATGCAAGCTCCAGGTAGAAGCAATGCTGATACTACCTTTCCTAGCACATTCACCATACTCTATTTCACACGCTACATAGCATAACTACAATATATGCTAAAGTTAAAGGAGATAAATAGACTCACAAGATCAGCAAACACACTCACCTTGCTGCACGGCCTCAAACAAAATAAATTCAAATATGCCACTCCCACACTTAAATAACCTTCCTCTTCCTCCTTACTTACACATGGCTTTCACAGCCCAAACAACACTGCCACCTTCAACCAAACCCAGGCTCCGTACATGCGAGCTCCGAGCAGAAGTAGAGCTGATATTACCTTTCCTAGCACAGTCACCATACTCTAATTCACACGCTACATAGCATAACTACAATATAACCTAAAGTTAAAGGAGATAAATGAACTCACAAGATCAGCAAACACACTCACCTTGCACACACTCACCTTGAAGAAAATCTTCCCCTCCACATTCAAGAGAGAAATCATCCGGAACTGGCTAAGGTCCACAGACTCCTTCTCCTTAGGAATGAGGACACCTCCTGCCCTACGCCATGCTCTTGGTATAATTTGTTTTTCCCAAACTATTCTTAGCTGTTTCCACAAAAATTTAAGTGTATCAGGCGCACTTTTGTAAACCCAGTAGGGGACTTCGTTAGGCCCTGGGGCTGAGGAAGCCTTTGCACGCCTGACCACCTCCTGAACTTCCTTCCACCTAGGTGGCCTAACATCCATCTCATGCTCTATCGCTCCTAATGGAGGGATATCGGGTGGGAAACCTACTATCCTGTTCTTCTCTAAATCTGAATATGTGTTTCTCAAATATTCTTCAACCTCTAACCTTTCTGCTTTAAGCTGCCCTCCCTTTTCCTGGCTGAACAATCCTTCAACAAACTTAAAAGGGTCCTTGAAAAACCTGTCCTAGCATATTCCTTCTTCCTCTTTTTTTCCTGAGATGCTCTGCCCTTCTAAGAACTGCTAGCCTGCTTCTCAACTCCTCTTGCAACACCTTAATTCCCTCCCTTTCTTCTTCTATAGCCTTTTTCCACTGCTTTCTTAACTGTCTCCTTTCCTTGACTAACTTCTCTATTTCTCTTTGCCGCCTAGACTTACCTGCCTGTACCCTCTCACTCCTCTTTCTCTCATGCACCCCAAACCTCTCTACACCATATGAATACATTATATCTCCCATCTTTTCTAACCTTTCTATTGCATTTCCTCTAAGCCTACTCAAGATTACTGACAAGTCTCTATTAACTATCTCCCATTCTTTCCTATCATTTGCTCTAGGCCATCTAACTCTAACCTTTTGCTCCATGGTTCTCTCTCTGACTGGCACACTGGCCTCAGTGTCACCTGCATCCTCTCTTACTACCCCCTCCTCCTCCTCCTCAGTGGCAGCGTTACTGATATCACTGATCTGGTTATTACATCACTGATCAGGTTATTACATCACTGAGTTTATGTTAAATGTTGAGGAAACTCTCACAGCTCTGACTTCTCAGACCTGAACACTGTGTCCACAGTCTGTTTCGTTCCTGTCAAGATGACTTCCTGTCGGTCATCACAGCAGATGGTTCATGTCAACAAAAGTGTCTCCTGGATTCACACGTCCACAAAAGAACTGAACAGCTGAGAGATGATCAGAACCTTTATTTCACTGTGTCTTTAAATGCTGATAAAACAAGCTGCGTCAGGCTGTAAACCAGTTCAACAAGTTGTAACCCAGTGATAAATATCTGATAATCTCCTTCCTGTCGTCACTGACGTTCTCAGAGGTGTGTAATTCATTTTTACTTTTAATGTTGAAATGTTCTAAGATTATATTTCTGACATCAGTGTCAGTGTCTGACTTAGTTTTTAAACTGATTTGTCTCTGTGACAGTCACAGGTTCAGATTGATATCACTGTCATGTCTGTGTGGTTCATATGAAGCTACAGCCAACAGCTAGTTAGCTTAGCATAAATACTGGAAACAGGAAACAGCTCATCTGTCCAAAGGAGACTAAACTCACCTGCCAGCTACTGTGAAGATGAACGATTAACATCCTCCATCTTTATGTGCTACACTATTAAGCTCTACTTCCTCCTTGTTTCCAGACTCTATGCTAAGCTAAGCTAATGAGCTGCTAGCTGGTAGCTTCATATTTACATATTAACATGGGCAGAAACATAACTTGTTTCTTCATGTGCAACATGTTAGTCTGGAGGTTTAAACTGGTGTCCTCTCACAGAGTTGGTGATTCAAACTAAACTTTCATCTCTGTCAGAGAAAACTGATCTGAGTTCAGCCTGTTTACTTACAGCACAGCTCCACTCACAGATAACTGAGCCTCCTACCTGCCTGTCAAACACCATCAACCCACAAACCTTCTCCAGTCCGGACTGAGTGGAGTCCTGCGGGGTGAAGCTGTGAAGGCTGCAAGCGGAGCTAGCTGCTAACAGCCACCGCTGCAACTAACAAACTCCACAGATCCATTCAGCAGCTCCACCATCCACAGTCACACACACACGGCTGATTATTTACTGCTGAATTACAGCTCACAACTCGCACCAACCCAAACATCCTGGTGCAGACTATTTACTGGAGTTTACCAGCCTGTCGCTCATCAGGCATCTGAAGATCATTACAAGCTGTCAGTGTCCGACAGTCCACCTCCAACATTTACATCACGTCTCGTCAGCAAATATGAAACAAAGATTTCATCTTAATATCAGGATCTATTTGTAGCTCGTCATCATCTGGTGTTCATCGTGGATAAAGGTCATCATAGTTTTGCTCACCGACATGAACGCCACTCTGTAGATAATGTCAACATTCATGACCTCACCTGTTTATATGCTTAAAGTTACACATCATTAAGGGGGCGGGGCCTCTTTAACTGACAGGCTGTTGCTGACAGTAGATTGATCCACCCCTCGCTCCTCCACAGCTCCGCCCTCTCGCCCAAATATGGTCACTTCTGACTCCAAAAATCTGAGAAGGTGATAACTCAAACTCAAGGCTTCAGCGCGACCGCCCACAAACAGGGGCCTGTATCACGAAGCAGGATTAATGTCTTAGCGAGGTAACTTCAGGGTTAACCTGGGTTTTCGGTCTCACGAAGCCGGTTCAGTTCTTATCGGGGTAGATCACCATGGTAACTTACACTGAACGGCTATCCTGCTCTGGAGCAGGGTAAGTTCAGGGTTGAATCTGATCCTATAAAAAGCACCACCCACTGGCCAATCAGCTGTTCGGAAAAAAAATGGCCTGTCCGTTTATCGTAAACCCAGTTGATAGGAGAGCGCAGATTGTGAGGAGAGCGCTCCGGCGTGAAAGAATCTTTCTGGACCGGGCAGATCCCTTCCAACACCCGGATCAGTACTTACACGAGCGGTAGCGCTTTTCGAGGCCCGGGCTGGAGTATATATGCCAGATCCTGGAGCCCCATGTCACCCGTGCGACGCGCAGGAGCGCTGCCCTCACTGTCCCGCAGTCTGTCTGCATTGCCCTATGGTCGCCAGTTGTCCACGTTAAACAGAGTGGGAATCACCATCACATATCCATATCTAACATGTCTTATAACTCGTGTTCGTAATCTGCAATTGCAACTGTATTTATGTAGTCATGGTACTCATTCATTGTATCATATTATTCATTGTATCGTTGGATTTTTATTGTATTCAGTAGGCTATATTCTTTTATTGTATTCTAAAGCCTGACCAGGGACAAAGACTGCAAGTTAGCTGAAGCTAGACGTCTTATATGCATCACATTTTCCCATTCTATGTAGCAATGTTGTATGTATTGTCCCTGTTAAATGTTAAAGCTCAATATAAATTTACAGGGTATCAAATATACATTAACGCCGCAGTGACTGATGCTGTGGAACTGTTACCAAATCCCTCTGCAGATGACCTGTGACCCCAATTGCCTCATCACCAGTGTTGATGCTAGGTGGCCCGGCTCTGTGCATGACTCTCAATTTCAATCAATCAATCAATTTTATTTATAAAGCCCAATATCACAAATACAATTTGCCTCACAGGGCTTTACAGCATACGACATCCCTCTGTCCTTTAGACCCTCACAGCTGATCAGGAAAAACTCCCCAAAAAAAACCCTTTAACGGGGAAAAAAAATGGTAGAAACCTCAGGAAGAGCAACTGAGGAGGGATCCCTCTTCCAGGACGGACAGACGTGCAGTAGATGTCGTACAGAACAGATCAGCATAACAAATTAACAGTAATCTGTATGACACAATACAGTAATCTGTATGACATCCTCGGTAATGACAGTAGCTTACAACAACATTCATGAAAGTAATAATACTGTCGTTATAGTTCTGACTACTGTGGTACAACATGTTGAAAGTATATATTAGTATCAGGCAGTATACATGTATGATAATATCATATGTCTATAATAGCAGTAGAAGTATGACTAATGATTAATGATGGCAGCGGCAGCAGCAGGAGGCATCTGGCAGGACCACGGCAGCAGCACAACCACACACGTCACACTATCCAGGCACCGCTGCAATACGAGTTAACCTGAGAGATAGTGGAGCACAAAGGCTCCGGAGAAGAAACCGAGTTAGTGACATCCAGAATGGCCGAGTAAAAAAAGATACAGTAATAGGATACGAGAGAGAGAGGGAGAGAGAGAGAGAGAGAAGGTGCCCGGTGTATTATAGGGGGGTCCTCCGGCAGACTAGGCCTAAGTCAGCCTAACTAGGGGCTGGTACAAGGCAAGCCTGAGCCAGCCCTAACTATAAGCTTTATCAAAGAGGAAAGTCTTAAGTCTAGTCTTAAATGTGGAGACGGTGTCTGCCTCCCGGACCGTAGCAGGAAGATGATTCCACAGGAGAGGAGCCTGATAGCTGAAGGCTCTGGCTCCTGATCTACTTTTGGAGACTTTAGGGACCACGAGTAACCCTGCGTTCTCAGAGCGCAGAGTTCTGGTGGGATAGTATGGCACTATGAGCTCTCTAAGATATGACGGAGCTTGACCATTTAGAGCTTTAAAGTTAACAGTAGGATTTTAAATTCAATTCTGGATTTTACGTGTGTTCAATGAGAGCACACTCTGCCGCAGACTACAGCAAGGTATGGCAACTGTACATTGCATGCTATTAGGTGTTACAATATGTGCTTCAATCAGAATTGAGTACATTGCCAATTACCTTTACACATACAAGGAATTTGACTTTGTCATTGTGGTGCTTATGTACAAGTTGAAAAATAGGAAAAAAAGTACTGCAGAAGTAATTTCATAAATAATAGGATAAGATACAAACTGCAAATTGTAATACTAATCCCGCCAATTTTCCTCTACAGGAGACTTCAGTGGGGTGCTGCTTGGAGATAGGGGGTATGCTCTGCAGCCATATTTAATGACCCCCTACCCTGAGCCTGACCCGGGACCACAGGCCCTGTACAACAGGGCCCACAATTCAACAAGGGCCAGGATAGAACAGACTTTTGGGCTCCTGAAGGCCCGCTTTGCTTGTCTGCGTGAGCTGAGAGTGGCCCCAGACAGGGCGTGTGTAACCAATTTTTAGTGATATAAAAGTGAATTACAGTATAATAACAGGTTGGACTTGTAATAAGACACTGGCCAGAATCAGAAGACACCAAATTCGTAAGGAGCCAAAGTGTTGAGCAGCAATAATGAGTCAAACACAGGAGCAAGCGTTGAGTAGCCACTCTTGTATTGTTACAATGGATAAAGAATTGTTCAATTTGTACAAAAATATGAAATAATGACCCAAGTTATCAGAAATAAAAATAAATAGTGTGCACACTTAAATCAAATGAAAATGTCCGTTGGGGCCCTTCAAAATAAGAGTTGGAGGTGCACCTGATTTTAAAGGTCCAGGAAAATGCTCTGGGAATGTATGTGTGTGAGTGTGTACGTGTATATCTCATTTGTGGTGAATCTTCCTCAAAGTAGTTGGCTCGCCATCTGTCACGACCAGAATCTCGTCCTGGTCCTCGAGTTTTCTCGTCCTCTCAAAAAACCTGACCGTTGCTTTGTGTATGAAAGCCGAGCACGCCGATGTCGGAGCTACAGCGGCTCTCCGGATGGAAGGTAAGTGGTTAGCCTACGTTACTTCTCTCCTTCGTTCACTCACTGTGCTCCGGACCTCCGGTAGGTAAGTGCGCTGGCTTCCTCTTTTCCTCTTTTCACAACTTAACTCAGGGTTTTTTCTCCTTTTTCTTCTCTGCGTTTCTCTGTCGTCCTGACAGTAGCTGCCTTCACTCCCGCGGCTGAGATGAGAGAGAGACCGGAAGAACAACGCGCCTGCTCTTCACCCCCGAGCTGACAGGCTGAGCGCGGCCTGCGTAGACTCTGATTGGCTGTTGAGGATAGGTAACCCCACATGGGGTGAACTGAGCGGTGCATTCAACTGCAATAGGACATTTAACACTTCGCTGATGTAAACAAATAAAATAAAGAAAATAACTACTCCCTCTCTTCATTTATTACTAGTCTCATCTAATTGTTTCTTTTTTTTTATCTGGGCTACACGTGCAAGATAGTTGCTGCCTGTTGAGTGCTGCACAACATTGCAGCAATTAGGAGGGAGAGAGACCCACACTATGACCTCCAGCCTCCTGATGTGGTGG
Source organism: Epinephelus awoara (assembly GCA_035609425.1). Lineage (NCBI taxonomy): Eukaryota > Metazoa > Chordata > Actinopteri > Perciformes > Serranidae > Epinephelus > Epinephelus awoara. The sequence continues at coordinate 40,226,872 of CM069305.1, read as the reverse complement.
ACCCCATCCACCTGGACTTTCCCACAGGCCGGGCAGTCAGGGAGGCCATTACCCTGCAATTTATGTAGACGCCCTCACAGATAGAGGCCAGGTTTTTTTGTTTTTCCTCCCCATAGAGGTAGAGGCCGTTTTTGTTTCCCCTCAAAGATAGAGGCCATTTATTTGAGGACCAACTCCCACTTATAGTGCAATAAATGTCATTACTCACTTACCTTCCCTTTTTAGCTTCTTGATTTTATTGTTTCTTCCTGCAATATTAACATAGCAGTGGTAGCAGTAGTAGTACTAAACACTTGAAGTTGTTGTTAAGCCCCATGTGCAGACCACCACCACTCAGTCACAGCCAAATCTATACACCCCTACAATCTGTGTTGATGTGGGCAGGTTCTACTCTACAATACGTGGTAAGGGTTATAAGGTGATACTGTACCTCCACAGCCCCTTCAGAGGAAACTGACAGCGTCTCTGCATCCCCATGGTCCACCGGCTGTAGAGACAGTGTAGAAGTGGTCTGTTAACCAAGTGCTGCTCATATGCTGATGTGTGACTGATGTATGAATTACTGTAGGCCTACCTCTGCCTGAGACACAGTGTCCGATGGTGGCACCTCTGGCACCACCAGCACCAATGTATCTCCATCAACTGAGGGTAAGGTGGATGGGCCTGTGTTAGTAAGGTCACAATGATGTGATGTACATTGCCCAAGGTTTGACACTGACACATACATACTTTGGACGTATTTGGAGACCGAGGTGGAACCAGGGACAGAGGCCACCCCCCCTTCCACCCCGTCCATTATGGGGCGACCCTCATTCTTTGCAAGGGCCAGCTCCTCAGCAGGGGTATATTCCTGTGTGGGACCACCCAGCCCTGTCTGCTTCCGCTGATTCTTCTTCCTGTTGGCTGTAGCAGTGTAAATCAGAAGGGGAAATGTGGTGACTCTGAAGCTGCTCCCATGTGAGATTAGACAAGTGACAGTCCAATAAGTAATATACAGTCACAGGAAATATACTAGGAAGGGACAAAGGATGTAATGCTAATGTGACACAGCACATCATTTTGGATTGTATATGAACTTCAGCCTGCAGAGCTCACATTCTGTGGGAGACTGAAACAGAAATGCAGCCCAGTCATTACAGGGAGTTTAATTATTTATTTATTTATTTAGCTAGTAAAGGAAATTGAGGCATTTCACAATATTTTGGAGGCACTTAATAGCACCATCAATTAGTGCCGAAGGTCTGGGGAACATTGTCGTTGTTAGAGATAATGTGCCTGATTGACAGCTTTGCTGCTGGAAATGTTAAGTATCATTTCTACATTTTTTTTAAATACAGGGAGGGTATAATTTACTCAGCTGTTGATTTCTAACATGGCAGGATGATTTTATTCAGACTATTAACTTGGTAGATTGCTATGCAGGGTATGACATTAAATAAGCCAACTTACCACATGCAATGATGTTTTTGTGTTTGTTCTTTATTTGCTCCCATGTCCTTTTTACACCGGAGGGGTTGGATCTGGGGGAATTAGATGATAATTGTAGTACACGCAATTCATCTCTACAGCACATTGATTTCATGGGATTCACGGGTTTGATAATGTCAGATGAGTAACTTACGCATTTATACAGTCGGCTATGCGTTGCCACGCATGCTGCCTCCTCTTCGCAGCCGTCACGGTGTTTCCTTTTTCCTTTATATGTATTTTCTCCTCTTCATATTATGTTATGATTAATCGCTGCTCCTCACAGGAGAAGCACGGCGCTCTGTCGGTACTGGGGGTGTGTTTAGCACTCATGATTGCCATTGGTCAGCTGCCTTGGATCCTACCCCTATATACGTGCGCGTTCACGGCTCTTGATAAGACAAACCTGGGTCGAGTTACCGAGTTGATAACCCGCGTCGTGATACCAATTATCCTGATTGCCATTGTTAGGGTTAGTCAACCCAGGATAGGTCTGGGTAACCCAGGAAAGGTTGATCTCGCTTCGTGATACAGGCCCCAGGTGACGTCACGGTAACTACGTCCTTTATCACCCCCTGGTACGAGTCTCCGTCTGGTCAGTACGGGTCTCCTCCTGGTCAGTGTGAGTCTCCTCCTGGTCAGTACGTGTCTCCTCCTGGTCAGTGTGAGTCTCCTCCTGGTCAGTACGAGTCTCCTCCTGGTCAGTGCGAGTCTCCTCCTGGTCAGTGCGTGTCTCCTGATCATTACGAGTCTCCTCCTGTTCAGTGCATGTCTCCTCCTGATCAGTACGAGTCTCCTCCTGGTCAGTGCGAGTCTCCTCCTGGTCGGTACGTGTCTCCTGGTCCCCCAAGCTTTTCTCTGTTTAATCCTCATTCATTCATCTTCAGTCCTCACCTCACTGAGCACTGATGAATCAGACCTCATCAGTGCTCAGTCTGATGTTCTTTCTCTGTTCTGTCTTTGTTTTCAGTAGAAGAAGAAGAAGAAGATGGACTACGCCAACCAATCGGATTATGACGACAGCTACGATGATTTTGACTACGACCTGGTTGGGCCTTGTTCTCATCTGAACTTTGACAGCATTGTTCAGGAGGTCGGATACTGCATCATCTGCATCCTGGGCTTTGTTGGGAACTGCCTGGTGATCGTCACCTACGCCTTCTACAAGAAGACTAAATCCATGACCGGCGTCTACTTGCTCAACGTGGCCATCGCAGACCTGCTGTTCATGGCGTCGCTGCCTCTCATCGTCTACAACAAGCTGTCGTCGTGGTCGATGGGGCCAGTGGCCTGCAAGCTGCTGCGCGGCTCCTACAGCGTGAACCTGTACAGCGGCATGCTGCTGCTCGCCTGCATCAGCACCCACCGCTACATCGCCATCGTCCAGGCCCGCCGCAGCTTCAGGCTGCGCTCACTGCCGTACAGTAACAACAATATTTCCAAAACCAAATGATGAAATTATGATCTGTTCAAATTATGCTCAGAGAAAGGAACACAAATTAAGTATTTCTCTGCATGGAGCTGATATTGAACAGGTTAAGGAGGCCAGATTGCTGGGTATTACAATAGATGAAAGTCTTTCGTGGGCCACCCACATTAACAACATAGTGACTAAAATGAGCAGAAGTATTTCAGTCATACGAAGGAGTGCCTATTTTTTAAGTGACACAACCACAAAGCAGGTAATACAATCCCTTGTTTTGTCACATCTGGAGGATTGCCCAGCAATCTCGTCAAATGCATCCACACAAGAATCCAGGTTGCACAAAACAAAGCTGCGAGGCTAGCTCTGCATTGCTCATTTAGGACCAGTATTGATAAAATGCATAATGAACTGTCATCAATCAATCAATCAATTTTATTTATAAAGCCCAATATCACAAATACAATTTGCCTCACAGGGCTTTACAGCATACGACATCCCTCTGTCCTTTAGACCCTCACAGCGGATAAGGAAAAACTCCCCAAAAAAACCCCTTTACCGGGGGAAAAAAATGGTAGAAACCTCAGGAAGAGCAACTGAGGAGGGATCCCTCTTCCAGGACGGACAGACGTGCAGTAGATGTCGTATAGAACAGATCAACATAACAAATTAACAGTAATCTGTATGACACAATACAGTAATCTGTATGACATCCTCGGTAATGACAGTAGCTTACAACAACATTCATGAAAGTAATAATACTGTCGTTATAGTTCTGGCTACTGTGGTACAATATGTTGAAAGTATATATTAGTATCAGGCAGTCTACATGTATGATAATATCATATGTCTATAATAGCAGTAGAAGTATGACTAATGATTAATGATGGCAGCAGCAGCAGCAGCAGCAGCAGCAGCAGGAGGCATCTGGCAGGACCACGGCAGCAGCACAACCGCACACGTCACACTATCCAGGCACCGCTGCAATACGAGTTAACCTGAGAGACAGTGGAGCACAAAGGCTCCGGAGAAGAAACCGAGTTAGTGACATCCAGAATGGCCGAGTAAAATAGATACAGTAATAGGATACGAGAGAGAGAGGGAGAGAGAGAGAGCGAGAGCGAGAGCGAGAGAGAGAGAAGGTGCCCGGTGCATTAAAGGTGGTCCTCCGGTTGACTAGGCCTAAGTCAGCCTAACTAGGGGCTGGTACAAGGCAAGCCTGAGCCAGCCCTAACTATAAGCTTTATCAAAGAGGAAAGTCTTAAGTCTAGTCTTAAATGTGGAGACGGTGTCTGCCTCCCGGACCGTAACAGGAAGATGATTCCACAGGAGAGGAGCCTGATAGCTGAAGGCTCTGGCTCCTGATCTACTTTTGGAGACTTTAGGGACCACGAGTAACCCTGCGTTCTCAGAGCGCAGAGTTCTGGTGGGATAATAAGGCACTATGAGCTCTCTAAGATATGATGGAGCTTGACCATTTAGAGCTTTATAAGTTAACAGTAGGATTTTAAATTCAATTCTGGATTTTACAGGGAGCCAGTGCAGAGAGGCTAAAACAGGAGAAATATGATCTCGTTTCTTAGTTCCTGTTAGTACACGTGCTGCTGCATTCTGAATTAGCTGAAGAGTTTTTTAATGATTTACTAGAGCTACCTGATAGTAGAGAGTTACAGTAATCCAGCCTCGAGGTAACAAAAGCGTGGACCAATTTTTCTGCATCTTTTTGGGTCAAGATAGGCCTAATTTTTGCAATATTACGCAGATGAAAAAATGCCGTCCGTGAGGTTTGTTTTAAATGAGAATTGAAAGACAGATCTTGATCAAATGTTACTCCGAGGTTTCTTACGGTAGTGGTAGAGGCCAGAGCAATGCCATCGAGAGAAACTATGTCATCAGATAAAGAGTCTCTGAGTTGTTTGGGGCCAAGAACAATAACTTCAGTTTTGTTTGAATTTAACATCAGGAAATTGGTGCTCATCCAGGTTTTTATGTCTTTAAGACAATTATGAAGTTTAGTTAATTGATCCCTTTCTTCTGGCTTCATCGATAAATACAACTGTGTATCATCCGCATAACAATGGAAATTTATAGAGTGATTTCTAATTATGTTACCTAAAGGAAGCATATATAGAATAAATAGGATTGGTCCAAGCACAGAACCTTGCGGAACTCCAAAACAAACTTTAGTACGTACGGATGATTCATTATGAACGTCAACAAATTGAAAACGATCAGATAAATAAGATTTAAACCAGCTTAGTGCAGAACCTTTTAGGCCAATTAAGTGTTCCAGTCTCTGTAACAGAATTTCATGGTCAACAGTGTCAAACGCTGCACTAAGATCTAATAAAACAAGTACAGAGACGAGTCCTTTGTCTGAAGCAATCAGAAGGTAATTTGTAATTTTCACTAGAGCTGTCTCAGTGCTATGATGCGCTCTAAATCCTGACTGTAATTCCTCAAATAAATTATTATCCTGGAGAAAATCACACAGCTGGTCTGCGACTACTTTCTCAAGGATCTTTGACATAAAGGTAAGATTAGATATTGGTCTATAGTTGGCTAACACCTCTGGATCCAGGGTGGGCTTTTTTAGTAGAGGTTTAATTACAGCTACCTTAAAAGACTGTGGTACATAGCCTGTTAATAAGGATATATTGATCATGTCTAATATATGGGTGTTAACTAAAGGTAAGACCTCCTTGAGTAGCCTAGTTGGGATGGGGTCTAAGAGACACGTTGATGATTTAGATGATGAAATCACTGCGGTCAATTCTTGAAGAGAAATTGGGGAGAAGGAATCTAAATAAATATTAGGTGTTACAGCTGTGTTTGAGGTTAGATAGGTACTATCTGAGGAGAGGAGGTCATGAATTTTGCCTCTAATAGCTAGAATTTTGTCATTAAAGAAGCTCATAAAATAATTACTGCTAAGGGTTAAAGGAATACAAGGCTCAATAGAGCTTTGACTCTCAGTCAGCCTGGCTACAGTGCTGAAAAGAAACCTGGGGTTATTTTTGTTTGCATGGATGAGAGTTGGTGAAAGACTAGCGTGTAGCTTGATTCTGTTTCTTAAAAATATCTATACATCACGTAGGCCTACTTATCTCTCTTCTCAGCTGTTGGCTGTAGGTGACAGTCACAACTATAGCACCAGGCAAGCACTGAGAGGTGACCTTTTTCCGACCCAAACCTGAAACTGAAGCTTTAAAAAGAACGGTACTGTACAGGGCCATCACTTATTGGAACAGACTGCCACAATACCTAGTATCTAATGCTAGTAGAGTTGGCTCTAAGACTTCACTGAGAAGAGATGTACTGCAGAAAAAGATTATTTTTGATTGTGCATAATTTTGTCGGCCTATTTGGTTTGAGTTATGCTTTTTTACCGTTTGCCGTATCTTTCATGAGTCATGTCTGATCTTTTTTTCTTTTGGATGAAATGTATTTTAGGGTGTCTTGCTTGTTGAATTTGAAATTTTGTATGTAATTATATTTGATCTTATCATTTCATCAGGTACCGGTAATGACCAGTCTGTATTTTTAAATTACACGGCAGTGTCTTAAAAGAGGACATTGCATTGTTTTTTATTCTATTTGCAATGTAATGTGTAATGCTTTTAACATGTAATGCCTTTTATTGTATGATTGACCCCAGGAAGAATAGTCACTGCTGAGGCTGTGACTAATGGGGATCTTAAATAAATAAATAAACAGTCGCCTCATCTGCCCCATCGTTTGGGCCGCCTGGTGCGAGCCGTCCCACAGCAAGGATGCCTTCATGGATGAGGGTGAGGAGGGGAACCAGACATCCAGGCCTCCAGCTTACATCTGCGAGTTCAAGTTCATGGACAACACCACGGCCTGGAAGACCAAGGTAGCTGTCCCCAGCACCCAGCTGGCCGCTGGCTTCTTCCTGCCGCTGCTCGTCATGGTCTTCTGCTACACCGCCATCATTGTCACGCTGCTGAAAGCCAAAGACTTCCAGCGGCACAAGGCGGTGCGGGTGGTGTTCGCCGTGGTGGCAGTGTTCATCGTCTGCCACCTGCCCTACAACATGACGCTGCTCTATGAGATCGCAGTCATGTTCGAGCTGCAGATGTGCGAAGACTCGGACATCCTGCAGATGGTTAAGACGGTGACGCAGAGCATCGCCTACCTGCACTGCTGCCTGAACCCGGTGCTGTACGCCTTCGTTGGGGTGAAGTTCAGGAACCACTTCAGGAGGATCGTCCAAGACCTGTGGTATCTGGGGAAGAGGTATGTCGCCCCGCGCCGCTTCTCCAGGTTCATCTTTCACCATGTGAGGCCTGGCAGATTCAGCCGGGGACGTCTAGAGCTGAGCCTGAGGCCTGCCGTTCTCTGGAGGTCCAAACTGGACTCAGTTTGTTCTCATGTGTTGTTTCAAGCTTCAGGCTCAGTCAGAGGATCAGGAGAGAAATCTGACGGCTTTTATCATTTGTTTTTGTGAGTCATATTTCTTTGGTGTATCGTCGGCAGTGTGGACAGATGAACATTTAAATTAAATTAGAAAAATTAAAAAGAAAAAGTTTTCAAACAGCTAAAATAAAACAGGAGGAGCTGAAATATTTCAGTTGGATTGACAGTTTTCTTCAGTCTTCCCAACAGGAAGTAGTTTTACTGTGTTGACCTCCTGTGACGCAGCTACAGCAGCTTTAATCTTAATCTGCTGATTTTCAGGATTACAAACTGACGACCGTCTGAAGATCACTTTAAACTGTTTCCTGTCTTTAATATTTGAGTTTTATAACTCTGAATGTGTCAAATGAAACTTTATAGAATAAATGTTTTCATTTGAAGCAGTTTTTCACTGATAAATTAATTTAAGAGTTTGCTGTTAACTTCACTGACACTGTAATTTTGTGTGTGGACACCAGGTGACGCCATCCTCAAAGACATGATTTAATGAGGAGGTCTGACTCCTCTGCTCTGTCAGGAACCCTCCAAACTCTCACGTCCCTGCAGCTCAGCTCGTCACACAGATATATGAGGACACGTCTTCTTAAAGCTGCACTCTGTTTGTTTTATGCTCTTTTTGGCCACTGGGGGGCAGAACAACTTCAAATGAGCACCCTGTACCCTTCACCCTGCTCCCTGCACCCTTCACCCTGCTCCCTGCACCCTTGACCCTTCACCCTTCACCCTGCACCCCTCATCCTTCACCCTTCACCCTTCACCCTTCATCCTTCACCCTGCACCCTTCACCCTTCACCCTTCACCCTGCACCCTTCATCCTTCACCCTTCACCCTTCACCCTGCACTCTTCACCCTTCATCCTTCACCCTGCACCCTTCATCCTTCACCCTTCACCCTGCACCCTCACCCTTCACCCTTCACCCTGCACCCTTCATCCTTCACCCTGCACCCCTCATCCTTCACCCTTCACCCTGCACCCTTCATCCTTCACCCTGCACCCCTCACCCTTCGCCCTGCACCCTTCACCCTTCATCCTTCAACCTGCACCCTTCATCCTTCACCCTGCACCCCTCATCCTTCACCCTTCACCCTGCACCCTTCATCCTTCACCCTGCACCCCTCACCCTTCGCCCTGCACCCTTCACCCTTCATCCTTCAACCTGTACCCTTCATCCTTCACCCTGCACCCCTCACCCTTCACCCTTCACCCTTCACCCTTCATCCTTCAACCTGTACCCTTCATCCTTCACCCTGCACCCTTCATCCTTCACCCTTCACCCTTCACCATTCACCCTGCACCCTGCACCCTTCATCCTTCACCCTTCACCCTGCACCCCTCATCCTTCACCCTTCACCCTGCACCCTTCATCCTTCACCCTGCACCCCTCATCCTTCACCCTTCACCCTGCACCCTTCATCCTTCACCCTGCACCCTTCACCCTTCATCCTTCACCCTGCACCCTTCATCATTCACCCTTCACCCTTCACCCTGCACCCATCACCCTTCATCCTTCACCCTTCACCCTTCACCCTTCATCCTTCACCCTGCACCCTTCATCCTTCACCCCTCACCCTTCACCCTGCACCCCTCATCCTTCACCCTTCACCCCGCACCCTTCATCCTTCACCCTGCACCCCTCATCCTTCACCCTTCACCCTTCATCCTTCACCCTGCACCCCTCATCCTTCACCCTTCACCCTGCACCCTTCACCCTTCATCCTTCACCCTGCACCCTTCATCCTTCACCCTTCACCCTTCACCCTTCATCCTTCACCCCTCACCCTTCACCCTTCATCTTCATCTCACAACATGATCATGTTGATCATGTTGTGAGAATCAGGATCATTTACATACAATACAGTACAATTAAGACAATCATGACCCGTCCTCCCGCAGCCTGAGGAGCTCCTCCACACATTAATAAGCCAGTCATATACCCCCCCCCCCCCCATACTGTAGGGTATGTACGTATATCAGTCTCTGTGTGTGTGTGTGTGTGTGTGTGTGTGTGTGTGTGTGTGTGTGTGTGTGTGTGTGTGAGAGAGAGAGAGAGAGAGTGAAGCTTTTAGATCATCAAGAGTCGACAGTTTAATCTCACTAAAACACTGCAGCTGTGTCACAGTAGATTTATTAAACTGAAGCTTTAAGCAGACTGATAATCACAGCCAGTACAACATGAGGTGCATGGAGTGCTGCTGGGTGTAGAAAAAGTGTGCTTCTGGTGCTCTTCGGTGTGGGGATCAAAAAAGTGATAGAAAGAAAATTCAAAAAACCGAGGCACTCAGGGAGTGGAAAAATAAAAAGCCTTTATTAAATCATGGCTTTGTTCTGATTGAAAATGTCAACATGTTTCGGCCGTGTGGGCCTTCATCAAGACAAAAGATGATCAGAGCCTTCCGCTGTGGGAACAACAACAACAACAACACCAGGGGCCTGTATCACGAAGCAGGGTTAATGTCTCAGTGAGGTAACTTCAGGGTTAACCTGGGTTTTTGGTCTCACGAAGCTGGTTCAGTTCTTATCGGGGTAGATCACCATGGTAACTTACTCTGAACGGCTATCCTGCTCCACTCCTTTTTGAATAATCTTTTCATTGTCTGTTGTTGTTGCTTTCTTTTCTTCTTTAATGTTCAAAATAAACTTTCAAATCAAATTAATTAAACTTCCCGTCATGACTGGGCTGCATTTCTGTCAGCAGAGTCATTTTTTGTCTGCTGCATGACACGATAATAAAAATTTATTCATTCATTCATTCATCATATAAATGAGCTCAGTTTTCTTCCTGTGTGATGATGTCAGTTATTTCAGATCTGATCTTTGAAACATGACATCACTGTATAAACGACCTGTAGTGACCTCTGACCACAGCCTAATCAAACTTACAGACACAAACACTAAGAGGACATTTGACGCTCACAAGGTCACTGACAGTTAAGTTGTTTCTGTTTCCAGTCACTGATGAGTCTGATAGAAAAACAGTTTCTGATTCCAAATCTCAGCAGAGATTTTTCTCTGGTGTTTCTCTCTGTGCGTTCATGTGATGATTTGAACATATTCATTAATTCTTCACTGGTAACACATCTTGTGTGTGTGTGTGTGTGTGTGTGTGTGAGGTTGTTTTGGTTCAATCATAAATCAATATTCTCAGTCACTTTACAAACAAACAAACAAAAACATTCATCAGATTTTCATTTTGGCTCAAACACTGAAAACTATTAACAGACTCAGTTTGGACCTGCTGATGAGACGTAACTGGTAGTGGGCGTGTCCATCATGACTTGCCCCGCCCCCTTTACCCTCTGACCCTTCAGACGTCGAACTAAAACACAAAGTCTGTTACCGATTTCTGACGCACAGCTTGGAGCTGCTTCTCTGACTGACCGGCTGCACTAAACACCTTGGGTTAAGATTTCTCTTAAAGTCCAAGTTAAGGTTTCCTCAAATAAAACCCTTAAAATGTTCACTTAAGTATTTAAGGTTTTCTCCTTGTCTTGGTCTTTCACTTAAAGAACCCCTCGACCGCTGCACAAAAGACCTTAACAACCAAAGTAAAGTTAAAAAAAACCCTTGAGGTCCCTCTGACTCTGTCTTAAATCCAACATGATGAGTTAAAGGTGATAAATAAAAACTAACCCACCCTGAGCAGAGAGTTCTGAGACCTCACGGAAACACTTGTGGTTTTAATCTTTAGTTTTGACTGAATTTATTTTCATCTCGTTTCCTGTTTAAGTATCAGATTTATTTTGTAGTTTGTTGTTTCTCTGACTGTGTTCCTCCTTAAGTTTCATCTCTTCCTCCTTAAGTTTCATCTCTTCCTCCTCTGACCTGTCTGCTTTTATTCTCTTCTTTTCTTCTGACAGTTTTTCACCATCAAACAAAGACGACTCTGTGAGACTATAACAGGCGTCACAAACAAACAAACTAACAGTATCCATGGAAACTGTCACCACTGTAAAAATCTCTTTCAGCGAATTACTTAATGTTTGTTCTTAACTAAGGAAACATTTTCAGGGATTCTCTGCAACTGTCCCTGGGCTGAGGATAAATTAAGTGTCATACTTAAGGAGAAAACTTAAGGTGTCTCAGGTTCTCCGATTTCAGACAATGCAGTCCTTCAGTTGACCTGCGTCTCCACACGACAGAGACAAAGACGTGTCCATGAACGTCTCACAGGGCTCATGTTACATTTTCTGTATTTAAGGTTTATTTGAGTTTATTTTCAGAGCTTATGTGACACTGTGTTTGATGCAGAACCTTCAGATTAATGTGACTGAGTTGCTCCAGATGTTTCTGACAACAGATGTTAGATTCTGTGGTTTCGTCTGTGACGTCATTAAAAACACTGAATTATCTTTAATAACTTTATTTTCTTTCTGTTAATTTTAAAGAGACATAAATAAGTTGTGACATCAGGTTTCAGCTTCTGACAAACTGCATCAAACATCAACATTCATTTACAGCTGACGTCACTTCCTCTCATCTTTCATCAGCTGTTTTTTTTTTTTTTCATGCAGCAACAAGTGAAACTAAAGTTTCTGTTTATCAGGAGTTAAAGAGTTAAAGAAAAAGGCACAGCTGTTGTTTGGACTACTTCAGCTCTCGGTCCCGGATCTGTCCGGGGTCTCCTCAGTCCCGAACCATGTCGGATCTGTCCCGGGCTCCCTCAGTGGTCCCGGTCCAGACAGAGGACGAAGGGCACCAGGGCTCCTCTGGTGTCCGGGGGGGAGGGCAGCAGCTCCGGCAGGAAGCCCTCCTGGTCCTCGCGCTCTTCCCGGACCTCGAACTGCACCGTCTGGTTCCGGTTGACGCAGTAGATCCGGTCCCCGAGCACCGCACAGCGGAAAGGCAGTGGGTTGTGGAGCGGGAAGAAGGCGCCGCCGTGCCACGCCTTCACCACCGTGTTGTACTTGTACACGCTCACGCCCGCGCGCTCCCGGTCTACGTCGAAGCGGTACACGAGGCTGCGGTGCGCCACCATGTCGGTGGAGCGGCGCCTGCTCTCGTTGAACGGACACTCCTCCCACTCGTCCCGGCGGGAGTCGTACCGCAGCAGCCGGTAGAAGAGCGAGCCACCGGACACGAACAGCTCCCCGCCGCACGACGTCGCCTCGTGCGCAACGGCGAAGGAGCCTTTGGGCAGAGGCGCCACCGGACCCCACCTGTCCGTGCGCGGGTCGTAGCGCTCCACCGTGAACAGACACTCCCCTCCGATGGCGTACAGGTGTCCGTCCATGGAGACCAGCCGCAGCTGGCAGCGGGGCTGGCTCAGAGGCCGGACCTGGCTCCACAGGCCGGTCCGCGGGTTGAAGCAGAACACCCGGTCCGACGCTTTGGAGCGGCCGTCCCCGTGCGCCCTCATGCCCCCCGCCACGAACAGGTAGTTGTACATGGTGCACATCCCGGAGCCTTTGGCCGGGATCTCCTCCGGCAGGCTGGTCAGCACTTCCCACTGCTGCCGCTCCGGGTGGAGGAACAACACCCGCCGGTGTCCGGTGTCCTCTGGGGCGGCCAGCAGCGGGCTCTGCGGCCGGCTGTTCTCCCGGCTCCCCCCGCGGTCAGTCACCTCGCTGCTCTCCGCCACCGCCAGCACCTTGGTCCCCTCCATCCTGCGGGCCAAGATGAGCTCCCTCTCCCCCGCGGTGAGCCGGCCGTACACCCCGGGGCTCCGCAGCACCTGCAGGAAGTGGTCGCTCATGTAACGGTAGATCCGGTCCCGCTCGCCCTCCGCGCCCGCGCGCTTGGCTTTTGTCAGCAGCTCGTAGCAGTTGTCTGCGCTGATGTCATGCGACATGTCTGCGGCTGCTGAGCCGAGGTGTGAGCTCACATCCCCGGAGGATGTGTCGGACTGCCTCCCCTCTCCGGCCTGCATTTGATCCGGATCGATCCGGGTCCCGTCAGAGATCCAGACTGTTTCCTCTGCTACAATTAACGCCGCTTTACTCCTCCTCTCCTCCTTTATTCTCTCTGTTGTTTCAAGTTTTCCTCCTCCTCCTCTTCACACACGCAGCTCCTGTTTCACAAACCTCCCTCCGGATCCTCCATCCTCCTCCAGCGGGGCGCGGCGGCCGCTGAAGCCGGGATTCTCCCCCTGTCCGTCCGCGGAGGCTCGCTGCGTCCTCCCGCTGCAGAGTCCGGAGGTGTCTGAGGACACAAAGGCGTTCAGTGACCGCGTGGACTCTCCCTCCTTTCTCTCCTCCTCCTCCTCCTCCCCCTCACACTGGACTCTGTGTTCTCGGTGTTGACGCCCCTGTAGTGACTCTGCAGGAACAATGAGCCTGTGCAGAACCGCACTGAAGGTTCTGCTGCAGAACACACACACACACACACACACACACACACACACACACACACACACACACGCACACACACACGTACACACACACACACACAGTATCAGCTCATTTTAATGACTTTAAATATCCTGAGACATCATCATTGATTACTGATCATATTCTGTAGACAGATTCGTTATTAATCAATTGATCGATCAGTTTAGTTTCAATGATCTGAATCTGGAGTTCAGTAAAAAGCTGCAGTGAAGTCAAAGTACCTCAGACTGTACTGAGTAACTGAGTACATGTATTTTAGTTACCTCAGTGACTGGTTTCCAACCTGTGGCTCCCAACCCCCACTGTGGGTCACAGGAGGAGGACGGAGAAGGACAGGAGGATGAAGACAGGAGGAGTACCAAAGGACAGGGCGAGGACAGGACAGGACGAGGTCAGACTAGTGAGTGACGACTTGTGAGGGACAACTAGTGAGGGACGACTAGTGAGGGACAACTAGTGAGGGACAACTAGTGAGGGACAACTAGTGAGGGACAGCGACTAGTAAGGGACAACTAGTGAGGGACGACGACTAGTGAGGGACGACTAGTGAGGGACAATTAGTGAGGGACAATTAGTGAGGGACAGCGACTAGTAAGGGACAACTAGTGAGGGACGACGACTAGTGAGGGACGACTAGTGAGGGACGACCAGTGAGGGAAGACTAGTAAGGGACGACTACTGAGGGACGACGACTAGTGAGGGACAACTAGTAAGGGACGCCTAGTAAGGGACAACTAGTGAGGGACAATGACTAGTGAGGGATGATGACTAGTGAGGGATGATGACTAGTGAGGGACGACGACTAGTGAGGGACGACTAGTGAGGAACGACACCTAGTGAGGGACGACCAGTGAGGGTAGACTAGTAAGGGACGACTAGTGAGGGATGAACAGTAAGGGACGCCTAGTGAGGGACGATGACTAGTGAGGGACGACTAGTAACGGAAGACAACTACTGAGGGACGACTAGTGAGGGATGCCTAGTGAGAGACGACTAGTGAGGGACGCCTAGTGAGGGATAACTAGTGAGTGACGATGACTAGTGAGGGATGATGACTAGCGAGGGACGACTAGTAAGGGACGACTAGTGAGGGACGACTAATGAGGGATGGCTAGTGAGTGACGATGACTAGTGAAGGACGACTACTGAGGGACGACGACTAATGATTGACAACTTGTAAGGGACGACTAGTGAGGGATGACTAGTGAGAGACAACGACTAGTGAGGGACGACTAGTAAGGGACACCTAGCGAGGGACGACTAGTGAGTGACGACGACTAGTGAGGGACGACGACTAGTAAGGGACGCCTAGCGAGGGACGACTAGTGAGTGACGACGACTAGTGAAGGACGACGACTAGTGATTGACAACTAGTAAGGGACGACTAGTGAGGTATGACTAGTGAGGGACGACGACTAGTGAGGGACGACTAGTGCGGGACGACGACTAGTGAGGGATGACTAGTAAGGGACGACTAGTGAGGGACGATGACTAGTGAGGGACGATTAGTAAGGGACGACTAGTGAGGGACGACTAGTGAGGGACAACAACTAGTGAGGGACGACTAGTAAGGGACGACTAGTGAGGGACGACTAGTGAGTGACGACGACTACTGACTGAGGACAGACAGACTGAGACAGACAGACTGAGACAGATAGACTGAGACAAACAGAAGAGGGATCCCTCCTCAGTTGCTCTTCCTGAGCTTTCTACCGTTTTTCCCCCGTTAAAGGGTTTTTTGGGGAGTTTTTCCTGATCAGCTGTGAGGGTCCAAAGGACAGAGGGATGTCGTATGCTGTAAAGCCCTGTGAGGCAAATTGTATTTGTGATATTGGGCTTTATAAATAAAATTGATTGATTGATTGATTGATTGATTGACTGAGACAGATGGACTGAGACAGACAGACTTGTGTCTCTGTCTCCATATGAACACATTATTAATGTCCACAGTGGACAGGAGGACAGATTACAGATGGACAAACCTCCGTCACTTTAATTGAATGATTTAATCTGTGACGATTCAAACTGATCAATCAAACCTGCTTTTGATCAACAAACTGATAAATCAAACCTGTTTTTGATCAACAAACTGATAAATCAAACCTGTTATTGATTAACAAACTGATCAGAACATTTAAAAATTCAAATGAAACATTTTTATATGTTAAAAATGAAGAATTTTATATTTACAACAGACAAACTGCAGAAAATCAAACACTGAAGTGAAAATCTGATCACAGGAAGCAGCTGATGAGTTAACAATGAAATGTAAAGACATTAAATCATTTCAACACAAACAGACGATGTGACATCATCAGTAACATGACATCATCAGTAACATCAGCTGATTGAGTTTAACTTTTGAAACTGACAGATGGAGCTTCAAGTGCAGTTTGTGATCAGATGGCTCCACCTGCTGTCACAAAGTGTGAATCACACCCTTCTGGATTTATTTTAGTCCAAACCTTCAAATGTTTCTGTGTGTTGAACAAAATAAAATCACTTTGTGCAGTTTCAGTGTCTGAAGATCAAACGGAACATTTACAATATGAATTAATAAACATAATAAATAATGTTCTGCAGATTAAACCTCTGATTTTGATGTTTTAAAGAATCTTTAATCTGTTTGAATTTAAATGTTTCAATAAAAAGTGTGAAACAGGAAATCAGAGTCAGAGACAGACAGGCGGAGACAGACAGGCTGAGACAAACAGGTCGACGGGTCCCATCTGTAGAGACGCCGCAGGGTGTGACGAGCTCACAGATGTTGTTATTATTTATTTTATAATGATAAATAATAATGAAATAAATGTTGGGACTCGTTTGTATCCAGAGGGTGGGGCCTCATCAACAAAGGTGGGGAGATACTGTGTAATGCTGTGGGGTCTCTGGGGTTTGACACCTGGGCAGTGTTTGTAGAGCTGTGATGTCACAGCAGGTGGCGCTGCAGATAAAGGGAGGATAATGTCGCTCAGGTGCTCTTCAGTCTGACAGACGGCGGTGGATACACAACAGGAAGGTTCACACAGAGGTATCGACTGTGGACGCCTCCATCTGTGGACTCAGTCGTCTTCAAGTTCTGTGACTGAGCAGCAGCCTTAGCAGACCACATGTCCCTGGGTCTAAACAACATGATGTGAGCTGGACCGCCATGTTGCACTGCCATGTTTCTACAGCATTCATGAGCACCTCTAATTCCACAGGTGTAAAATAAGGTGATCGCTTTTTCTCTCCGGTTGCCATGGTGATTCGAGGTATCAGGCTCCACTGATGATGGCTTTTCATCGTGGTTGTGCACGCGCGTAACTCAAGGTGTACCTACTCACAGTGGTTTGAGGGGGGATGAGGGGGATGCCATCCCCTTTGTTAGAAAATTGACCAAAAAGCATCCCCCTTGTTAATCTAGAATCTGTGTGCAGGCACGGACGTAATTTGAGGGGGGGACACAGGGGACATGTCCCCCATACTTTCCGTATCAATCAATCAATTTTATTTATAAAGCCCAATATCACAAATCACAATTTGCCTCACAGGGCTTTACAGCATACGACATCCCTCTGTCCTTTGGACCCTCACAGCTGATCAGGAAAAACTCCCCAAAAAACCCTTTAACGGGGAAAAAACAGTAGAAAGCTCAGGAAGAGCAACTGAGGAGGGATCCCTCTTCCAGGACGGACAGACGTGCAATAGATGTCTCTCTCTCTCTCGCTCTCATTGTGTCATACGGATTACTGTTAATTTATCATGCTGATCTGTTCTGTACGACATCTATTGCAAGTCTGTCCGTCCTGGAAGAGGGATCCCTCCTCAGTTGCTCTTCCTGAGCTTTCTACTGTTTTTTCCCCGTTAAAGGGTTTTTTGGGGAGTTTTTCCTGATAAGCTGTGAGGGTCCAAAGGACAGAGGGATGTCGTATGCTGTAAAGCCCTGTGAGGCAAATTGTGATTTGTGATATTGGGCTTTATAAATAAAATTGATTGATTGAAATTGAGGTGTCCCTCTGTCCTCCCCCTGTCCTCCAGGATGTTGGACACAGGTGTCCTTCTGTCCTCCCCCTGTCCTCCAGGATGTTGGACACAGGTGTCCCCCTGTCCTCTACCACCCAAACTGGTCTGCAGAGAGTTAACCCTTTGGGCCCTAAGCGTTTTTTTGGGGGGTGTTTTTCCTGCCTTTACCTTTAAGCTCACATCACAGTCATTATAAAGGCTACATACACATGCTATATCTTGTTTTTTTTTCAGGACAATCTGAAATCTGGCTACCCAGATTTGGCATCATTCCATGTTCTTTTGTGTGCCTGTATTTTATTTTAATTTTTATATCAATGAAAAAAAAATCTGTGTTACTAAATGCTTACATTTTGACATGTATCTCATCATAGCAAGTTGGAAGTTGATATATTCTGCCATATATGAAGAGGGGAGACTCTCTGGAATCTGGCAATATAAGAACCATGGCCATAAAAGTGTCAGACAAACAGAGACAAGAAAACATGATTTAAAGATGCATTACTAAAATAAAAATATATGATAACTTTGACTGTCAGAATTCATTTTCCCTTGAAAACACAATTTAGATGTCTGTGAACAACATCTGAAAGCAGCACCAGAATTCAAAGAGTTAATCATGACCGAAATTTAGGAGGTTTCCAGAAACAAGAAGGACTGCTGAGATTTTACCCACGTTACATAAAATACAAAATATACATTCCACATAAAAGACAGCAGTCCTATATAAAACATTAAAACAAATACAGGCTTTTATGCCAGTGCTCCCTGAGGCGAGATGTGTAGCGAATACAGCTCTTCCTGGATTGGTTAAAGCCATAATGATGCTGTTGTCTGACTCATCAAGTCTACATATGCATTTGTAGATTAAGTTCCTTAATACTGCCTTCAAAGTATTGACTCTGGCAGTCACAATAGGTTTTTTAAGTAGTATTCTCAAGGCATCGTTGTATGCCACTTGAAGTTTCTGCATGCTTCCTTTTTTATAGCTACTCCACAAATGAGCAGTATACAGTGTGTATGTGACTTAGTGTTGTGATGTACTGTCTGTCTTTATGAATCAGGTTTGGTGCTCTTCATCTCAGAGTCTTCATCAGTCTTCATCGTCCTTTACTAAAAACAATTTGATGGTTAGACTGAATGAAGGGTTATTAGAGCGCAGCAGCTGAGAGGGAAATTAAAATGTGAAATGATTTGGACTCCAGGGGTGAAGCAGCCGAGCAGGTTCATAGCATCACACCTTCACATCAGGTTTCATTTCCTTAATGAAACATGGCGGCTGTGATGACGAGGTGAGCTGAAGGTCAACTCCTTGCGCTCAAACTTTACTCCACACATACAGATGACTTCTGCAGGAAGCAGTCATGTGACATGTTGTGTCACAGTGTGATGTCATATCAGAAATGTCAGTATGATGTAACAGTGAACTGCATTATAATGTAGATGACAGATGGAGCTCCACTCAGCGCTCAGCGGGAACTCCCTTGATTACTTCATTGGATGTTTTGTTTGGTCATGTGATAAGTGTTTATCATCTGTAGTTAATTAAATAACTGTAGTAAATGAACACATGAGAGTTGTGTTGTTTGTTTTCTTGTTTGTTGTTTACTTTGGTTTGTGAACACTATTCTCTCTGAAGTCCACTTCCTGGTTGAGAATAGGGCTCTGTTGAACATGCTAATGTGTGTCACAGTTATTTTTCATCAGGTCAAGTATTTTTGATTTACAAGCGTCTACTGGAAGAACAGTAAAAAGTAAAGAAATGAACGAAACTGCTGAACTGATGTCTCTTTTACTTCTCTACTATAAGTAACTTATAATATTGAGAAGACTACAAACAAACTAAAACAGTCATGCTATACTATGACGTTTTTTCATGATTTTGGACGACATGCTATACTATGACGTTTTTTCATGATTTTGGACGACATGCTATACTATGACGTTTTTTCATGATTTTGGACGACATGCTATACTATGACGTTTTTTCATGATTTTGGACGACATGCTATACTATGACGTTTTTTCATGATTTTTGAAAACGGGCTATACTATGACCGTTTTTTTTTTGGTATTTTGGACAACATGCTATACTGTCACGTTTTTTCATGATTTTGGAAGACATGCTATACTACGATGTTTTTTCATGATTTTGGACGACATGCTATACTACGATGTTTTTCCATGATTTTGGACGACATGCTATACTATGATGTTTTTTCATAATTTTTTAAAACGGGCTATACTATGACCGTTTTTTTCGTGATTTTGGACGACATGCTATACTATGATGTTTTTTCATGATTTTTTAAAACGGGCTATACTATGACCGTTTTCTTTTTTTCGTGATTTTGGACGACATGCTATACTGTGACATTTTTTCATACTTTTCGACGACATGCTATACTGTGACGTTTTTTCATGATTTTGGACGACATGCTATACTACGATGTTTTCTCATGATTTTTTAAAACGGGCGATACTATGACCGTTTTTTTTTCGTGATTTTGGACGACATGCTATACTATGACATTTTTTCATACTTTTGGACGACATGCTATACTATAATGTTTTTTCATGATTTTGGATGACATGCTATACTACAATGTTTTTTCATGATTTTGGACGACATGCTATACTATGATGTTTTTTAATGATTTTGGACGATATGCTATATAGTATAATGTTTTTTCGTGATTTTAGACGACATGCTATACTATTTCGTTTTTTCATGATTTTTGAAAACGGGCTATGCTATATATATATATATATCTATATAGATATAGATATATATATATATACACATATACTATGATTTTTATTTTTTTTACGTGATTTTGGACGACATGCTATACGATGATGTTTTTTCATGATTTTGGACGACATGCTATACTATTACGTTTTTTCGGGATTTTTGAAAACGGGCCATACTATGACCGTTTTTTTCATGATTTTGGACGACATGCTAAACTATGAAGTTTTTTTGGTGATTTTGGACGAAATACTCCACTACGACGTTTTTTCAGGATTTTTAAAAACGGGCTATACTGTGAAGTTTTTTCATGATTTTTGAAAACGGGCTATACTATGATTTTTTTTTTTTTTCATGATTTTGGATGACATGCAATACTATGATGTTTTTTCATGATTTTTGAAAACGGACTATACTATGATGTTTTTTCATGATTTTGCAAGAAATGCTATACTGTGATGTTTTTCCCCGATTTTGGACGACATGCTATACCATGACGTTTTTTCGTGATTTTGGACGACATGCTATACTATGATGTTTTTCCTGATTTTGGACAACATACTATACTGTGACGGTTCTTTATGATTTTGGACGACATACTATGCAATGACGTTTTTTCATGATTTTGGACGACATGCTATACTATGACGTTTTTTCCTGATTTTGGACGACATGCTATACTATGATGTTTTTTAATTATTTTTGAAAACGGGCTATACTATGACCGTTTTTTATCGTGATTGTGGACCACATGCTATACTATGACTTTTTTTCATGATTTTAGACGACATGCTATACTGTGACATTTATTCATAATTTTGGACGACATGCTATGCTATGATGTTTTTCATGATTTTGGACGACATTCTATACTATGACGTTTTTTCAGGATTTTGGACGACATACTATACTGTGACGGTTCTTTATGATTTTGGACGACATGCTATACTAGGACGTTTTTTCCTGATTTTGGACGACATGCTATACTATTATGTTTTTCATGATTGTGGACGACATGCTATACTATGACGTTTTTTCATGATTTTTGAAAACGGGCTATACTATATACATATATATATATGTATATATGTATATACTATGATTTTTTTTCGTGATTTTGGACGACATGCTATACTATGATGTTTTTTCATACTTTTGGACGACATGCTACACTATGATGTTTTTTCGTGATTTTGGACGATATGCTATATAGTATAACGTTTTTTCGTGATTTTTGAAAACGGATTATACTATGATTTTTTTTTTTCATGATTTTGGACGACATGCCGCACATTATGTTTGTTCATGATTTTGGATTACATGCTATACTATGATGTTTTTTCATACTTTTGGACGACATGCTACACTATGATGTTTTTTCATGATTTTGGACGATATGCTATATAGTATAACGTTTTTTCGTGATTTTAGACGACATGCTATACTATGACGTTTTTTCATGATTTTTGAAAACGGGCTATGCTATATATATATATATATATATATATATATAGATATAGATATATATATATACACATATACTATGATTTTTATTTTTTTCTACGTGATTTTGGACGACATGCTATACGATGATGTTTTTTCATGATTTTGGACGACATGCTATACTATTACGTTTTTTCGTGATTTTTGAAAACGGGCTATACTATGACCGTTTTTTTTCGTGATTTTGGACGACATGCTATAGTATGACGTTTTTTCATGATTTTGGACGACATCCTAAACTATGACGTTTTTTTGGTGATTTTGGACGAAATACTCCACTATGACGTTTTTTCATGTTTTTAAAAACGGGCTATACTGTGACGTTTTTTCATGATTTTTGAAAACGGGCTATACTATGATTTTTTTTTTTCATGATTTTGGACGACATGCTGCACTATTATGTTTGTTCATGATTTTGGATGACATGCTATACCATGACGTTTTTTCCTGATTTTGGACGACATGCTATACTATGATGTTTTTCATGATTTTGGACAACATACTATACTGTGACGGTTCTTTATGATTTTGGACGACATACTATGCAATGACGTTTTTTCCTGAATTTGGACGACATGCTATACTATGACATTTTTTCATGATTTTGGACGACATGCTATACTATAATGTTTTTCATACTTCTGGACGACATACTATACTATGAAATTTTTTCATGATTTTTTGAAACGGGCTATACGATGACCGTTTTTTTTCGTGATTTTGGACGACATGCCATACTATGAATTTTTTTCATGATTTTGGACGAAATGCTATACTATGACATTTTGGACGACATGCTATACAATGCAATTTTTTTTGTGATTTTTGACGACATGCTATACTATGACATTTTTTCATGATTTTGGACGACATCCTATACAATGACGTTGTTTTTTTGGTGATTTTGAACGACATACTATACTATGACTTTTTTTCATGATTTTGGACCACATGCATATCCTGTGATGTTTTTTCATGATTTTGGACGAAATACTATACTGTGACGGTTCTTTATGATTTTGGACGACATGCTATACTATGATGTTTTTCATGTTTTTGGACGACATGCTATACTATGACAATTTTTCATTATTTTTGAAAACGGGCTATACTATGACCTTTTTTCATGATTTTGGACGACATGCTATACTATGACAATTTTTCATTATTTTTGAAAACGGGCTATACTATGACCGTTTTTTATCGTGATTGTGGACCACATGCTATACTATGACTTTTTTTCATGATTTTAGACGACATGCTATACTATGACATTTATTCATAATTTTGGACGACATGCTATATTATGACGTTTTTTCATGATTTTGGACGACATGCTATACTGTGACAATTATTCATAATTTTGGACAACATGCTATGCTATGATGTTTTTCATGATTTTGGACGACATTCTATACTATGATGTTTTTTCGTGATTTTGGACGACATACTATACTGTGATGGTTCTTTATGATTTTGGACGACATGCTATACTATAACGTTTTTTCCTGATTTTGGACGACATGCTATACTATGATGTTTTTTCATGATTTTTTGAAACGGGCTATACTATCACCGTTTTTTTTTCGTGATTTTGGACGACATGCCACACTATGAAATTTTTTCATGATTTTGGACAACATGCTATACTATGACATTTTGGACGACATGCTATACTATGACGTTTTTTCATTATTTTGAACGACATACTATACTGTGACGGTTCTTTATGATTTTGGACGACATGCTATACTAGGACGTTTTTTCCTGATATATATAAATATATATATATATATATATATATATATATATATATATATACTATGATTTTTTTTTCGTGATTTTGGACGACATGCTATATTATGATGTTTTTTCATACTTTTGGACGACATGCTACACTATGATGTTTTTTCGTGATTCCGGACGATATGCTATAGTATAACGTTTTTTCGTGATTTTAGACGACATGCTATACTATGACGTTTTTTCAGGATTTTTGAAAACGGGCTATGCTATATATATATATATATATATATATATATATAGATATAGATATAGATATATATACACATATACTATGATTTTTTTTTTTTTTTCGTGATTTTGGACGACATGCTATACGATGATGTTTTTTCATGATTTTGGACGACATGCTAAACTATGAACTTTTTTTGGTGATTTTGGACGACATGCTATACTATTACGTTTTTTCGTGATTTTTGAAAACGGGCTATACTATGACCGTTTTTTTTCGTGATTTTGGACGACATGCTATAGTATGACGTTTTTTCATGATTTTGGACGACATGCTAAACTATGACGTTTTTTTGGTGTTTTTGGACGAAATACTCCACTATGACGTTTTTTCATGATTTTTAAAAACGGGCTATACTATGACGTTTTTTCATGATTTTTGAAAACGGGCTATGCTATTACTTTTTTTGTGATTTTGGACGATATGCTATACTCTGACTTTTTTTCATGATTTTGGACGACATGCTATACTGTGACATTTATTCATAATTTTGGACGACATGCTATGCTATGATGTTTTTCATGATTTTGGACGACATTCTATACTATGACGTTTTTTCAGGATTTTGGACGACATACTATACTGTGACGGTTCTTTATGATTTTGGACGACATGCTATACTAGGACGTTTTTTCCTGATTTTGGACGACATGCTATACTATTATGTTTTTCATGATTGTGGACGACATGCTATACTATGATGTTTTTTCGTGATTTTGGACGACATACTATATTGTGACGGTTCTTTATGATTTTGGACGACATGCTATACTGTGATGTTTTTTCATGATTTTGGATGACATGCTATATTATGATGTTTTTCCATGATTTTGGACGACATGCAAAACTATGACTTTTTTCATGATTTTTGAAAACGGGCTATACTATATACATACATACATATATATATATATATATATATATATATATATATATGTACATATATATATATATACTATGATTTTTATTTTTTTTCGTGATTTTGGACGACATGCTATACTATGACGTTTTTTTCATGATTTTGGACGACATGCTCTATTATGATGTTTTTTCATGATCTTGGACGGCATGCTATATTATGACTTTTTTTTGTAATTTTCGAGAACATACTATACTGTCATAGCATAGTTGCTCTTCCAAAACCATGAAAAAAACTGTCATAGTATAGTATTTCAACCAAACTCACAAGGTCATAGTTTAGTATGTCATCAAAAATCATGAAAAAATGTCATATTATAGCATGTCGTCCAAAATCATGAAAAAAAACCTTCAAAGTATAGCATGTCGTCCAAAATCATGAAAAAATTGTCATCGTATAACATTTCGTTCAAAATCATGAAAAAAACGTCATAGTATAGCATGTCTTCCAAAATCCTGAAAAAAACGTCATAGTAAGGCATGTCGTCCAAAATCACGAAAACAACATGATACTACAGTATGTCGTCCAAAATCAGGAAAACAACATGCCTTCCAAAATCATGACGAACCTCATAGTATAGCATGTACAAAATTATGAATAAAACGTCATAGTATGCTAAGTCCTCCAAAATAATAAAAAAAGTCATCGTGTAGTATGTTGTCAAAAATAACGACAACAACATCATAGTATAGAATGTCATCCAAAATTATTAAAAAAGAAGGTATAGTATACTACGCCTACAAAATCATAAAAAACGTCTTCCAAAAAAATGAAGACAAAAAAAACCCCGTCATACAGTGTATGTCAACAAAAATCACAAAAACAACATCATAGTGTAGCATTGTCGTCAAAAATCATGAAAAGACGTCATAGCATAGGATGTCGTCCAAGATCATTAAAAACATCATAGTGTAGCATTGTCGTCCAAAATCATGAAAAAACGTCATAGTATAGCACGTCATCCAAAATCATGAAAAAACGTCATAGTAGACAATGTCATCCAAAATCAGGAAAAAATGTCACAGTATAGCATGTTGTCCAAAATCATGAAAAAACGTCATAGTATAGCATGTCGTCCAAATCATGAAAAAACGTCATGGTATAGTATGTCTTCCAAATCATGAAAAAACATTATAGTATAGCATGTTGTCCAAAATCATGAAAAAATGTCTTGGTATAGCATGTCGTCCAAAATCACGTAAAAAAAATTCCATTGTATAGCCCGTTTTCAAAAATCATGAAAAAAAGTCATAGTATAGCATGTCGTCCAAAAGTATGAAAAAACGGCATACTATAGAATGTCGTCCAAAATCATGAAAAAAACGTCATAGTATAACATGTCATTCAAAATCATGAAAAAACATTATAGTATAGCATGTCGTCCAAAATCATGAGAAAAACGTCATCATAGAGCATGTCTTTCAAAATCATGGAAAAACATCATAGTATAGCATGTCGTCCAAAAGTATGAAAAAACGTCATGTTATAGCATGTTGTTCAAAATCATGAGAAAAACGTCATAGTATAGCATGTGGTCCAAAATCATGAAAAACATTATACTATAGCATGTGGTCCAAAATCAGGAAAAAATGACATAGTATAGCATGTCGTCCAAAATCATGAAAAAACGTCATAGTATAGCATCTCGTCCAAAATCCTGAAAAAACGTCACAGTATAGCATGTCGTCCAAAAGTATTCAAAAACGTCATGTTATAGCATGTCGTCCAAAAGTATTAAAAAACGTCACAGTGTAGCATGTCGTCCAAAATCATGAAAAAACGTCATAGTATAGCATGTCATCCAAATCATGAAAAAACGTCATGGTATAGCATGTCGTCCAAATCATGAAAAAACGTCATAGTATAGCATGTCGTCCAAAATCATGAAAAAACGTCATGGTATAGCATGTCATCCAAATCATGAAAAACATTGTACTATAGCATGTCGTCCAAAATCAGGAAAAAATGACATAGTATAGCATGTCGTCCAAAATCATGAAAAAACGTCATAGTAGAGCATGTCATCCAAAATCATGAAAAACCGTCGTGGTATAGCATGTCGTCCAAAATCATGAAAAACCGTCATGGTATAGCATGTCATCCAAATCATGAAAAAACGTCGTGGTATAGCATGTCGTCCAAAATCATGAAAAAACGTCACAGTATAGCATGTCGTCCAAAATCTTGAAAAAACGTCATAGTATAGCATGTCATTCAAAATCATGAAAAAACGTCATGTTATAGCATGTCGTTCAAAATCATGAGAAAAACGTCATAGTATAGCATGTGGTCCAAAAGCATGAAAAAACATCATAGTATAGCATGTCGTCCAAAATCATGAAAAAAACGTCATCATAGAGCATGTCATTCAAAATCATGAAAAAACATCATAGTATAGCATGTCGTCCAAAAGAATGAAAAAAACGTCATGTTATAGCATGTCATCCAAATCATGAAAAAACGTCATGGTATAGCATGTCGTCCAAATCATGAAAAAACGTCATAGTATAGCATGTCGTCCAAAATCATGAAAAAACGTCATAGTATAGCATGTCGTCCAAAATCATGAAAAAACGTCATGGTATAGCATGTCATCCAAATCATGAAAAACATTGTACTATAGCATGTCGTCCAAAATCAGGAAAAAATGACATAGTATAGCATGTCGTCCAAAATCATGAAAAAACGTCATAGTAGAGCATGTCATCCAAAATCATGAAAAACCGTCGTGGTATAGCATGTCGTCCAAAATCATGAAAAACCGTCATGGTATAGCATGTCATCCAAATCATGAAAAAACGTCGTGGTATAGCATGTCGTCCAAAATCATGAAAAAACGTCACAGTATAGCATGTCGTCCAAAATCTTGAAAAAACGTCATAGTATAGCATGTCATTCAAAATCATGAAAAAACGTCATGTTATAGCATGTCGTTCAAAATCATGAGAAAAACGTCATAGTATAGCATGTGGTCCAAAAGCATGAAAAAACATCATAGTATAGCATGTCGTCCAAAATCATGAAAAAAACGTCATCATAGAGCATGTCATTCAAAATCATGAAAAAACATCATAGTATAGCATGTCGTCCAAAAGTATGAAAAAAACGTCATGTTATAGCATGTCGTTCAAAATCATGAGAAAAACGTCATAGTATAGCATGTCGTCCAAAAGTATGAAAAAAACGTCATGTTATAGCATGTCGTCCAAAATCATGAAAAAATGTCTTGGTATAGCATGTCGTCGAAAATCACGTAAAAAAAATTGCATTGTATAGCCTGTTTTCAAAAATCATGAAAAAAAGTCATAGTATAGCATGTCGTCCAAAATCATGAAAAAACGTCGTGGTATAGCATGTCGTCCAAAATCATGAAAAAACGTCACAGTATAGCATGTCGTCCAAAATCTTGAAAAAACGTCATAGTATAGCATGTCATTCAAAATCATGAAAAAACGTCATGTTATAGCATGTCGTTCAAAATCATGAGAAAAACGTCATAGTATAGCATGTGGTCCAAAAGCATGAAAAAACATCATAGTATAGCATGTCGTCCAAAATCATGAAAAAAACGTCATCATAGAGCATGTCATTCAAAATCATGAAAAAACATCATAGTATAGCATGTCGTCCAAAAGTATGAAAAAAACGTCATGTTATAGCATGTCGTTCAAAATCATGAGAAAAACGTCATAGTATAGCATGTCGTCCAAAAGTATGAAAAAAACGTCATGTTATAGCATGTCGTCCAAAATCATGAAAAAATGTCTTGGTATAGCATGTCGTCGAAAATCACGTAAAAAAAATTGCATTGTATAGCCTGTTTTCAAAAATCATGAAAAACGTCATAGTATAGCATGTTCTCCAAAATCATGAAAAAATGTCTTGGTATAGCATGTCGTCGAAAATCACGTAAAAAAAATTGCATTGTATAGCCTGTTTTCAAAAATCATGAAAAAAAGTCATAGTATAGCATGTCGTCCAAAAGTATGAAAAAACGTCATACTATAGCATGTCGTCCAAAATTACGAAAAAAAAATGTCATAGTAGAGCATGTCGTCCAAAATCATGAGAAAAACGTCATCGTAGAGCATGTCATCCAAAATCATGAAAAAACTTCATACTATAGAATGTCGTCCAAAATCATGAAAAAAACGTCATAGTATAACATGTCATTCAAAATCATGAAAAAACATTATAGTATAGCATGTCGTCCAAAATTATGAAAAAACGTCATAGTGGAGCATGTCCTCCAAAATCATGACAAAAACGTCATCATAGAGAATGTCTTTCAAAATCATGAAAAAACATCATAGTATAGCATGTCGTCCAAAAGTATGAAAAAACGTCATGTTATAGCATGTCGTCCAAAAGTATGAAAAAACGTCATGTTATAGCATGTCGTTCAAAATCATGAGAAAAACGTCATAGTATAGCATGTGGTCCAAATCATGAAAAAACATCATAGTATAGCATGTCGTCCAAAAGTATGAAAAAACGTCACAGTATAGCATGTCGTCCAAAATCATGAAAAAACATCATAGTATAGCATGTCGTCCAAAAGTATGAAAAAACGTCATGTTATAGCATGTCGTCCAAAAGTATGAAAAAACGTCATGTTATAGCATGTCGTTCAAAATCATGAGAAAAACGTCATAGTTTAGCATGTCATCCAAATCATGAAAAAACATCATAGTATAGCATGTCGTCCAAAATCATGAAAAAAACGTCATAGCAGAGCATGTCATTCAAAATCATGAAAAAACATCATAGTATAGCATGTCGTCCAAAAGTATGAAAAAACGTCATAGTATAGCATGTCGTTCAAAATCATGAGAAAAACGTCATAGTATAGCATGTGGTCCAAAATCATGAAAAACATTATACTATAGCATGTCGTCCAAAATCAGGAAAAAATGACATAGTATAGCATGTCGTCCAAAATCATGAAAAAACGTCATAGTATAGCATCTCGTCCAAAATCATGAAAAAACGTCACAGTATAGCATGTCGTCCAAAAGTATGAAAAAACGTCATGTTATAGCATGTCGTTGAAAATCATTAGAAAAACGTGATAGTATAGCATGTGGTCCAAAATCATGAAAAACATTATACTATATCATGTCGTCCAAAATCAGGAAAAAATGTCATAGTATAGCATGTCGTCCAAAATCAGGAAAAAATGTCATAGTATAGCATGTCGTCCAAAATCATGAAAAAACGTCACAGTATAGCATGTCGTCCAAAATCATGAAAAAATGTCATAGTATAGCATGTCGTCCAAAATCATGAAAAAACATCATGGTATAGCATGTCATCCAAATCATGAAAAAACGTCATGGTATAGCATGTCGTCCAAAATCATGAAAAAACATCTTAGTATAGCATGTCGTCCAAAATCATGAAAAAAACGTCATAGCAGAGCATGTCATTCAAAATCATGAAAAAACATCATAGTATAGCATGTCGTCCAAAATCTGGAAAAAACGTCATAGTATAGCATCTCGTCCAAAATCATGAAAAAACGTCACAGTATAGCATGTCGTCCAAAAGTATTAAAAAACGTCATGCCATAGCATGTCGTCCAAAAGTATGAAAAAATGTCATGTTATAGCATGTCGTTCAAAATCATGAGAAAAACGTCATAGTATAGCATGTGGTCCAAAATCATGAAAAACATTATACTATATCATGTCGTCCAAAATCATGAAAAAATGTCATAGTATAGCATGTCGTCCAAAATCATGAAAAAACGTCACAGTATAGCATGTCGTCCAAAAGTATTAAAAAACGTCATGTTATAGCATGTCGTCCAAAAGTATTAAAAAAACGTCATACTATAGCATGTCGTCCAAAATTACGAAAAAAAATGTCATCGTAGAGCATGTCGTCCAAAATCATGAAAAAACGTCATACTATAGAATGTCGTCCAAAATCATGAAAAAACATTATAGTATAGCATGTCGTCCAAAATTATGAAAAAACGTCATAGTGGAGCATGTCCTCCAAAATCATGAGAAAAAACTTCATGTTATAGCATGTCGTTCAAAATCATGAGAAAAACGTCATAGTATAGCATGTGGTCCAAAATCATGAAAAACATTATACTATAGCATGTCGTCCAAAATCAGGAAAAAACGTCATGCTATAGTATGTCGTCCAAATCCTGAACAAACGTCATACTATAGCATGTTTTCCAAAATCATGAAAACACGTCATAGTATAGCATGTCGTCCAACATTTTTTAATTTACGGAAACTCAGCTGTAATTCAGAGTTATTATTTTTCAGTTTGTGTTCAGCCTTTTGTCATCTGAGAGTTCCAACTCTATCCATGCATCCATTATCGTCATGTCTTTGGACTGTGGGAGGAAGCTGGAGCACCTGGAGGAAACCCACGCTGACACAAGGAGAACATGCCAGAGCACCTGGAGAAAACCCACGCTGACACAAGGAGAACATGCCAGAGCACCTGGAGAAAACCCACGCTGACACAAGGAGAACATGTCAGAGCACCTGGAGGAAACCCACGCTGACACAAGGAGAACATGTCAGAGCACCTGGAGGAAACCCACGCTGACACAAGGAGAACATGTCAGAGCACCTGGAGGAAACCCACGCTGACACTGGGAGAACATGTAAACTCTTCACAGCTGGGCTCCCCCACCCGGGATCGAACCATGACCGCCTCTGTGAGGCGACTGTGCCAACCACCACCCCACCGTGCCGCCCTGAGATTCACCTCTTTTTGGTGAAATTATTTGAAGAATCTCCTCTTTGGTTTTGTTTTCATTTCAGGTTTTTGTTCTTTTGTAATTCTTTTACTGTTGGTCCATAACTCTCTGTGTTACACTGTATTTATGATGTAGATGATTTCCTGCTGCTCCAAATCCATAAAATATTGTAAAGAAAACAAATAAATTGCTAAATACAGAGCTGATTTTCTCAGTTTCTCCGTTCTCTGTCACACACTTAATCTTCATTTTTTCATTGACAGGGCGTGTGCTGTGAAAAGGGGCGGGGTTATAGCTCACAAATATCAATGATCTTTCTGTTTTAGTCCCGCTGTTAAGCTGAGAAACAAACTGAACAATAAACAGACCTGGTAAACCCCCAGCTTATTAACACACGTTGACAACCTTTGTGTGTGTTTCCATGGAAACGAGCCAGTGTTTCATTGTCTCATATTTCATGTGTTTGTGAATGTTGTTAATGGTGACGAGCGGCTGATTGTTCTCACAGTGACGAGCTTTACTGTGTGTTATCTTTTAACGAGCTGCTGTCAGGACCACAGCTCCTGTCTCCAAACTCCAACAGGAAATATTTATCCTTTTAATTAGCCATGATCAAGAATAGAAACACGGTCTGTGACAAAAATGCTTAAAGACCTGCGTTCCTACATCACATCATGTGTGCTGACATCAGCTGTCAGTCAACCCTTTACATGTTCATTAAAACATACAGCTGCATTTTGTTTCTTCTGTTTCATATTTTTCTGAACTTCATAAAATACATTTAAATCATTTAGCAGACAGTTTACAGAAATTAATTATATGTATGTATATATATATATATATATATATATATATATATATATATATATATATATATATATACATATATCCTGGCTGTAATTCGGTCGTAGGCATGAGGCCGCAGTTCTGCAAGCACCATTTATTTACAGTAAAAAGCAACAACAGGTGATATATATAATGATAATGATATTTAATGATATGTTAGGCCCTGCCCACACAAATACTCCCGCACACTGGGTTGCGAACACGTGTGATGATGATGATGATGATATGATGAGGTAACAGATTAATCAGGACGCTGCATCATCTTCTGATGTCACCTGATCACACCTGGAGATTTACAATCAAGAATTCAGGCTTATGTTCATCCCTGCATCCTTTTCTGACCGGTCATTATTTGTATCAGATGTTATTCATGGTCGTATGTTTTGAACGACCCTTAATGAAGGCTAATTAACAGTTAACATTATTAATAGCTCAAAACACTATATTTTAGTACTAAAAATAAATTTATTTACTGAGTTCAGTAATTTTGATTCTTTAATTCTGAGTGAATTTGTTTTTGTCCGCAAAGGTCTTTTCCTCTCAGAAACAAACACACCAGCTGATTTATACCAGGAAACACTCTGAACACAGAGGTTCATTGTCAGCTGTGTTTCTCTGATAACTATGAACACATGCATGCCTCTATCTAAAGTCAATGTTTGGTTTGTCTGTTCTGAGCTACTGTAGAAACATGGCGGTGCAACATGGTGATCTCTGTAGACGAGGACCTGCTCCCTGTGTAGATACAAACAGCTCATTTTTAGAGAATCAGAACACAACCATCAGATTATGGTGATGATGATGGTGATGATGATGACGATGATGGTGATGATGATGATGATGGTGATGGTGATGATGATGATGATGGTGATGGTGATGATGATGATGGTGATAATGGTGATGATGATGATGATGGTGATGGTGATGTTGATGATGATGATGATGATGATGGTGATGGTGATGGTGATGATGATGATGATGATGGTGATGATGATGGTGATGGTGATGATGAGTGAAGAATGATGGTTGGAACTGTTTCCTCTGTAGATAACCATTTCCATCTCAGCTGATGTCTGTCCATCACGCGACCATCACAACGCTGTCACATTGCCGTGTGACATTTCAGCTGCGTCTGGTCTGATTTCACAGACGTATGGGTCTTAAACCCTCACAGTCGACTGTCAGGAGGTAAAGTGGCGTCTGAATGTCAGGCTGCAGCTTTAATCCACTGCAGACACACACCGGTACTGAACATCAGAAAGGTTTATCCCAAAACTAAATGAGAAAGTCATGTGATATCAGAGTGAGAGGATGGAGCCTGATGGACCGCACCACATCACACAAGCTTTGAAATTAGAAACACGTCCTGTTTATTTATTTCACACTGTGCTCTTCTGTCAGGCCGCCGTCCTGCAGGAAGTGACCTTTTTAAAGATCAGCTGATTTCAGTACGTCTGACTGACGGCTGGTTTAAGATCAGACGCTGCTTTTAAAGACGTCTGAAAGTTTATTATCAACACATAAAAACACATTTCAGCAGATTCCTCTGATCATTCGGGTTACATTCAAGAGTTTGTCTCAAGTGAGGACAATTTTAGGAAGTAGTAGACTTTTAGAAAGTCAGGACAATTTTCAAAAACGTGGACATTATGATAAACACTTACGCCATGGTAACAGAGATTCCAGTTCAGTGTTCAGAGTTCATACATCTTTGATTTCGATTTTCTTATTTCAGTAAAAACGTCTGATCATCAGTGATGTCGTCACTGGTTCGTCTCTTTATTTTCACCTGCCAGACACAAACTCTGAATGAAACACTCGTCTGCATTTTCTTCTCGTCCAGCACTGACGTGACGAGGCTTCTGGGCGCCATGGCGACCAGGATGGAACGACTTTTTATTGACTCATTAATGAGTAAATTACCCGTTGTTCAGGAGGTGAAAACTATCTGTTCTCCTCTTCTTCTTCTTCTTCTTCTTCTTCTTCTTCTTCTCCTCAGTGACGGGTCTTAATTAGTGTTTGTCACATGACCTGTTCACCGTCAGATGTTTCCTCGCCTCACCTCATCGATCTGTGAACTCAAACATCTTTTATGATCGTCTCTTTATTAAAGCTGCGTCTCTGAACCGAAGTTTTGACTCTTTATGAAAAAATTAAACTGTAGACCCGTCCCTCTGTCCGTCCCTCATGTTGCTGTCTTTGTGTAACAGGACTCATGGATTAGTTTTGGATTAGTTGCTGTGAAACTCAGAGCACCGACCAGAAGTCTGATTTCCTGTCACGTTATCAGCTCTGAAGCTTTTTGTTAAATATGGAGATGATAGAGTCTTTAACCCTTGATGGCCCACACACACACACACACACACACACACACACGCACGCACGCACGCACACACACACACAGTAATCTCTGAGGACACACACACACACGCACGCACGCACGCACACACACACACAATAATCTCTGAGGACACACACACACACACACACACACACAGTAAACACCGAGGACATGTGTACCAGTGTCCTCAGGGACATTCCATCATTCCATCATTCCGACAGAAGCACGTCAGCTTCGCTATGTGTCGTTGAAAACCATCAGGATTCACGTCGCAGCTGAACTCCGGCTGAACTCGTCTGTCATTACTTTAAATAAAGCTCTGATCAAACAGGAAGTGAGCGGCACCGCGGGTTGGCGTTCTAACGGCTGTCACAAAGCGAGAAACACATTAATGTTTAATGTGGAGCTGAAAACCGCACAACAACGAAGATTTCACTGATGTGTCATAAACAAACCTGAAGAGTTTCATCAGAAGCTTTTAAACCTGTGGTTGCACTCAGCCAGAGTCAATGACGTGAAGATTTAAACATGCACAAAATCGATTTACATCGGCTCTCATCCAGCCTGCAGTGAACACATGACGTTTGAAGAAAATTTACAGAATAAAAACAAAAAGTCCTCGACCCAATAATCTGTCGATCATCGTGTATAAGAGCCCCCAAAGATAATCTGAACATTTGATCAAGATCTGTCTTTCAATTCTCATTTAAAACAAACCTCACAGACTGCATTTTTTCATCTGCGTAATATTGTGAAAATTAGGCCTATCCTGACCCGAAAAGATGCAGGAAAATTAATCCACGCTTTTGTTACCTCAAGGCTGGATTACTGTAACTCTATATTATCAGGTAGCTCTAGTAAGGGGCTGATCGTTATTTAAATAGGACCGGGGTATAGTTGGGACGTGATTATGATTTTATTTTTTCCTTAAACCCCCCCCAAGCGTCCAAAAAAAAAGTTTTGGCCCCCCCTGAGGGATTGGAGAAACATGTATGACCCCCCCCCCCCCCAACCATAAACAACATTGTTGTATATAATCACACCAGCAGTAAAGAGTGCAATAATAATGACGATTTCCATCCATCTTACTCTGCCAGGTGGGGTCAGTATTGACTTCACAAAGCTACTGTGGAACTAAATCTGGAAACGTCTTTCATTTGATTCTGACACTGTAAAATAAAGACAGATTGGGAGCTATATTTTTCGTATTTAAAATAAACAGCTGTGAGTATAAAAGCTTTCATTATCAGCTTTCAGGCGTGAGTTTTTTTCTCTCCTACCTTCCCAGCTGTAGAACAGTGTTGTGTTTTAAACCAAATGGACCGGTAGCAGCCGCAAAAATCCATTTTGTGTCCTCTTGTAGTATTCCAAAGCGGTACTTTAAAGAGCCATTCAGCATTTAACATAGGAAGGAGGAGGAGAACAGTTCATATACAGCGTCCAACTGAAACTGTTTGAGAATTAGCAGTACTGTTATATTTTCTGCCGGACCTGTACAGTATACTACGGAAGCGCATTGCATTCACTGGATAAAAAAAAAATTAGACACCTTATCTCATAAGGAAAGGTGTCACTGCTTCGCTCAGAACCACATACTGCACATCCACGAAGGGGGGGCGGAACTACTGTAACCAGCTGCCACTCGGGTGGTGCCATCTTGACCATATCCCATATCTTTATTATAATGTATATATTGTAAATTACGATGGAGTATTACACTCAGCAAGGACAACAGTGCGCACCGTATATATTTTGATCTATTTTATACTTCAGAATAGGGAAACGTGTGTCCTTACTGTGCATATTGAATCTTGAATCTATGTTTTATGAAGACCCTGTGTGCGCTCAGAGCTGTGGCACAAGTTACGCACTGAAATCTGGCGGCAGAAAAATATTAATAAGACGATAAATAAGTAGGCTTGTCCGCTTTCATTGTGTTTATATCTTAACAGGAGCTGGCCACTACTGTGGTGCTGAAATCAATCGATCTCAGGCACATAGAGTAAGGACACGCGTTTCCCTGCAGAATGAAAATCGTTCTTTTCTGTCACCAATTAATGCCAAACAATATAAATCTTAAGTATAAAATAGATCAAAATATATACGGTGCGCACTGTTGTTCTTGCTCAGTGTAATATTAATGTGCCTGCTGCGGCCGGATCTGTGAGCGTTTGGTGGCTAAGAAGTCTGTTAAGAGTGGGTCAGCTCGATCTTACAACTCCTTCTTAATGAAAGATCTTCTTAAGCTAAGAGCGATGTGGGAAACGCGGCCATTATCATGTCAACACACAGGGAAAATGTGTCCAGAGTTGATGACATTTACCAGGAGAGCTAGAGCCATTTGACTAAAGCTGACGTTATTACTGCTGTAATGATGTTATTAGGCTAAATACTACATTTCTAACAGTGTCTGAGCTGATTTATTGACACAGTATGCTTGTAGGCTGCTGTAACGTTAGGTTTACAGAGGAAATAACGGGATGTGACTTAATCGTTAAAATATCGTTAGTGAAACAGAAACAAGCGTTAGTTAGGGGACAAGAGTCAAGAGTCGCAAAGACTCACATAGGCTCTGTTAAAAGTTACTAAGAACCGGTGTATTTACTGTAGGCTATGTGTCCGGGGTCCTTCGGTGGAACAAGTAACGTGACCACTAACTTGTCCCCAAACGAACGCATGTTTATGTGTTTCACTAACGATATTTTCACACGATTAAGTCACATCCCGTTATTTCCTCTGTAAACCTAACGTTACAGCAGCCCACAAGCATACTGTGTCAATAAATCAGCTCAGACACTGTTAGAAATGTAATATTTAGCCTAATAACATCATGCTACAAGAATTGTGAGCGCGCTTGGCGCGCATCTACATTGAAACTAATGGATTTGTGTGCGTAAAAGACGCTACATGTGAACGGCCCCATATGCAGTTACCTTACGTTACAGTTCCCTCAAACAATATCACGAAGCACAATACAAACCATATGCTAAGGTGACATTTAACCACCTGAAAGAATAAATGAAAACATTTTGCTGGTCTTCAGTAGCTTTACTCTAAGTGTAACTGCCAACTCTATACCTATACCCAACTCTGCCTATATGTCACACATACATTTGCAGTTCTACATCATGACACTGAGATCACCAGGATAATAGGGGACCTAACACCGACCGCTGTGGAAATATCATAGTATAAATGTCGTTTATCAGTAGGCCTACTGCCAATTCTCAAACAGTTTCAGTTGGACGCTGTATCTCTACTGCTCACATGTGCTACCTGCTGGTTGTTGTTGCGCACTGCAGCTACTCCTGGATCAATTGTTTCACCCCCTTTACTGTGGCTGCGGCATTGAAATGAGTAACATCTGTATGTGAAATGGTTAACAAAGGACGACACAGGCTATTTCCACATATGTAATTAATTAGGCTATTATTTGTGTAATTACGAGATCTTTTCTCGAGATAAGGTGTCTAATTTTCTTTTTATCCAGTTAATGCAATGCGCTTATGGGTCACGCAAGTTGGATCAAATGAAAAATCAAAATCAAATTTTAATCGTGGCCCATTTTTCGATTTGCTATTTTTGATGTGAGCACAAAATCAAAAATAAGAAAAACAAACCGTTTTTTGTATTTTTGAATATGATTATTTAACGAATAATGGAAAAACAAACCGTTTTTCCGTTTTCCGATTTTGGATTCTAAAACGGATATGGAATGAACTAATGATACACTGATACGCATACTCGTAGTCCAGCCATCCACAAGGTTTGCTCTCACCAGTGGCTGGGAGCAGCAGCTCACTCAGCAGCCGACTCAGAGCTAGAAGTTTGTCGCGCAAGTTCTTATTCTTTGTCGACTCTGTAATAAAATTAAATTTGTCCAGTGTCTCATCCACTTTTAAGGTCTGCAAAGACACTCTCAAATCAGCGTGAAGGAAACTTTCCTTTCAATACACTGATTTCCTCACAGCAGCCATTATGCTTGAATTGTTTGTGTTCCGCGGTCGTCTTCTTCTGCTACTCTATTGGGTTTTCTGGTCAGTGACGTGTGCGCAAGTGGGAAATACCATTGTGGACCATGCAGGGTAACTTTATATAGGGGAGTATAAACCAAAACCTCTGAGTAAAATACGAATGGAAAACAAACAAAAAATCATACAAAACTTAACAAATTAAAGTTGCATGACCCCCCCTGATGCCAAAATAAAAACCATATGCCCCCCCCCCAGTGCTAAAAAAAAAGTTCGGGAACCCCCCCATTTTGTACCAGCCCCATTTGCATATAAATATCGATCAGCCCCTAAGTCCTTAAAAACTCTCCAGCTAATTCAGAATGCAGCAGCACGTGTACTAACAGGAACTAAGAAACCAGATCATATTTCTCCTGTTTTAGCTTCTCTGCACTGGCTCCCTGTAAAATCCAGAATTGAATTTAAAATCCTACTGTTAACTTATAAAGCTCTAAATGGTCAAGCTCTGTCATATCTTAGAGAGCTCATAGTGCCTTATTATCCCACCAGAACTCTGCACTCTGAGAACGCAGGGTTACTCGTGGTCCCTAAAGTCTCCAAAAGTAGATCAGGAGCCAGAGCCTTCAGCTATCAGGCTCCTCTCCTGTGGAATCATCTTCCTGTTGCGGTCCGGGAGGCAGACACCATCTCCACATTTAAGACTAGACTTAAGACCTTCCTCTTTGATAAAGCTTATAGTTAGGGCTGGCTCAGGCTTGCCTTGTACCAGCCCCTAGTTAGGCTGACTTAGGCCTAGTCTGCCGGAGGACCACCTATAATACACCGGGCACCTTCTCTCTCTCTCTCTCTCTCTCTGTCTCTCTAACTTTCTCTCTCTCTCTCTCTCTCTCTCTGTCTCTCTTTCTTTCTCTCTCTCTCTCTCTCTCTCTCTCTCTTGTATCCTATTACTGCATCTTGCTAACTCGGCCATTCTGCATGTCACTAACTCGGCTTCTTCTCCGGAGCCTTTGTGCTCCACTGTCTCTCAGGTTAACTCATATTGCAGCGGTGCCTGGATAGTGTGACGTGTGTGGTTGTGCTGCTGCCGTGGTCCTGCCAGATGCCTCCTGCTGCTGCCATTATCATTAGTCATACGTCTACTGTTATTATACACATATGATTATTGTCACACATGTATACTATCAGATATTAATATATTATTATTAATTATGATATTATTACTTTCATTAATGTTGTTGTAAGCTACTGTCATTACCGTCTGTCCTGCATCTCTCTCTGTCTCTCTCTCTCTTTCTGTCTCATTGTGTCATACGGATTACTGTTAATTTATCATGTTGATCTGTTCTGTACGACATCTATTGCACGTCTGTCCGTCCTGGAAGAGGGATCCCTCCTCAGTTGCTCTTCCTGAGCTTTCTACCGTTTTTTTTTCTCCGGTAAAGGGTTTTTTGGGGAGTTTTTCCTTATCCGCTGTGAGGGTCCAAAGGACAGAGGGATGTCGTATGCTGTAAAGCCCTGTGAGGCAAATTGTAATTTGTGATATTGGGCTTTATAAATAAAATTGATTAAATTGATTGATCAATTCCCTGTCACCAATTAATGCCCAGCAATATAAATCTGAAGTATAAAAGAGATCAAAATATATATGGTGTGCACTGTTTTAACGTCTCCTTGCTTAGTGTAATATTACTTTGCCTGACGCTGCTGGAGCTGCGAGCGTTTGGTCGCTAAGAAGACTGTCAAGCGTGGGTCAGCTCGATCTTACAACTCCTTCTTAG
Organism: Epinephelus awoara; assembly: GCA_035609425.1. NCBI lineage: Eukaryota > Metazoa > Chordata > Actinopteri > Perciformes > Serranidae > Epinephelus > Epinephelus awoara. Next base: position 40,186,335 of record CM069305.1, on the reverse strand, counting down.
TGAAAGATCTTCTTAAGCTAAGAGCGATCTGGGAAACGCGTTTTTTTTTCACGGGAGGCTTAAGAGTGTTCTTAAGAAGCTCTTAGCGATAAGAGCCATCTGGGAAACGTGGCCAGAGTCAGTTACAGACCATATGTCTCCACATATGATCCATCGTTTCTCCGTCCTGCATTGAAACAACCTGACTGAACCGGACCTCAAACTGGAGGCTGGCTCCTGACCTTTTGACTGACACATCAGTTCAACCAGTAAGAGTTTCAAGTCCTGTTGCTATGGCCTGGATAGCCAACCAGAGCCTGAGCTGAGGGGATGTCTGTCACTGAGACTTCCTGTAGTTCAGAGGTTTTTAAAGAGCCACTGATTGGCCAAATGTTTCCAAGCAGGGCTGTAAACACAGACAGTGCAGGTAGCGCGGTTACACCGGGGGTTCTGTGAGGTGGGGGGCCCATAGAGAGAGTGGGCGCTCATGAATGACTGTGACTTTAGATATCTGCCTGCCAGAAGAACTCTTTTTTTGTAAAATAATCAAACAAATAAATTATTAAAACTGTTAAATTAAATAAATTATTTCTGATTTTCTGGTATATTTTCTGATAAACAGATAAACAGTGATGGTTGTTGTATAATATGTGTGTTGATGACTAGACCATATGTGCACGATAGCGTGCGCTATTGGACCCATTGCAACTACCTTACACCACTGTTTCTGGGGATTATGGGTGTTGTAGTGAGATTTTAACCCCTTATTGTCTCCACTGACTGTTGTATGTGTACAGGCATAATAATCACTGATCACTGCAGGTTTTCTGAAAGTGTTTTATTCACAGTGAGCTCCTAAACAGACATTTCTGTCTGTGTTGATTAGTTTTTCACTCATGTTCATACATATATTTATGTCTCACCATCTTCTCTTGACACCTGTGCTGCTCAGCAGGAGCCAGAGAGATGTGGACATTTACATGAAGATTTTATAGAATTTATTGGAGCGAGAATCTTTCAGCTCATCTTCGGTCCAGCTGCTGCCTCTGAGCCTCTGCAGGTAAACTTCCTGTTTATAACACCTGACTGTGTGACATAACCTGCTCCGTCAGATTCATCCACTTTACTGTCAAACCTTTCCCTCTGTGTGTCGGTCACAGCTCTGCTCTGATGACTCGGCATTACCAGCTGGATTATTAATATCTGATCATACTTTCAGCTCCTCTAACAGAACTTTACTGACTCTGTCTGACTGAAAATCACCTTGACAACTACAGACAGATCAGAGCAGAGACGTGACGCTATTCAGTGAAGGTGGAGATGTGTTTAATGACCGTGTTTAATGTAGGAGATTTTAACAGTCTGAGAGTCAAGAGAGGTTATTTATAAAACTACTGTTGAGTTATCCTGAAAATCTGGTTTCTCTTTCTGCAGCGTCTCATTTTGTTGTTGTTTCATCTCTGTGGGACTTCCTGTCTGTCTCTCTGCAGGTGACGGATCGCAGTCACTTCTTCTGTGGTGCTCTGATCTCTCTCAGTTTTTCCCTGTAGACTTCCTGCATTTCACTTTGATGTCTGAGATCAGATGATGAAGACAATGAAGACGTCTCAGCCTCCACTTCGTCCCTGCCGTCAGTCTGCTGAGATGATGTTAACTTCATAAAGACGCATTATACTGAACATAACACAGACAGAAACCCTCCTGTTATTCACCTGTTATTCACCTGTTTTTAACCTGTTATTCACCTGTTATTTTACACACATACTCACTTACAGTACCTAGCGGGGCAGCCCTCCCCCTCTCTGCTCCAACACCGACTGACAGCTGACTCCACTCATAGCACTGGCGATCTGAACTGGTCAGTGGCGAAAACAAGCACTTTTAATGCGCAAACTTATACGGGACACATTTGTGCCCGTTACCATTTTAGCTTTTTTCACGGCTCCGGCTGCATCCGCCTCCCTCAATACTGAACCAATTTTAGAACGAGGTGTATCTATGAATCATACACACACATACACATGGGGAAATAGGGCCCAGGTTGAAAAATACCGAAGCTGTCCTTTAAACTGTTTTTTTTTTTTACCTGTTTTTTTACCTGTTTTTTATTTCACCTGTTATTCACCTGTTATTAACCTGTTATTTACCTGTTATTAACCCGTTTTTTGTTTTTTGTTTTTTTTACATGTTATTCACCTCAACCTGTCATTGATCCATTATTAAGCCTGAACAGGGGGGATCAGTTTGAGGATCATCAGAGGAAGACAAACTGTCTGAATAAGTCCTGAGGTGTCCCCAGCATTCAGAGACAGTGTCTCAGGGAGGACACAGTCATCACAGTGTTTATGTGTCTGTTACTCTGCCTGGACTTTTACATGCTGTCAGCGTGTCAACGTCTCACTGTCAGCTGTGAGCAGCACAGAGAGAAGGAGAAAAGTTTATTTCCCTCAGTCAGCTGATGACATCACGAGTCACTTCCTGTGTGGATTCATTAATAATTCATCTTAACGTTCCTGCTGGAGCTTCGTGTAAACAAAGAACCAAACAAATAAACAAATAAGCATTTTGTTTACATTTTGTTTGCATTAAATGAGTAAGAGAAGAAGAAGCTGGGAACAACATGGAGAAATCTACATCCAGAGCCGGACCAAATGTACAGGCCTGTAAAGTTGTCCACCATGGTACCAGTTAGCTGCTAGCTAACCGTGGCTAACATAGAATAGAATAGAATAGAATAGTCCTTTATTGTCATTGTAACATGTGATATGTACAACGAAATTAAAAAGTGTCAAACAGCCAGTGCATCACCATTAAAAACAGCTAACACTACAGTAAGAAATACAAAAAAACACACACAACCATTCATTCTGTCATTGCATGATCCCATCATTGTATATTTGTGTTGTGTTAGAGATTGTTTTTTATGGCAGTGACGGTGGTTATTGCTGTTGGATAGAAACTGTTTTTGAGTCTGTTTGTTCTTGATTTGATTGTCCTGTATCATCTGCCTGATGGCAGCAGTTCGAACATGGAGTGTCCAGCGTGAGAAGTGTCCTTTACAATGTCCTTCACAGCGAGCACGGTGAAAATTGTCCAGCGAGGACCGATGACCTCTGGAGCGCTTTCCTCTGGGCTGCTGTGCAGCTGGTGAACCACACACATACATAGTATGTTAGTATGCTCTCTATGGATCACCGGTAGAAGGACACCAGCAGTCTCTGTGTGATGTTATCCTTCCTGAGCACCCTCAGGAAGCGTAGTCTCTGCTGGGCCTTTTTCAGCACCTCCGAGCTGTTAACACTCCAGGTCAGGCCCTCCTCAATGTGGACACCCAGAAAGCGGAAGTTCGACACCCTCTCCACACAGCCCCCGCTGTTTGATATGATACTTGTTAAAAAGTGCAGATGTAGGCTAACATATTCACGGTTTGGAGAAAAAAAGGCCAACATTTTCTGCTGCTCATTCAATACTGGACCCGTTTCAAAACCTGCTGTTTCCATCAGTCACTGAGACGCAAACACAGCAAACAGTAGAATCCAGGGGCCCGTTGCACAAAAGTAGGATTCAGACATCCAGGATAAATGACTGAACTGGGTTCAACGAATCCAAAACAAGAACGTCCAGGCTTAATTGGTTGCACAAAGACCAAGCCAGAATGAGCAGACATGGATTCATCAAGCCAGGTGAAACCAATCCTCAGTGCGCACACGTGGCTTCCTCAAATAGACCCCGCCATCGATCACAGATTCACCGATTCACCATGGCAACGAGAGCGGCGTACTTTTCCCCGTCGGAGGCAGAAATCCTCATGGAGGCTAGGAGGTAAAGGATCAAATCAAAAAGAAAGGCAACACCGCCACAGTTATAAAACAACGACAGAAAGCGTGGCAAAGTATTGCAGACTGCCTGAATGCGTAAGTAGTGCACAAATACACACTCACTGCTCTGCTGAAACCATCACAATTACAATCCAAATAGTTAATTAACAGCTCCGAAAACGTAGTTGTACTCTGATTATAAATCAGTTGAGACTGTAAGTGAAACTGACTGTAGATGTGAGTGAAACTGTGTAAATGTAACTCCATCAGACTGTATAACTCTTTGATAAATAGATGAGCTCACTGACTTAATTGGATTTCCTTATGGGATAAATAAAGTTCCTCTTAGCTTATCTTATCTTATCTTATGTTTGCTCCTCATGCTCCATGCTCCTCTGCTGTTTCGTTATGCAAGTGTGTGTGTGTGTGTGTGTGTGTGTGTGTGTGTGTGTGTGTGTGTGTGTGTGTGCGTGCGTGCGTGCGTGCGTGCGTGCGTGCGTATGCTGATTGATCATAAGAATATATATTGTGATGTCTTGAGAGGTCGGGAGCTTTTCTCCTGAGGTCTTGGGGTGTGGGTGCAGGGAAGGAAGACAGCCAGGCCTTGTTTTGCAACTTAAATTTCGCTGTATTGTCTTACAGGACAACGTATACTCCGACAGTGCAACAAAACAGAAATACAAAAAAAGGTCTTGAATCAACCTAAGGTTAACTGTCTCCTTTTCCACAAAACCAAAAAAAAGGACTGCTCCTCTCTCTGTCTCAGTCCCTGTGCTTCACACACACACACATACACACATACTGCTCCCTCACTGGGGCAATCAGCTCATGCAGTTCAGCTGGGCCGCAACCCTTGCCCTGACTGCCCTCCTGATCATGGGCTTTGTAGTCCCTTGGTGGCTGCCATGATGGGTTGTAGTCTTTGCTGCAGCCATCTTGAGGGGATATATCTCCCCTCTATGACACAACCTCTCATGACATCACAATATATATAGCCTATATATATATTTGAAATAATGGATGAGCTGTTAGATAATTGAATTTCCCCCTGGGGATGAATAAAGTTATTCTTATTCTTAATGAACACTGTGCATTGCTTGTGATGTGCATTGATTGGTTTACTAGTCTTAATCTGATAATTTCAGATGGTCTTCAGTGCTGACTATCTGATCAGCAATGTTGTGGCAAAGTGGCCCTTTCGGACCTCTGGGATCTATCAGCACCTATCACAAGGTGAGCCACACAACCTCTGTTAATAACCACCTTTTACATCATGGCTGTGTCAAGAATGTCACTCTATTTATGAGGTTGTGATGATGACCTTTTGTATTGACAGGTGAATTCTCTGGTGTGTTGCTGGGGGCCTTTTCTCCTCACACCATACACAGACCCTCAGGAAGCACAGCAGGCCTATAATCATGCCCATGCCAGGACAAGGGCCAGGATCGAAATGACCTTTGGCCTCCTGAAGGCACGCTTTCACTGTCTTCACCACTTAAGGGTCAGCCCTTTGAGGGCATGTGACATCACTGTGGCCTGTGCTGTCCTCCACAATGTGGCCTGCCTGAGGAAGGAGAGTGCCATCACACATGGACTGGGACAATCCTGACATCTTCCCTGATGACGACAGTGGTCGGCTGGTCAGGGACCAATATGTGTTAAATTATTTTAGTTAACATGCATGCTTTAAATTTAAGTTAAATATGTCCTGCATTGGCAGAGGACTTTGTGTTTTTTATTCAGTTTAAATTGATTTGGCCTCTTATGTTGTTTGTGCTGTATACTGTGTGTATACAAGCTTGCAGGGAGGCTACTGCATCCATTCATTTGTCTGTTCATTTGTTGCGTATGGATTTGTCCTGCATTTATTTTTCCAGTGTGCAGACATGCAGGGTGTATCATATACAGTCCTTTGAATATGTATTTATTCTTGTGTTGTATAATATGCTTTGATTCCGTGCTTTCTATCTTGTAGAGTCACTTTGTGACTTCAGTTTTGAAAGGAGCTGATGGTTTACTTGCTTTGATTTATCCTTATTCAATAAAGGAACATCATGTTACTCTTTGATGTGTATTTATATTTATATGGGATGTGTATTTTATATATAGTCTATGGGAAACTGTAAATTATCTAATGATTGCAAAATAATCTAAAATCATCATTTATCTAAAATGATTGCAATTAATTCAATTCAATTTTCAATTCAATTTTATTTATAAAGCCCAATATCACAAATACAATTTGCCTCACAGGGCTTTACAGCATACGACATCCCTCTGTCCTTTAGACCCTCACAGCGGATAAGGAAAAACTCCCCAAAAAACCCCTTTAACAGGGAAAAAAAATGGTAGAAACCTCAGGAAGAGCAACTGAGGAGGGATCCCTCTTCCAGGACGGACAGACGTGCAGTAGATGTCGTACAGAACAGATCAGCATAACAAATTAACAGTAATCTGTATGACACAATACAGTAATCTGTATGACATCCTCGGTAATGACAGTAGCTTACAACAACATTCATGAAAGTAATAATACTG